>VDFB02000020.1:23762827-23986224 GCA_007258455.2 Sequoia sempervirens
CACAATAAAACTAAAAATAAATAAATAAAACTCATCATCTTTTTCCTCAAAAATCCTCTCCATTCATTGGTTTTTTTCCTTCTTTTTAAAAGCACACTTATCTCACAATTTTAATTAAAAATTAATTATTTTATCAAGATATTATCCACACAAGATTTTCTAATTTAATAACAGGAAAAGGATAATATATAATTATCATCATCAATATTTATTTAATTTAATTACTTACATTTTAATTGATTAAATAACTTTTGAATTTACAATATATTTAAAATTCAATGTTTTACTAACTTACAATTTAATCAAAGCAATGAAACAACATTGATTAATCTTATAAAATAAAGATTAATTAAATAACCATTAACCATAAATAAAATAATTAATCGACAATCAAACTACACAACGACAAGGACAAAACTCGAAACAGGATGACGGACTTGGGATGGGGACACTTCCTAATCAACTCCCTTTTTCAGCTTTGTACCCATTGGGTTAATTTAATGCTCGCCCTGTCCTACCAAAGCAGGTGGAATCGAGACTTTATTCCTGCAAGTCCTGCATACAAATAAACGTCAAGTAACACACACACACACACATATATATATAATTGAAAACATGATATCATGAGAAGGAATTGTAGCGTAGCAAGGCACTCATGAACAAGTGGTGCTACACTGTCCTCTCACCTAAGGTATACTAACAAATACAACATTAGATGTAAAGTAACAATTCTAACTAACTGATCACATCATAAACTAATTACTAAACCACTGCATCACAATGTATTACTGAAACCAAATTAAACATCATAGAATCACAATATCGACATATATAATATTAAGGAAAAACCATTGTATAATCAAATAATCTAAACACCACATAAAGTATCATAAATCATCATAATAATGCCAAATGTAGCAATCAACTAAACTATGCATCCACACACACCAAGTCGGTGAACTAATCACCATTACAAACCAGTATCACACTAACATAAAAAATTAACAAATAGTAGCAAGGAGTATCATCAACATGGTGGTATTACATCCTCCCCCCTAGAACATGGCTTACTCCTGGAAGCTAGTAACTAAATATGGGTAATCCTCTCTAATATGAGACGCATCCTCCCACATCATCGAAGTCTCATCATTTGGGTCCTATTGAACCCGCAAACACCTGATATGCTCTACTTGCATCGCCTACCATCGGCTCAAAAATGGCTGGTATCTGACTATAACCCGTAGTACTCCTTTGTGGACACTTCCTCACAATATGTCCATGCTGCCCACATGAGAAGTAGCCTGTGCCTCATCCAAAACCTCTAACTCCAGCTAGTGCACTCGATTGCTGAAAGCTGCCTCGTGAAAGTGTCGACTGTGTGCTTTGTGCCGGTTGCACAAAACATCTAGTCTATTACGCTGCCAACTTCGGATCTTTCTGTTCTGAGATCTATCTCCATGCTGAGAATGAGAGTTCTCAAGTCTTGACTGGGAGCGTTGTTGCTACTCTCCCTTAGTGGGTTCTTGATGGCCTTTAGAGGACCCTGCAGCTAGGACCAGACCTCCATGAGAAACAACTCTCGATGATGGTGTACTACCGATCTGAACTCCTATGTGTCCTCTGAATGCCATAGCTAGATTTTCTTCTACTAATCGAGCCTTCTCAACTGCTACCTCCATTGTCTTCAGCTCGAAGACTCTAACTCCACCGCTAATTCAGGCGTTTAAGCCCTGAATGAAATGTTGAACCAACATTCCCTCATCATGATTGATTCTTGCATATTGTTTCAATTCATAGAAACGCCACTCATACTCTTCAAAAAGACATCGACATCTGCTTGAGGTCATGAAACTCATCAACCATGCATTGCCTCCAATGATCTGAAAGGAAGAGAGCCCTGAACCTATCTAGAAATAACTCCCATATGACCATGCTGATATCTAAATGTAAATTTTTCTCTTCCAGCCACCACCAAGTGGATGCGAAGCCTCTCAAATGCATGACTACACACCGAGCTTTGGTATTGCTACCATAGGGGTGCATGGTGAAACATTGATCCAAATCAATTAACCATGTTTTCGCTTCTAGACCTCCTCCAGAACCATCGAATGTAGATGAATGTGCTCTCATCAAATCTCTCATATGACTAGCTATCACTGCATCTCAATCTGTGATTACATCCCTTCGCCTTGGTGACCTTTCCCTTTCTCTCTCGACCTACAGCTCCTCCGGCCTGGGTCCCAACCGATCAAGAATCTCTCCTAGAATGTGCTAAAATTGTCCATCCAAACCAGGTTGTCCCGGGTTCTGACCACCACCTAACGGATTGTGTTGAGGACTCATTCGTTCCTCGTGCACTGAACCATGGATACTCGCCGATAATGGACTTTGGTGGTTGGCTCTACGACCACCACCTCGACCTCTTCTTTGGCCATGACCTCTACATCGAGGCATGATCCTGCACAATGATTAGAGTTATGTAAGATCAAGATTTAATGCAAAGGTTGCCTAACGGACAAAAACTACCCAGAGACCCTAGTGTTAGCAACCTTGGCTCTGATACCAAGCTGTAACGCCCCACCGCACAAACCCCAAAGGAAGAAATAAAACCGCAAATTTTTTTTTTTAAAAGAACATAATAATTGTACTTAAGTATTCCAACATAACAATGTTCTAAGTTGCACCACTAAATCCCTTGGGGTACACGAGGTGACATTACTACACTAACCCATAACAAAGCTAATAGATTAAACAATAATTAAACAATTACGTAAAACCATTTATTCTCACATCACCATTTAAAACGTCCATTAACAATAACCACCTTAATAGAAGTAATCCATAGTAAACCATACATGTAAAACACAAATGAATTAATCATAAAGACAATAAATATATATATTTCAACAGATACAACACAACATAATCAATAATTACAAATGATAGTTCACGAATGATTACATGGCTTGAAGATACATTACATCAATCTGATAGTACAACATAATGACCATATAAACAGATTACATCGAGGTCTTCCCAACATACGTGGGAGTCGATACATCAATAAATAAATTACATCTGAAGTATAAACATACATCTAGTACATAAGAACACTGGATCAATAGCATCAGCCAAAACCCTGCAATAAAAGATACAACTGCATCCAAAGGGAAACCAACGGGGTGTGAAGCATGTTCCACCCAACCACCCCCGTGCTGGGAGTAGACAAGGAAGGATCCCCGACCAAGCACATCTAACAGTATCACAAGACTAACTCCAGACAAGATAACGTAATATCAAAAGACCACATGGAAAACTAAACAACAATCATTCATCAACAGACATAACAATAGACCACTTTCGAAACATAACAATAAACCACTTTCCAAATAATACAACAATAAATCACGAAGCACATCATCAATAAATCTCAAGTCATAATATCAAAAGACTACTTCCAAAGGACTTCAATAAAACAACACAAATGGAATGTTAGAGGAGACTGTCATCGCATGGTTTCACATGGATTATCCAAACAACCTATCACAAGGTGCCGCCTCCATCTATACATGGATTATCCAAACAACCTAGTTCAAGGTGCCGCCTCCATCTATGGTTCTCCTGATAGCCTATCTCAAGGTGCCGCTCCATAGGGTTACTCATGTAGAATCGTTAAGCTTTCGTGAAGACAAGGCAACGATCTTGCCAACCACAGCCTTCTCGGTCCCCTTTAGTCTGTGATAGCACTAACAAGTGGACGAGGCATCACAATTATCTTATTAATATTTAAACCACCCACCCATATTTAATTACTTAGGTTATCACTGATTACTCTAACTCTATGTGGGTTACCCTGACAACCCCTTTGTGCGCTGGCCCCCACTTAGAGCCACTCTCTCTAAACACTCAAACACAAATATCCAACAAAAAAGGATTGTACCAACAAGAAGTACTGAACCAATCAAATGGATCATCTGCGAGGCATAACCATCTCACCAAAACATATGAAACACACCCATGGTCAAAACATAGGCCAAGCATCAAAATACGAGATCACAATTACACATCAATATCCCCACCTCTGGAAGTTCTAAACAACAACCTAAGTTCATATAATAGGATGAACTAACTCTAGGGTTTCCCGTAAGACATAACCCGATCAAAAGAAAACCACAATAGACTCAATAACTAGTCTCAAGAGTAAGCAATTTACATAAATCAACACTGCACAACTCATTTCAAAACACAATAAATTTCACCGATAAAACAAATCAATTACTTGAGAACATTCAATTAATTAACCCATAGTTTATCTCTAATTTTCACAATTAAACTATAATCATACAAATTGATACAAGTTTTCCAACATTGCTACATATGAAAATTATATAATTTATCCATGTCCTTAACATATAAAATTATCACTATACAAATATATATATATATATATATATATATATATATATATATGTATATATATATATATATATCATATATATATATATATGTATATATGTATATATATATATATGTATATATTATATATATATATGTATATATCTATATATATATATATGTATATATCTATATATATACACACATCTATACACTTTTTACGTGTATATACATATATATAAGTATATATATACAAAATATATATATAAATAATCATATATTTTAAAATCATTATAAAAACATAATTAAAATACTCACTGATATATATATATATATATATATATATAAATACAAATTAAACATTAAATTAAATCAAATTAAAATTAAAATTAAATCTAATAAAACTTAAAATCATCGAGAAATTTTAAAAGAGAATAAAATATTAAAAAAAACAAGGGCCACCATTGGGGAACTCTGAACCTCCCATCGGGGGGCTGCCTCCCCAAATGGACTTGAGAAGGGCTTTAGTGCAGTGACCACTTGGGGCGCGTGTAGATCCTTATTTGGCACATATTCTTGCCCCACAACACCATACGGGGGGAGGGGGGGGAAACAGGGGTACGAAAAGGCCAACCCCTCCTCAGAACAAACATTCTTAGAATGATTTTTTTTTAAAATGAAATTTTCATAAATATTTTTATTTCTATTTTAATATTCGATTTCGTCATAACAGTGGTGAAACACAGAACCTCAAAACAATATATATATATATTATTAAAATACACACAGGTCTCACAAATGAATATGTATGTATATATATATACTTAGAATATAAAATAAACAATGTGGGTAAGCTGGTTTTCTATCCAATCCAATATAAAATTGGGTATTCAAATTCAACCCACTAATAAAAAAAAGATTTTCTTTTCAAACAATTATTTCTACCACTAAATTTTATTGAAGAAATTTTGAAGGTTTTACTATAATTTCCTATAGAGGATTCAAAGGTTTATTACAAACAAATTTTCAATCTCAGGAACCACTTTCAAAAGAAATAGAGGAAATGGATTTTTCAAACAGAGCAAACCAGATATTATTTATAGAACAATAACATAATAATAAATTAAAAGAAGAAAACCTGGAGTCCTTCGTTCGATGTAGAATCCCCTCTATGGCTTCTTCTTAGATTCCTGCCTTCAGCTCCCTTCTGAACCAATCCTTTCTTTAAAACAATTCCTTTACCCCAAAACCCAAATAGTTATTTTTCTTTTCTTTTTACAGACCAAAAACCAAAAAAACCTCTGTGCCCATATCCCAAAAATTTTCTCACAATAAAACTAAAAACAAATAAATAAAACTCATCATCTTTTTCCTCAAAAATCCTCTCCATTCATTGGTTCTTTTCCTTCTTTTTAAAAGCACACTTATCTCACAATTTTAATTAAAAATTAATTATTTTCTCAAGATATTATCTGCACAAGATTTTCTAATTTAATAATAGGAAAAAGATAATATATAATTATCATCATCAATATTTATTTAATTTAATTACTTACATTTTAATTGATTAAATAACTTTTGAATTTACAATATATTTAAAATTCAATGTTTTACTAACTTACAATTTAATCAAAGCAATGAAACAACATTAATTAATCTTATAATATAAAGATTAATTAAATAACCATTAACCATAAATAAAATAATTAATCGACAATCAAACTACACAACGACAAGGACAAAACCTCAATCATGACACAACAAAACTCGAAACAGGATGGCAGACTTGGGATGGGGATACTTCCTAATCAACTCCCTTTTTCAACATTGTACCCGTTGGGTTAATTTAATGCTCGCCCTGTCCTACCGAAGCAGGTGGAATTGAGACTTTATTCCTGCAAATCCTACATACAAATAAATGTCAAGTATAACTAACACACACACACACACACACACACACACACACACACACACACACACACACACACACACACACACACTATAATCGAAAACATGATATCGTGAGAAGGAATTGTAGCGTAGCAAGGCACTCATGAACAAGTGGTTCTACACTGTCCTCTCACCTAAGGTATACTAACAAATACAACATTAGATGTAAAGTAATAATTCTAACTAACTAATCACATCATAAACTAATTACTAAACCACTACATCACAATGTATTACTGAAACCAAATTAAACATCATAGAATCACAATATCGACATATATAATATTAAGGAAAAACCATTGCATAATCAAATAATCTAAACACCACATAAAGTATCATAAATCATCATAATAATGCCAAATGTAGCAATCAACTAAACTATGCATCCACACACACCAAGTCGGTGAACTAATCACCATCACAAACCAGTATCACACTAGAACATAAAAAAGTAACAAATTATAGTAGCAAGGAGTATCAACAACATGGGGGTATTACAAATAGAATCTTAGAAGAAATGTTGCGAATGTATACCATGGATAAACCTAGGTCATGGGAAGACTATTTACACTTGGTAGAGTTTGCATATAATCAAGGATATCATTCCACCATTAAGATGTCACCTTTTGAAGCTCTCTATGGCCAAAATTGTAATACACCCATTTCATGGTCCGATCCTATCCATAAAGTTTGGTATGAGAATGAAAACTTGTTAGATATGGAAGCCATTATTGATAAAGCCAAACAAAATATGGAGGCTGCCCAAGATAGGTATAAAAGTTGGGCAAATTCTAAGAGGTCTACTTGAGATTTTGAGGTTGGTGAACATGTTTTTCTTAAAGTCAAACCAAAAAGGAGTTCGTTAAAACTTGGTAAATATTCTAAGATAGCTCCTCATTTTTGTGTACCTTTTGAAATATTAGAAAGATTAGGGGATGTTGCTTATAAACTTGCTTTACCCCCTCAATTGCAAATCCATTATGTATTTCATGTAAGTTTAATTAAGAAATATATATACAATGCAAATCATGTTATTGATTGGAAAACTATTTCTATTGAACCCTCTTGTCAATTTAAGGTTGAACCAGAACAAATAATTGAAAAAAGATCTAGAATATTGAGAAATAAAGTTATAAATGAAGTAAAAATTAAATGGAGTCATTGTGATAATGATAGTGCTACTTGGGAAAATGCTGATTTTATTAAAGACCAATATCCTCATTTGTTTAACTAAAGGCTATTTTATTTATATGTATGTGTGATATAGAAAATCATCAAGCTACTGAGGGCAACAACTAAACAACAGGGGGAGAATTTTTATGAGACTTTTTCCCCATGGAAGAAAAAGAAAAAGAAAATAGAATAAAAGTAAATAAATATAAGAACTAATGTAATAGTTCAAGAAAGAAAATGTAACAAAAATAATAATTAGAGTTTTCACGGGATGTAACTATTATTTGTAAAAGGGTGTGTCGGTTGGAACTACCCTTTGTGTTGTATCAAACCCGTGGAAACTAAATTATTGGGGGACATGAAAAAAAGAAGAGGAAAATCAAGTGGAGCACATTGTGGGAATAGGGTTTCAAGTTAGCAGGCTGTGAGTAGGACGCATAAGGGGCACTCCTACAGTGGGTGTCCAACTTGGGGTACAAGTGCGTGCACTCAGGATGGTCCTGACCAGGGCATGGTTTTGTGGCATGAGTGTTGAGCATTGTTCCAGTGGAACCAGCACTCGTGTAGAGTAGCAAAGTCTGCTTTCCTCCCAGACTGCTCACAGACGGAAGAGGCTAAACCAGGGACCATTCCAGCAATAGTTGGGGATTTCTTTTGCACATTTCAAAGATAAGTGTTAATGTTGATAAATTGTCTGAGCGATAATTTTTTTTTAAACCCTTTCAGTTTTCTTTGAATTAATAATTTATTTACAACATAATTTAATGTATTTGAGTGAAAGTGTTGATCAATTCATTATATGCAATTTAATTTCAAAGTCTTTAATTGAGCTTTAAATATTATATTAAATTTTTGTATGAGATTTTATTTTTTTAATTTGTAGAAATCAATTTAAAACATTGCATTTAAATTTGGGAATTAGTCTCATTTCACCCATGTATGAGAGCATTAGTAAATGCACATGTATGTGAGTAGAAATATTCACAAAGGTAAATACATGAGGAAACGAATATACATATATATGTGTGTGTGTGTGGGTATAGTCACTAGGTCATAATCATTCAATTTCAAATGGATTACTTGACTATCATATTACCATATAATGAATACACTTGTATATATACACAAATACACTTGCAAGTGTTTATGCTTTTCGGAAAAGTATACATATATGAGTATATGTGTATAAGTATATATACTTGTATTATTTACGGAACATGATTAGAGTTATTCACCCAAATATGGAATGGATATATATAATGTGGATATGAATATATAAATATATATAAAGTATATAATATGGGGGGATGATTTAATAAGTATATATATATATGTGCAAATACAATATAATGGAAGCATTAATGTATATTATTATATATATATACATTTGATGTGGGAATACTTTTGAAATGAGGCAACATGTTTAAACAGTAGAGCACGACCTTGGCTGCATAGTGTTAGAGAAATCAATGTAAAATAGCTCTTCTAAATTTTCTGCAATGACCTTGAATGATACATATATAAGGGTGGGGTCCCATGGAGGGAGGCTTCCTAAAAAATATCTGCGGGTGCTGCTGAGAATTTTTAGGAATATTTTAAAGCTGGTGACCCCATGAATTTAGTAAGGAAGTTCAGCTTAAAATATTATCTCAATTTTTTTTACATAGTAAAATTTGTCAATTTAAAAAGACATGGTAGCATAATCAGAAGTTTAAAATTAAAATATATATATGACTGAGCATTGTGGGAGTTTTAGACCCTTGCATGATATCCAGACCTTCCAGAAATGACGTGTATGATCTGTTAAGGAGTTGTAACTATTGGTTTTTACCTGCTGTGTGATTCCATACAGAATGGCCACAACCATCGAGGAATCTCCGTTACTTCCTCAGAAACAATTTCTTCTAAGAATTTGTCCTCCCAAGGCAAAACCTTGGGTAATATATTGATATCAATAATAGAGGAAAGCATGTTGGGACTGCCTTACACTTTTATGAAGACAGGATGGCTTTCGAGGATTATTGTGGTTGTGGAAATATCGTTTATTGCTTACTATGGTATGATGTTACTGGTGTGGTCCAAGAAAGCCCTGCGTAGACAAGGGTTTCAAAAGATAGAGAGTTTTGGAGATCTAGATTTTATTGTATATTGCCTCATATTGTTTTTTACCTGCTATGTTATTCTACCAAGAATCTAAAGCTTGAATGGATTGAAAAATGGTGGATAAAAATCTTAAATTGTAGGGGCAATCTCTAGCCCCACCCCTTTTTCACCCCCTCAAATCTACAACCCTAAAAGGTAGGAGCTGCTATTCTTTAGGAAAAAATTCCAATTAGTCCTGTAGGAATTTTTTTTTAACTTCATGAGACCTCCTGCTCCTTAAAAATAGACCTTGAAGCCCCTCTATGGGACCCCACCCTGACTATGTATGCTTGCAAAAGTATAAACATTTGCGTAAGATATTAGGCTTATTTACATTGATAGTTGCTTTGACCAATGTAATTGATCATAGTGCGCCATATGGTACGTGTTGGCTGCATGATAAAAGTTGATTTATTTAGACTTCTTTTAACGTTGAATGACCACAACAATAAGGGATGATTATAGTCATCAAATTGGAAGTTGACTTTGAAACATACACGATTGTGTAAAGAGCTACGTATCACCAACCCTAACACGTATGAGAGAAACGTAGCAATACGCATAAAATCTGTTGGCTTTGACTTGGATGATATAGGAAATGGAAAAGACATGGACTAAGTCCAACACATTTATATGTTTTAGTCAACTCAACCCATAAACATTATTCCAAAAGCAAAGCAAGAAAGTCTACTCTTGGAAGTTGAGATTATGTTGGTCTTGCAGCATAACAACATTGTTTCACTTATTTTTTACTGTATGTATGATCAATTTAACAGAGTCACAATGTAAAACAAATAACTCCTTAATAAACACCTTTACATTTGCAGGTGCCTATATAATTCTATCGGTGTATTCCTTACACCTCCTTTGGGTGCAAGTGC
The DNA here is from genome assembly GCA_007258455.2 of Sequoia sempervirens. NCBI lineage: Eukaryota > Viridiplantae > Streptophyta > Pinopsida > Cupressales > Cupressaceae > Sequoia > Sequoia sempervirens. The sequence goes on from VDFB02000020.1 coordinate 23,773,369, forward strand.
TAGTTTTATTTTTTGAATAATGTTAAATGATGGCTTTAATGAAATTAGGGTTTGGAATTGTGTTATATAATTATCATTTTTGTACAATCATTTGATCATTTTATTTAGTTTTGTAAGAATTGGCTATGAAGGTAGCCACCCAAGATCTAGAGGCCTAATAGAAAGCACAAAAGAGAGAGAAAATAATATGACAAGAATAAACTGTATTCAATGTCAATAATATGAGATGCAATACTCAATACTCAATACAATGCATAGGAGACCCCTTGGATATATAGCTAAGGTGAGAATGTAGGAGGGCATAAGATTATGACAAGTGTCGTAATCTTATGACATGTGACAACAATGAAGAGTTATCACTCCATCTAAAGTGGAAAAAGATAATGTGATAATCTCCACAAAAGGTGGATCTCCCACAAAAGGTGGAGAGATGATCACATGATGTGTCCACAAAAGGTGGAAGTGATGAGGTATGAGATGTCAAGTCCACAAAAGGTGGAAAATCTCCAACAACCTCCTATGTGGTCCCTAAGTAAACTTAACTAAGGTGTAATCATGACCTAGGACAAGGTACAAGACATTTAATTACACCAACACCCCCCTTAAGTGCAACTTAGGGAGTAGTGCACAAATGCAAACAATGCAAGATGGGTCCCGGCTATGAGGCCATGTTAGGTACCCATGTACAAATGCAATGAAATCTCTCACAAGTGGAGTAAAGATAGAAAAACCCAGTGGGAAAAAACTACCCCCAAAAGAGAGATGAGATACAAAAAACTATGAACATAGCATGAGAAGGAAAAAACCCCATGTGAGGAAAAAGTCCCCCCCATACAAGAGAAGAAGAGAGACTAGGTAGCCCCCCCTCAATGTACAATGATCACCCATGGAAGATGCTCGAGAAGGAATGAAGAAGCTGCTCCAAAACTGTCGAACAACGTTCCTCCCCTTGGGAAGAAACAATACCAGAGGTGTATGAATGAAGTCTCCCCAATCCACAAGTGAAGAAGGAAGAACCCTCAAAATATAAGAAGTCTCTGAAATCTGCTCAAGTGTCCCTGTGTCGATGCCAAAAGATGCCTTTCCCAAACCATGTGAAGCTACAATGGTGTAGTCACTTCCTGGAACCTGTGAGAACCCCTTTGCAACAACACTCTCATTTGCTGAAAAAGACAACTCAACATCTAGCAAGGATGTAGGTAGAACATACTCCAAAGACAATGTCTCCTCAAAAGAGAAAGTGGCCTCCTCCAACTGTTGTAAAGATGCATCCACAATCACATCAACCTCGAAAGACTGATCATGTAGAGGAGGGTCAGAGTGTTCCCTCGCAACAACTGAAGAAGAATCACCTTCATCAAAGAGAAGATGTAGATAATCAAGTGTGTCTCCCAAATCTACAATGTAGGACTCCACAAACAAACCGCCAATGTCTGTCAAGTAGTCATCCCATGAAGCTGCTGCTGGAAGACAAGGTATACACTGTTGCACTGAATCACAAGGTACTGAAACTGTCGAAACACAAGTGTCATCAGGTACATCATTCAATGTAGAAGATGGAGTATCATCAATAGGTTCATGAACCTCAGAAGTAGAGAGCACTCCAAGATTCAAGTAACCATACTCAATCTCCTCAAGTGTGTCCACACTAGGGTGAACTGAATCATCAATAGGAGCAAAATATGAGAAGGTGTAGAACCAAAAATGATCATCAACCTCCCCAATTGCAACAAGAGCCCTGCTATGCAAATCTCGAACAATGACAGAATCTGGTGTGAACTCTACACTCTTTCCTGAACCACTATGTGTAATATGATAGATGGAGAGGATGTTCCTTGACAAAGTAGGCACACATAGAACATCATTGAATGCTCCACCTTCAACGTCAATAGAACCCTTCCCACAAACTTCCAAAGAAGTGTTGTTAGCCATCAAAATGGGTGGTGAGGAACAATAATCAAATGAAGAGTACATATCCTTGCACGAAGTCATATGATGCGAAGCTCCTGAATCAAGGATCCACTGATCTGTATTGGAATCTGCAACTGCAAGAAATGCTTGCCCCTTATGTTTATCATGTTGAGATGATGTAGAAGAAGGAGAAGAGCTTGATATTGTTGCCATGAGAGTTGTTCCTTTTCCCTTAGAAGAAGAATTGGAAGGAGATGATTCCTTCTCTTGATATGCAGTTGGCAAGTTGATGTTGTTCTTCTTAAGGATGTGTTTCAACTCATCAATTTGCTTAACATGACAACGATGCTCATCATGACCAATCCTTTTGCAATATGCGCATGTTGGTTGCTCCCTCTTACTTGAATTGTTGTAATTCTTTGAAGAAGATGATGTTGATGAGCTTTGTTGTGGAGGAGTGGATTGTTTGTTCTCTCCTTGTGGCTTTGGCGAAGATTTCTTTTGGTCTTTTCCTTTTCCTTGCTTATTGTTTCCATGATTGACCACCAATGCTCTTGAAGTTGAAGACTTTAGAATGCCCATTTTCATCAACTTATTTTGCTCAAGAATCAAAAGATCTGTGAGAGCCTCAAAAGATGGTGTTTTGAAGTTACTTATTGTCAATCTTTGAGTTTGAAAACTTGAAACAAAGGCTGCATACTCAACTGGAAGTTTATCTAACAAGTTGAAGACCAATTGATCATCTTCTTTTTCAATACCACAATCTTTTAGTTGTGCTCTTAATTCATTTGCCTTAGTGACATAATCCTGAATTGTATCAAAATCCTTGGGATCAAGGCTTAAGAGATCATGTTCAAGTTTGTATCCCTTAACCTTATCAACCTTACCATACAAAGCAGCAAGCTTATCCCAAGCTTCCTTAGCTGTAGTACATTTATCAACATGGAAAATGAGATCATCTGAAATGAACTTTCTTAATGTACCCAATGCCATAGAAGTTTTAGTGAGCCAATCCATAAATGCTGTTGGATCTGCCTTAGGATCTGAAGGTGCAGTTATGGTTCCATCAATGTAGTATATTAAACCTTTTTCCATTAGTTTACTCCATGCACGTACTTTCCATGTACCATAATTATGTGCAGTTAAGAGTGGAACTTTAGATGAACCCATGATGCAATGCAAGAGCACAAGAGAGAAAATATGAACAATCACACAAGATACACCCCCCAAAATTCACTCAATCAAAGTACCCCCCACAAATAGATGATTTTGGCACTTTATAATGTAGTGCGTGTACAATAGGCCACTTGCAACTTGGCTAAGTGGGCTTATGATTTCTGATTTACAACTTGCCAATAAAGAGGCTGATAATAGACTAGAACAAATAAGCAAATACCTAAATCCAGATCTATGCAATACAAGTGCCAAATAGGCCAAAAATGACCATATGCTGAAAGTACAAAATCCACTCAAGATCGCTTCAAACTGATTGCAGATTCAAGAAGTAGACAAAAAATCATGCACTTTCAAAAAAAATGGCACCTTAAAAGGAGTTCGTATGAGCCTGAACGAAGCCTCTGAAGTTGCAGAAATGGTGACAAGACAGGTACAGTCATGAGAAACTGAAAATTATGGAAAATCTGTGCACCAAAATCAGAAACCAAGTACACCACTGCGAAGTACACGAAAAATTAGCTCAAATAAAAAAAAATTGCTAGAAAAAAGGAGCAAAAATGAGCTAGATATGGCCTTCCAAAGTTGAACTGCAAAACTGAAAAGCTCATTGGTGAAGGGGGCAAATTTTTTTTAAACTGCTGACGTCATGCTGACGTCATCCATCTACAAGCTTAAATTTGACGGTTGTCTGACCGTCGTGCGCTCCATTGGCCTAAAATTGACGGCCGAATAGCCGTCACCGGTCGGCGTGAGTCAGGCCCGTTTTCTTCGCCGGAATATTCGTTGTTATTCTGCCGCCGATGCAAATTGCTTTCGCCGAATTTTACGCCCGGAAATCTGCCGCCGCCGCCGCCGCCGTCGGTTTTGAAAAATGCCGGAAAACTATGCCGTCCGGAAAACGCCCGCCGGAATTTGTTTTCAGGCCGGAGCTTTGACTGTTGGCCGCCGGTGGGGAGAGAGGGTGTGGCGGAGCCGGTGGTGGGGCCGCCTGCCCTTGCCACGCGGCTGTCCGCGTACTGTACCTGCGCAGGTAGGTACGTCTGCGGTACCCTGCCCGCGCAGGGTACAAAATGAAATTTTTGTTTTATTTTTTATTTTTATATTTTTTTGATTTATAATTTTATTTTTTGATTTATAAAATCAAAAAATAAATAAATACAAATTTCTACAAAGAGTTAATCCAAAATATTTTCTAAAAAATTGAAACCCCAAATACAAGTTTTTGAAGGAGGGAAATTTTAATTTTTCTAAAAAAAATTTCAAAAAATTTTTGACGAATTTTTTTTACATAAATATTCTAGAATTTTTCTGAGAAAATATTCTTTTCAAAACTATAGAAAAATTCAGAAAATTGAAAAATACCCCAAATTGGTGAATTTTTCAGATCTGGAGCTCCCGATGTCCGATTTGGATGAAACGAAAGGCGATCTCAACTGGAAACAGCCTCCCGAATGCAATGGTGGACTTAGATTTGGCGTAGGATGCTCCAAAATGATGCTGCAACCTAGATCTGAAAATACACCATTCTTCAAATGCACCAAGATCTCTCCAAAATGGCGATCCAAAGACGCTCCAATGGCTCTGATACCATGTAAGAATTGGCTATGAAGGTAGCCACCCAAGATCTAGAGGCCTAATAGAAAGCACAAAAGAGAGAGAAAATAATATGACAAGAATAAACTGTATTCAATGTCAATAATATGAGATGCAATACTCAATACTCAATACAATGCATAGGAGACCCCTTGGATATATAGCTAAGGTGAGAATGTAGGAGGGCATAAGATTATGACAAGTGTCGTAATCTTATGACATGTGACAACAATGAAGAGTTATCACTCCATCTAAAGTGGAAAAAGATAATGTGATAATCTCCACAAAAGGTGGATCTCCCACAAAAGGTGGAGAGATGATCACATGATGTGTCCACAAAAGGTGGAAGTGATGAGGTATGAGATGTCAAGTCCACAAAAGGTGGAAAATCTCCAACAACCTCCTATGTGGTCCCTAAGTAAACTTAACTAAGGTGTAATCATGACCTAGGACAAGGTACAAGACATTTAATTACACCAACAAGTTTGATATTTATAATATCTTTATAATATTTAAAATTTTAATATATAATATTTTAATATAGTATAATTGATTTTTATTAATATTATATTTTTATTATAAAATTTAGATTATATAATATATAATATTTAAATTATATAATATTTTTATTAATATGTTATTATATTACTAGTATATTTATTTGTAAAAAATCTATTTAAATATACAAGATCTTTTGACATTTAAAAAAATAAATGTTATAAACATTTGAGAAAGATTTTTGTGAAGATAACATTCATAATTATATCCTATATGATGGATTTTTTGTTATTGTTATCTTTTTTTATCATATTACAAAAAGTTCTTTTATCTTTTATTTAATTTATCAATATGAGATCAACCAACATAATGACAAGTATAATAGTGATTATTAAAAAGCAAATAATTATGATAAAAGTGATAAAATTATTATACTATAATATATTATATAATAATATAAATTATATATAAATATTCAAATGTATTATACTTTCATGTTTAATTTATAATTATTCTACTTTATTTTATTAATAAAATAACATCAAACAACAAACATATATACTAGTTTATTTTTATTTTAAATATTTAACATTAAACAATATATTTATATTACATAACCAAACTAAATAAAAACAACCATCACTACTAAACAAACAAGACTAAAAAAAACTAAAGTACAATAATTAACAAAAAAAAATTAATTTTATTCACCTTCATTAAATTTACAAATATTTTACTTCAACTCTACAAAGCTCTAAAAGTCAAACTAAAATACAATAATTAACAAAAAAAATAAAAAAAAAAATTTATTCACCTTCATTAAATTTACAAATATTTTACTTCAACTCTACAAACCTTTAAAAGTCAAACTAAAATACAATAATTAACAAAAAAAATACATTTAATTTTATTCACCTTCATTAAATTTACAAATATTTTACTTCAACTCTACAAACCTCTAATTACAATACTAGAAAGACAAGTATGATCACTACGTGACACTTGTTATATTTGAACTCTTCTTTCACCTTTATTCTATACACAGAAACATAAACAAAAAATATCTAAACAATATATATCAATTATTATCATGATATTATATTCAACTAAATAAGAAAACCTTATAAGATTAATTTTAATCAAAATATATATTAATTATAATAGAACTATAATGACCACTAAAAAACAAGTGACGCAAGTGTCGAGTTCCTGCCGAGAGGTAAAAAGGATCTAGCTATGAGTTAGAAAAAGTAGTTAGATAGGAGATAGGAATATAAATGTATTAAATATAGCTAGGAAAGTTTGAAGTAATTTGCAATGGTGCATCAATGTTTGGAATGTTTAGGGTCCATGGGCAAAACGGTCCATAGAGACATGTGAACAGTTAACATGTGTTGATGGATGCATGCAAAATTGCATTTATGGGTACCATGTATACGTGGACTTTTTTATAGATATACCAATGAATACTTGTTTTTTTATGAGTGTATGTATACATTTGCGACAAGAAACATTCTTTATGATCTTAATCAGGAAGAAAAAATGTATTATTATTTTGTTTAAATTATTAAATGCAAATAATCTGAAACGTTTGTAACAATGCTTGAGCCATCTATGTATACATGTATGCATGTATACATGTATCCACGTGCACATAATGCATAGAAGAGTGAAAAGAATCCTCAGCATCTAAATGAGTCTCAAAGCACGATGAGACTCAACTTACATTTGCAGTATTAAATGAAAGAGATCAGGAGAAATAAACTACTTATGACCAATGCACAGTTTTTAAATTTTTTTTTAATAAACCTTTTGCTGCATAAATTCACTAGTCATTTGAATTCAAACAAAGTTTTGATGTAGGAATATTTCTAAAGCATCAAATATCATTTGCAACAATTTACAAAAACATGTGCGCATGCACTAAAAAAAAATGCATTCTTTACATGACCCATATTTATATGCATGGAAAAACAAAGTTTACCATATCTCTTTTTTTGCTTCTACGTCTATTTGTAAATAAAATTATGTTTAGTGTATATTGTTCTAAAACATATGTTGCGTTAATTAATACAACTGAGTTATTTTAGTTTATCATATCACAATATGCAAGTGCTAGTAGAAACACTAGTGTTAGGTGGAACATTGATAGGGGTAGCTCATTTGAGTGTAAACTTTTCTAAGATTAATCAATCTTTTTTTTAATGTAGTATGAAGGTTACTTCTATATAAAGCTATTGATTTTATTATAAATAAGACTTTAATCTTGTTTATGTAATACAAAAACATATTTTTGTGTATAGAACAATGTAATTATATTACAATAAATTCTTAGATGAATCACTAGAAAGCTATTGATTTTATTATAAATAAGATTTTAATCTTGTTTATGTAATACGAATAAATATTTGTGTGTATATATTAAACAAAAAGTAATTTGCAAAGATATAGTAAAGAACCTTATTACCTAGGATAGAATGTAGGTAGAATAAAATAATTCACATGTTTATAGCACTTTGCATTCAAAATAAAATGTAATAATTTGACTTATTAAAATGTAATAAGTGAAATAAATATTACAATAAATTCTTAGATGAAACAGTACAAAGGTATTGATTTTATTATAAATAAGATTTTAATCTTGTTTATGTAATACGAATAAATATTTTTGTGTATATATTTTAAACAAAAAATAATTTGGAAAGATATAAAGAACCTTATTACGTAAGATAAAATGTAGCTACACTAAAATAATTCACATGTTTATAGCACTTTGCATGCAAATTATTGAGAGAGAAACATTTGTAACAATGCTTGAGGCATCTATGTATACATGTATGCATGTATACATGTATCAATGTGCACAAAATGCATAGAAGAGTGAAAAACATCCTTGGCATCTGAACGAGTCTAAAAGCATGATGAGACTCAACTTGCATTTGTAGTATTAAATGAAAGAAAACAGGAGAAATAAACTAGTTATTATGAATGCATATATTGAAGGAAAGCATAAAAATATGGATCCATGTAAACATTTATGCATGCATGGATGTGTACATGTGTCCATGTAATTTGGTATGTAAACAAGAATCTATATATACTTGCGTGCATAAAGTTAGAAATGTCAGAAACAATTTGCATTTTAAACATATAAAAAAAAAACATTTATGATTGAAACAAAAGAATAATACACTAGTGTTTTTTGAAGAAGTGTATAAAGTATATCTAATGATGCATTTGAATGCATGGATACATGTAAATATTTGTGAAATCTGATCATACATTTTAGCCTTCGGGGAACTGTCATACGTGCTTTAAGGGATCTGTAATAAACATGATTTAGAAAAGACGTTTTGAAAAGAAATCTTGAATACAAGTCTATGTTAACAATGAGACTCAATTTGTATTTGCAGTATTAAATGAAAGAAAATAGGGAAAATTAACTATTTATTAGCAATTCATATATTGAAGGAATGCATAAATATATGGATCGATGTAAACATTTATGCTTGAAACAAAAGAATAATACATTATTTTTTTTTGAACAAGTGTATAAAGGATATCTAATGATGCATTTGAATGCATGGATACATGTTAACAATGAGGCTCAACTTGCATTTGCAGTATTAAATGAAAGAAAACAGGAAAAATTAACTATTTATTAGCAATACATATATCGAAGGAATGCATAAATATATGGATCAATGGAAACATTTATGCATGCATCAATGTGTACATGTGGCCATGCAATGTGGTATGTAAATAAGAATCTATATATACTTGTGTGCATAAAGTTAGAAATGTCAGAAACAATTTGCATTTGAAAGATATACAAAAAATCATTTATGATCGAAACAAAAGAATTATACATTATTGTTTTTTGAACAAGTGTATAAAGGATATCTAACGATGCATTTGAATGAATGGATACATGTAAATATTTGTTAAATCTGACCATAGATTTTAGCTTCCAAGAAACTGTGTTATGTGCTCTTAGTTATTTGTAATAAACATGATTTAGAAAAAACGTTTTGAAAAGAAGTCTTGAATACAACTCTATGTTATGATAGTTATTTTCAAAGCCCTCAGTGTTTAATTGCATAACCTTGATATTTTCTTCATTTTTTTCTTTGGTATGGTGTGAATTTTGTTGTGATGGATGAAGGTATATTTGAGCTATAGATAGATAAAGATATGTAAGGGTAGTAAAGAAGAATGAGCTATGTAAGTGCAACAAAGAGAAGGAATTGAGAGAATGTGTACTACCCCTCCATTCTCACCTGGGATGTGTAGGTAGTCTAGCTAAGGAATCGGAAGAGGAAGATGGGACAAGAGCTTCTAATGGTATTTTATATGTTGTGATTGAATTAATTAAATAAGAGTATATTGTTATTAAAATGTTAGATTAAATTGTATTTAAATTTTTAAATGTTTTATTTATTTTTAAAAAGTCATGAGGTTATTAAATGATAATTAAAATATTGAATTGTATTTTATTATTATAATTAATTATCCTGTTGAGGATAATTGTTAGAATAAATTATTTATATTAATTAGATAATGTGCTTTGCAAGTAAAGTTGTAAAAACGGAAATTAAAACAAAAAGTTTTGAAAATAGAAAAAAATAAAAAAATAAAAGAATGAAAAAGTTGTGAGAACGAATGAGAACTCAGATCTGACTGAAAAGCTTGCTTTTAAAAATATAATTTCTTTTATTGATGATTTTTAGAGCTTTTGCATTGGAATGGTATTATATTTTATTTTAATTGAAATTTTTGAGGAGTTTTTGGGGACACAGAGATTCTATGGAGACAAGAATTAAAAAAATAATGGTGATGCATTTTTCAATCTTCTGAAGTTTTCAAAAAGGTTATTTTCCATTCTTTTGTTTGGGAAATACTTTGAAAAGAGTCGTGGGATTAAGGATTTGGATTCGAGATTTGAGCACGGTATTCTGTAGAGGAGATTCGAAGCAGGAAGGAGGAGCTCTTCGTAGAGGCCATCAAAATCAAACTGGCATCATCAGATTCTCGAGTAAGCGCAGGACTCCAGGTTCACATCTGTCTGAGTTTTAGTTAAATATAGTATTAAGTGAAAGAGAACGAAAACTCTTGATATTTAGATTTTAAGGAATAGCAAATCATATGGAGAAAGTTCATTTGATTTGAAAACAATTGTGTCTTTCCCATCTGGGTGTTTAAATTTATCATGGTTTTTTCTTTAAAAGTTATTCAACTTGACTAAGTTCAAATTAGAGAAAAATGAATATATATGATTTCTTTTGCAAGCAATAGATTTGAAATTTTATAAATAAGTTTATATATTTGATTGTATAACCTGCCTGTAAATGTAAATCCTTCTGTTGGTATATTCATATGTATAAATTTTGATGCTTATATATATATATATATCTTTGAATATATTTTATTGAATTCTATATTCTGTATTTTATTGTAAAATTGTTTTCTGAGTTTATCAAAATCCGGACGGACTTTTTAATTTAAAAATAAATAAATTTATAGAATAAAATTTCTATTAAAAAAAAATAAAATAAAAATTAATTGATTGGGGGAGGGACGGCATTGGCCGAACCCCCCCCGCGTATAATAGACTGCCGACAATAAGGACTGGGATGGGGGTTGTTTAATTTTTATTTTTATTTTTTATTTTTAATTTAAATTTAATTTAATTTAATTATATATATATATTAATTTATTTATTTTGGTATTTGTAATTATTTCACTTTATTAAATATTATAATTATAATTTATGTAATTATAATTATTTTATTTAATACTGTTTAATTTTAAAATGTAATTAGAATTATTTTATTTAATATTATTTACTTTTAAAATGAAATTATAATTATTTAATTTAATATTAATTTATTATATATTAAAAAAAAAAAGTAATTTGTTGTATTTTATTTAAATGTTAAATAATGTTTTTATATAGGTAATTATATTTTTTTTGAGGGCATTATTTTATTATTTGTTTTGGTTGAACAAATATTTTAGATATAAATTTTGCTTTGGTTCTTGTTGCCGAGAAAAAAATTGCATATATTATGTTAGTTCAATTTATTAGCTATACATGGGTTCTAAAGATGATTGATTTGATATGTTTAAGGGAATGTTAGTGAATAGGAGCTAAGAAATAGTAAAGGATAACATAGTTCAAGTGTAGATTACTGTCTTGAGTATAATTGTAAATGGTACTATCATATAATTCAAATGTTGATATTATATTGTTGAATTCTCATTTTGAATGACCCTTGAAATGTTTTCATACATTAATAATCAATTTGTATATTATAAATTGATATCGTTGAATGTTTAAGTTTTAAGTATTAGTTTATTGAGTAGTATTTGACTAGTGATAAGGATTTGATATCTATTGTAAGTTTACCTATACAAACTGTTGTTTGTTAACCAAGAATGATGTGAAATCACTATTTTCTTTCACGGTGGATAGCTATAATATATATAAGTATATGTTTTATCGTGAGCTATCTAGCTAAAAGGGAATGTTGCTATGCCTTGTGACCTTTCTTGTGCAAGTATGAATAAATATTTGAGTAGGCTATTTTTTAATTTTATTTTTGCAAGAATATGCTTACCTAGTTCATCAGTCTTCGGCTTCACCTAAGTGGGTGGCAGCCGCCTAAGAAACTGTCTGGGGTGATGGACCCTAGAAAGGGTTGCATACCCACTCCTCTAGTATGTAATTTTGTATGGGTCACATAATGCTTATGAATAGAGGATTGAGTTTAGCGTGTAATTGTGGTGTTGTGTTACTTTTATGTTGGGGTAGATTCCTCCTTGAAAGTCTTATGAGTGAACCCTTGGTTGGTCAGTCAATGAGTTGGAGCAGCTCAAGTTGTCGAACTACGATGCCTCTACGAATGATATACGTAGGCAAGGCCATCAAGTGATGAGCCCCCGAGGCATTAGGTCGGGCCCCTAGGACTGTTCTCCTGAGTCTTGTTTGAGATTTGTCGTTTATTGTCGATAACGTAAAAACTACCATTGATTTATATAGCTTCTCTTAGTGATCATGTGCTAACTATCTTTGATCTGATGTGTGTGCCAAGTCATGTAGACCTTGCAGGTATAGGCATTGGGAGCAAGAACTTGTCGATAAAATAGAATGTAAGAGGTATGTTAAGCTGACCTAAGTAAGTAGACTCTATTGCCAAAGTTAGTAATTCACTTCTATCTTTTCTTGTAGCTTGTGTGATCATTGAATATAGCTATAGGTAGTGAATTGTATTGTTTTTAAAAAATAAAAATTATTTGCTATGTGTGTGTTCTCTGGGGTTTGCACGTCGGGCGTTACAGAATGATGAGGTGCAAGTAAGGTATATGAATGCCTTATGAAAAGTATTTGATATGGGAGGCAAGGATATGTGAGACTGGATATGAGAATGAATGGAATGTAAATGGTATGAATTTATCATTTTTGAGTTGTACGCTGAAAATTAAATGCAAGATATAAAAATTTGAATGAGTGAGTTGGATTGAAAGAAAAAAGGAATGCAACACATTGGTGTGATGCAAGGCAAGCATATAAATGGATTTTGAAATGTATTTGATTTGAGAAGAAATGATGTGCAAGGGTGGAAATGGAACTGAGTGGATTCGATAGGGTATGAAGTGATCATTTGTTCCAAGAAAGGGTGGAAGAATGTCTATTTTGTTATTGGTTATGCTTTTTAAAATCATTATAGGGTTGAGTGTCTCAATACAAACACAGAAGAAAGACTGATGTCCCATTTCTCACTCTCCTTCGTACTAAACAAAGTGCCAAGATCCTTGAGCTTCCTCGAAATGCGACAAGAGAAGAATAGATATAAAAATATAATGATATTTAAGGATACAAGAGTCAAAAGAGAAAACAAAGCAAAAGTTGTTATGCATATACTATGAAAATAATAAATACGTGGACTTTTTGGATAGATATATTACCAATGAATACTTGTATTTTTACATGGGTGTATGTATACATTTGCAATAACAAATGTCCTTTATGATCTTATTCAAGAAGCAAAAATGTATTATTATTTTGTTTGAATTATTAAATGGGTGATCCCACAATAGTGGTTTACACTTTTTGGCCTAACTGGACACTGATATTTTTTTTTTAAAAACAATCTCCACATTCGGGCACCTATAGCGATTAAACCGTAAGGAATTTGAAGATGATGTAAACTAGAGTCTTGTCACATTTTGTCTGTAGATTCTAAAAATATTTTTTTCAATTTTTTTGGAATCAGATTGCACTTCTTTTTCCATCTCCCACAAAAATTGGTTTTCAAAAAACAACATTTTTTAAAAAGTGGCGCTCAATTATAATGCATAACTTTTTTTCCATGAAGGATAAAATTCCAATTCTTTCAAATTTAGATTTCTAACTCCGATATCTAGTGCTTCCACTTGGTTAGATAGTTTTTTATTGAATATTTTTTCTTTAATCAAGTTTTGAAGTCAATCAAATGACAATTCAGACATAGCCGACTGTATAACGCATAAATTTTCTGTATGTATCAAAATTCTTCTCTTTTTTTTGTTGGATCAAGGACTTCAATATCTGGTGCACTCATATTTTTAAATTTTTTTTTTTTTTATAATCTTCTATTTTTCCACTTGTGCAGAACAAAGATTTTTGTTTTCGATGAAAAACCTATATTTAATAAAACTTAAAAAACAGATAGATAATAAAACCAAAACATACTAAAATTATATTCATTGGATAGCTCGTTCTAAAGGCTACTTGATTCCAAGTTTGGTTTCTAAATATTCCCCCATTTTCATCCCCAAATCGGAGCTTGAAAGCGTAAAATTTTAGGTTTTTTGTGTGAACAAATTAAAAAATTAGGGAAAAAGGGGGTTCGCTAGAACCAGGGGGGTTCTAGCGAACCAAGGTTCATTTGAACCCTGGTTCATTCGAACCCCCACTAATATGCATTTTTCCTTTATTTTTTGGGCGGGAAATGTGGGCCCAATAGTTAATGGGTTCGCTCGAACCCTAGTTCGGTCGAACCCCTTTATGGTTCGGTCGAACATGTAGGTTCATGCGAACCCCTAAAACCAATTTTTTTGCCATGGGGTCATTTTTTCTCAATTTTCCTTCCTCCATCAAAGTGTAAACCACTATTATGGCTTCACCCAAATGCAAATAATCTTAAACATTTGAAACAATGCTTGAGCCATCTATGTATACATGTATCCATGTGCACACAATGCATAGAAGAGTGAAAAGCATCCTTGACATTTGAACGATAAATTTGAATGGAAAACACTAAAATCGATTAGAAATACAAATTTGTCAAAGCACAATGAGACTCAACTTGCATTTGCAGTAGTAAACGAAAGAAAATAGGAAAAATGAACTATTTATCACCAATGCATATATGGAAGGAATGCATAGATATATGGATCCATGTAAACATTTATGCATACATGGATGTATACATGTTTCCATGTAATTTGGTACATAAACAAGAATCTATAAATGCCTGTGTGCATAAAGTTAGAAATGTCATAAACAATTTGCATTTGAAACATATACATTATTATTTTTTGAACAAGTGTATAAAGGATATCTAATGATGCATTTGAATGCATGGATACATGTAAATATTTGTTAAATCTGATTACACATTTTTAGGCTTTAAGAAACTGTCATACACACTTTTAGCGATCTGTAATAAACAAGATTTAGAAAAAGACGTTTTGAAAAGAACTCTTGAATACAACTCTATGTTATGATTGTTATTTTCGAAGCCCTCAGTGTTTAATTGCATAACCTTGATATTTTCTTCATCTTTTTCTTTGTTTGGTATGGTGTGAATTTTTTCGTGATGGATGAAGGTATATTTGAGGTATAGATAGATAAAGATATGTGAGGGTAAAAAAGAAGAATGAGTTATGTGAGTGCAACAAAGAGAGGCAATTGAGAGAATGATGAGATGCAAGGAATGTGTATGAATAAGTTATGAAAAGTATTTGATATGGGAGGCAAGGATATGTGAGAGTGGATATGAGAATGAATGGAATGCAAATGGTATGAATTTATCATTTTTTAGTTATATGCTTAAAATTAAATGCAAGAAATAAAAATTTGAATGAGTGAGCTGGATTAAATGAAAAAAGGAATGCAACACATTGGTATGATGCAAGGCAAGCATATAAATGGATTTTGAAATGTATTTGATTTGAGAAGAAAGGACGTGCAAGGGTGGAAATAGAAATGAATGGAATCGATAGGGTATGAAGTGATCATTTCTTCGAACAAAGGGTGGAAGAATGTCTAGTTTGTTATTGGTTATGCTTTTTAAAATCATCATAGGGCTAAGTGTGTCAATACAAACACATAAAAAAGACTCATGTCCCATTTCTCACTCTCCTTCGTACTGAACAAGGTGCTAAGATCCTTGAGCTTCCTCGAAATGCGACAAGAGAAGAATAGATATAAAAATATAATGATATTTAAGGATAGAAGAGTCAAAACAGAAGACAAAGTGGAAGTTGTTATGCATATACTATGAAAACAATAAATATGGAAGATCATGAAACTAAAAAAATGAAAATGTTGATGCATTAGAGAACAATAAATGCATGGAGAGAGAAATACATAGATCTATTCACAGATATATGCATGGATGCATCAACAGATGTATGTATACACATAAAATAGAACTACATGGATAGATGGAGAAATGAATACATGTATACATGGATGCATGCATATTTGCATATAGATACAAATGTATATGTTACATGGAAGGATGTATTCATATACACATGCAAATATGGATGAAGGCATATATGCATGTATGGACAATATGCATGAATGTATGTCAACATATAACTTTAAATTTTGTTATATTGGAAAATTAGCATTTATCTGTTTCTATATATCAGAATAGCTTTATAAATCATTATTGTTATAGAAAATCAGTAAAATGCGATCGCATAGATTGATTAAATAAATTTAAGCAAAGGCATAGTTTATAAAACTAGCGAGTAGAGGTACGTAATCCATGAGTGCAAATTAAATGCATTGAAATATTAGGAAAATGCGAACACATAGAGAGGTCAAAATAATTGAAGCAAATGCATTAAATGGCATCTGGCTGGTGGGAAAGGTGCTGGAATGGCTTGGTGGCCATGGGTGGCCAGCATACTTTGGCCATTTAATATAGATTTAAGCCAGTTGCAATGCATCGCAGCTGCTTTGTGGACGCTGCATTCTATTGTACATGCTTGTGTTCTAAGGAAGAGTATTGTATATGCATGCACAAATGCATATGTGTATGTAGTCTATGCACACATGCATAGATGGATGCATAGACACATGTATGTAGACAGAGATAGATATGTTACAGAGAGAGGTGTGCAGATACATGGATGTGTAGAAATATGCATATATGCATCTGCAGATGGGCATAGAGAAAGACAAATACATGGGTGCATGAGTCCATACATGCATATATACATGTATCCATGCAAGATATCGATAGATGCATATATACATGGATGTGTGCATGCAATTCATAAGTGCATATATGCATAAATCGATGTATACATGTAGCCATAGATACATCTATACATATATAGACATATGCATGGAGAGATGGTGAGATATATGCATAAATCGATATATGCATGATTGCATCTATGGATACATAGATACATAATGAAATGAAGAAAAAGACACATTATATATGCATATACGGAAGCATATAAAATTGAAATATGTTTAGCATATTGTAATCAATGAGTATTTAGACTGAACGCCTTGATAGTGGCATGTTAACTGTGTCATTGTTATCGAGTTTGTAGTGCTCATTTACTCTTGTAATAATGCATATGTAATTAATTAGGTAGCTACTAATTATTCTTTAAATACATAACAATTAAAAGAAAGAAAAAATGATAATTATCATTGTGCACATTTCAGCTATTAATCAAAGCCAATTAACAGAGTAGCAATGGAAAAGCATGTGCATGTTAATATGTTAGAGAGCATGTATTTGTGCATAAGTGTATAAGGATGCCATGAGTTGTGATTTCTACTTGAAAGTAGTTGTATTAAACAATTAATAGTAAGTATAGAATGACCCCATCGGGTTAGGAACTGAAAGAAATAAAGGAAAGAAATAATTATAATTATCCTTCTGCAGATTTCACTTATTAATCAAAGCCAATTAACAAAGCAACAGTGGAAAACCTTGTACATGTTAATATGTTAGACCATTTGTTTGTTTTTCTAAAAGAATAGCAATAAAGCTTAAGGAAATGACCAAAATGCAAACAACTCCCAAAATTACAATTGCAACATATAATACTCCTACTGCGATGGATACTAATAGCCAAAACCATTAAAACACTAGCAAGCATTTTTTAGATTCAAGAGACACAAGTATAAATGTAAATCAGATTAACTACACAAACTAGTTGCCATAGGTTCTTGTACCACAAATCTTCTAGCAATGAATTTAACTACTCTTTTGCACGAAGTCTAAAATTATTTTATCAAGCAATATTACTTGACTGCTCTATGGCAACATTGCAATTTGAATTCTAAAACATATTTGACATAGTTTTTTATAACCCCAAGATACAATTTTCTAACTTCCTAAGCATTCAGTCTAAGTTTTCCAATTACAAAATCTCAAATTGTTGTTTGCTTCGTATGTTTGTTCCTTGAATTTGGTCACCAGGTAAAATGTACACAAGGATAATTGTAATTTTTTCTTTCTCTTAATTACTATGTATTTAAAGACTAATTAACAACTACCTAATTAATTAGTTATCTAATGATACAAGGATAAATGACAAATATGGAATTGACTACTTTAACATGACTGAAATGTCACATGGACCTATTAGCTGACACGCTACATTTACTGTGACTTTTGAGTGCTTAATCCATCTACATGCAAGTACAAATCACAACCCATAATTAAAATGTCCACAAGGATATTTATAATTATTTCTTTCTTTTTATTATTATGTATTTAAAGACTAATTAACAACCACCTAATTAATTAGATATTAGATGAAAGAAGAGTAAATGAGAGCTACCAACTCCATAAAAATGCCAAAGTTAACATGTGAAAATCAAGGTGTCCAGATTTAATACTCATTGCATTCCCTGGAAGCCCATTTTCTTGAGGAGTTTTGTAAAACAGTTCACTTGCCTTATAAATGCTTTCGTATTTTACATGTCTACCTATGAGAACAGTAACCACGACATCTGATAGAATTTAAATGTTTGCTGGCAGAAAATAGGTTTCTACTGCATTCTTTTCTCTATCTTTGTGCAAATGAAAATTTGTATTCTGCTATGGTAAATTCTCTAGTGCATTAGGTACTTTAAAGCGCAATTTTTTGGATGTTGCTCTTGTTCCAAGTTTGATTCTTTTTGGGGGTTATAACTACCTACTGTTGTATTAGTTTCCCATTTTTTCTTCTACATATGCATGAATATATAAACAACTAATTATATATAATAGTTTTTCTTTCACGAGTTTTGTCAAACAGTTCACCTGTTTTCTGTATGCTCCCATTATTTGCATTTATGCCTATGAGGACAATAACCACAACTTTTAACAAAATACCTCTATCCTTTATGCTTTGATGACAACGGAAAAGCTCAAAGCAACACACTGTCGACTCATTGTTCGAAAGCTCTCATTATCGCACATGTTGACATAATTTTGGTTCCAAAGCACTCTTTATGGGACCGCTTTGCAGTAATAAAAAATATACAAACTTTATAGGGGTCACATGCATGAAGTAAAAGGGACAAGAGGGTTTCTACATAAGTCCTATCAAACGCAGATATTTTTTCTTCTACAAATGCATGAATATATAAACAACTAATCATATATAATAGTTTTTCTTTCACGAGTTTTGTCAAATAGTTCACCTATTTTCTGTATGCTCCCATTGTTTGCATTTATGCCTACGAGGACAATAACCACGACTTTTAACAAAATCCCTCTATCCTTTATGCTTTGATGACAACGGAAAAGCTCAAAGCAACACACTATCGACTCATTGTTCGAAAGCTCTCATTATTGCACACGTTGACATAATTTTGGTTCCAAAGCCCTCTTTATGGGACCGCTTTGCAGTAATAAAAAATATACAAACTTTACAGGGCTCACATGCATGAAGTAAAATGGACAAGAGGGTTTCTACATAATTCCTATCAAACGCAGATGAAACCTTCGTATTTCAACAAGAAATTCAAATACATAATACTAAAAGTAGTTTAAAATAAGAATTTATAATCAAAGTATAAGAATGCCTTAAAGCACTATGAAACCCTGCTTGCATTTCTCGTATCAAATAGAAGAAAACAACGAAAAGTTACCTCTTCTGACCTCAAGCAATTTTTCTCTCGCTGTCCAGTGTGCAACTCTGCAACTACAAAATCCCCTGCTCGGCCACACAATAGAGCACTATGAAATACAACTTCGTTATGCACTTTAATGTAACGAAACTCTGAAAATTAACAAATTATCACCTCAAGTAACTCGTTTTTGGGTCTAGAATCTGCAACTATAACATCTCCTGCTCAGTTGCTACAAACTCTTCCTTAGAACACGCGCTTACAGAACACAAAAACAAAATGGCATGTGGATTTATCATGTAATATAGATTTAAGTGACTAGAGATGCATTGTGATTACTTTGAGCGTTTCATTTTTGTTATTCTGCAAATCTGTGTAGTCACAGAAGATGTTGTTGCAGAGTCAAGACCCAAAAATGAGCTACTTGATACATGTATCCATAGATACATGGATGTGGACATTTATCATGGTATCCATAGATGCGTAGATACATGTATCTATGAATAGATGTATCCATAGATACATCGACACATATATGGATAGATGCCTGTATACATATGTACATAGAAGCACAGATACATATATGCATGGATGAATCTATAGGTAGAAGAATACATAGAAACATAGTTGCATGGATAGATAGATAGATGCATAGTTGGATACATAAATGCTTAAATATGCATGTATGGAAATATCCACGGATTGCGTATGAAGTTGCATAGATACATATATCCATGGGTGCATGTATACATAGATGCATGTATTGCAGTACACATGGATGCATGTATATGTGTATCTCTAGGCAGGATGCATGGATGCATGTAAATAGAAGAATTTTGTCAAATGTCATAGCTATTGTCCTCATAGGCACATATGCAAAAAATGGAAGCATACAAAAGGCAAGTGAACTATTTGACAAAAGTCATGGAATAAATGTGGATCCATGATATGTGGTTCGAAAGGGATTATGTAAAAACCCTTTTGTCTATTCTGTTGACTGCATGTGAGCCCTGTAAAGACTATATATCTTCAATTGTTGTAGAGCTGTGCCATAGAGAGAGCTTTAGAACCAATGTGTTGTTAACCTGTGTTGTAATGAGAAGTTTGGAACGATGTAAACCTAAACTCTGCAATTGTAGCAATTTTTTCAAGAAAAGAGTACAGGGTAAGTTTCTAGAATGAACCTTTTTCTTTGTTTACAATTGTGAAATGCAAGTAGGGTTTTGCAGTGCTTTAAGGAATTCTTATAGTTTGATTATAAATTCATATTTTAAACTACTTTTAGTATTATCTATTCGAATTTCTTGTTGAAATGAGAAGGTTTCATCTGCGTTTGATAGGAATTATGTAGAAACCCTCTTGTCCATTTTACTTCATGCATGTGAGCCCTGTAAAGTTTGTATATTTTTTATTACTGCAAAGCGGTCCCATAAAGAGAGCTTTGGAACCAAAATTATGTCAATGTGTGCGATAATGAGAGTTTTCTCCTTGAACCTTGATATATATTCAAAGACTAATTACGAATCCAAACAACATCCCCTTTAGTCAGATGCCATTCAATGCATTGAGTTTGCATCAATGAATTATGTACCTTCAACCACTAGTTTTAATCAAAGTATGCATATGGATTCAGAGTCAAAAGCTCCTTCCTGTGAACCCATTTTTTAATTTGCCTATGCATTTGCTCGAAATGCTTTTAACCGGTAGCATTGGCCAATCACATTTTAGCATATAACATATTACTTATTTTTTTGTATAGTTTGAATTTGGAGAGCTATTTTTAATATTAGAAAATTAGCATTTATCTATTTTTTCTATTTGTCCGAGTAGCTTTATAAATCATTTTCGTTTTAAAAATTCGGGGAAATGCGAACGCATAAATTGATTAAATAAATTTAAGAAAAGGCATAGTGTAAAAGTTGGCGGCTAGAGGTACGTAATCCATGAATGTAGATTAAATGCATTAAAATATCAGGAAAATGCGAGCGCAATGCATGAATGCAAATTAAATGCATTAAATGGCTTCTGGCTGGAGGTGAACGTGCTGGAATGGCTTGGTGGCCACACGTGGACAGGGTACTTTGGTCATTTAATATAGAGTCAAGCCACTTGCTATGCATCTCTATTACTTTGTGTGTGTTGTTTTTGTGTTTTGTAAGCCTGTGTTCTCTAAACCTAAACTTTGCAATTGCTTTGAGCTTTTTCGCTATGATGAAAGCATAAAGGATAAAGGAATTTTGTGAACTGTTATAGTTAATGTGCTCATAGGAACATATGTAAAATATGGAAGCATACACAAGGGAAGCGAATTGTTCAAAAAAACTCCTCAAAGAAATGTGGTCCCATGGAATGCAATAAATGTTCATAATGGACACTTTGGTTTTCGCATGTTAACTTTGTCAGATAATGCAATTTGACATGAACAATGTTGAAGCCATGACATGAACAATAAAACTATTCAACACTGAACTCTATGCCTGTAATAATTATTGCAAAAGCTGTAAATACAATAGATGAAATAATATGAATAAAATTTTAGTTTCTGCTTTTCTTGAAATGCAATGAAAAAACTGCTATAAAGGCATAACACAAGGTTGTGTAACATATTGCCACTCCTGTTTCTAATTTCTTTGGACATGAATGCTTTACACATTTGATTGCAATAGTAACATGTCTACGAAAATGGAATAAGAGAGATCATAAATCAGTAGTTTTAAGTCTGAGTATATATGTATCTTGATACATATAAGCTTGATTTGGCATTTACGAAAACAACTGCTATCTACAGTGAAAGAGCTAATTAGTGTTCCTATATGCGATATCCATAGAACAGAATAAATTGCTACAAGGCTAGAGTGGCACATCCATAAATGCATGGACGCATGTATACACAATTGCATACAGGGATACGTAGAAGCTTAGATGAATACATGCATACATGAATATGTGCATATGTGCATATGGACATAGAGGCATATATACATGTAAATATGCATATATGCAGCGAAAGCAACAAATGGATTTCTCTATACAGGGATGTACTTTATACATTAGAATGCATGATGGAAAAGTGACTATAAAGTACAATGCATAAAAGCAGTGTCGAGACTTGGTTGCATTAACAACATAAAATGAAAAAAGCTAGAGGAAAATACCTATTTATTGCCTCAAGTAACTTGTTTATGGGTCTGGAGTGTGCAACCATAACAACTTCTACTTAGTCACCATAAACTCTTGAAAACATAGCAAACAACGAGCAAATATTGGAAAAGCTAGAAATGATAGAATGCAAAAGGAAACATTTAAACTATATAGTTTGAATGGCATTATGCATAGAGGGCTAATAATTATTGAACATATATGTCGGATGTACATAGAGAACCACTGTCTTTGTAGGTGCAAAAAAAAAATTAGATTTTCAGATGTCCATATTCGAGAAGACTTTAGCATAGTAACCTATAAAAGTGTCTAAATGTATAATAGCAATAGAGTATTTTAAAACCAAAGATGTCTTTAACATGTCAAAACCAGTGAAATGTCTTGGAGCATGGAAAGACAAAAAATTTAAAGTTTGAACAATGTAAATCTGTACTCCTGTATTCCTAGTTTCCTGTAAAGCCAAGAAAATGCTACGTATTAGAAACATAGTTTATATGGACGGTGATTTGAGGTGCTGGTTCACAAGAGAAAAAGTTTACATATGAATGACTTTTTTACCTTCTGGTGATGTTTCTTGTTTATTTTCCAATGCAAATGGCTTCAACAATGGCATTGTTTTGGTCAAGGCTAAAATGTCCTTCAGCATTGAAGTCCCGTAGGGTGAATATCACTGCTGACTTGTCCTTGATACAGTCTTCATAGCCGAGGTTTTGCAGTTTGGGAAATAGATGGTGCATGGTGACCTAGTCAATTGAAGACTGAATTGTTAGATTGTCATAAGTTGTAATGATAGTTTTAAGTTGCAAACAGAATGTATAATTGACTTGTTGGTTGCACTATTTGTAGTGAGCAGTTTTTTCTTGGAGTGTGCCATAAGCAGTGAATTTGCATTTGCATTTTGGACAACATACATGAAATGGATTGGAAAATGCATTTGTTGCTTTTAGAGTACCAGAAACCTATAGAATATGATTCAAAATTGTTAGAGGAGACAAAAAATACAGGTTTGGATGCAATAGTTTAAAAAAAAATGAATGTCGTTACCTTAAAAGTTGAATGTAGTAGGCTGTTGAGTTTTTCCAAGCTTCTTTTGTCATTCAAGTTACAGATGAATGTTGACCGACATGTGTGAAACGTGTTCTTTTGATCTGTTTTTCTTACAACATTCTTGAAAAGCATTGCAGGTGTTTTATTTATATGCAACTGGTCTTCGATTGCAAAGTATTGTTGCTCATATGTTGACCGTAATAGCACCTGCGATTCAATGAGAGAATTAGATTTTGTTACGGAAGTTGTTATAGAGACCACTATGGAATGAGAAAAGGTTGACACTGAAAGAACATGAATTTTTTTTGTAGACCGAAATACCTATGCTCTGTCTATGTCAGTGTGGCCATCTTTGATGTCAACTGCAAATTGGGTACCCATTTTCTTGGCACCAACTACTAGCGCAACTATTGTGCCAGCTAGGTACTCATTTATAGTTGTTAGCAGCTGGCTGATAGTCATACTTGGAATGAACTTGTACTCTTGACAGAGGCGTGGGATGTTTTCAGTGATGCTTATGTCTGTTAAAATCAAAATGCAATCACAGTCACCTCTGTCGTAATCTGTCCTAGGTGCAACTTGGAAATCTGAGATTGAGATAGCTGACCCCGAGACTATTTTATTCTCATGTTTATACACAAGGTTTGCACTAACATTTAACATGATTGTCATTTCTGCTTTGTGATCTGTTAAATCAGCACACAACATTTCCCATGTATTGTTGGCCTTATCCAATGTTGCTTTGTAGACAACAAGCACATCACCTTGGAAGGTGTCTCCAACTCTTTTTGCATTTAGCTGTTCGATTGAAACAATCTTAGGTTTCTTGACTCTTGTCCTACAAGGAACAAGGATAATGTAAATTGAATGCTAATTTAATATTAGCAATCTGGGCAAATGGCGGTACAATGAAGAACCAAGCACTTTACCATTGTGCTGACTCTTCTTGTGCAATTTGCACTTGTTTTGCCTGTCTTTTTGATACATCTTTTGGTGTCCTACAAAGAATTGGAACAATGTTATTTGAATATTTGTGATTTGGGTGAATGAGTATGAAGGAATAATACTATGTCTACTTTACCATTGTGCTGATTCTTCTTGTGTGGTTTGTATTTGCTTTTGCTGTCTTTTAGTTTCATCCATAGATCTCTTGCAAATAATGGATATAGCATTGAAAAAGGCATTGCAAAGCATAAAAGTGATAGAAGGCTGCAAGGTCTATAAAGTTGAATTTGTCTATTGGGAAACATGCAATTTTAGGAAAATTGGATTGTGATCAGTCCAATATGCTTCTGATTTATAGATAGAGCATATATTTGTAGTCGTGTTGGACCAAATGTGGTCAATGACTGACTTGCCCATGCTGTGTTGTTGGTCCAACATAAATTGTATATTGTTCTGCTGCATATAATTGTGAAGTATTTTTTTGCTTCTGCTTTCTGAAAACATGTTCACATTAAAATCGCCTAAAATGTACATGTTTTTTGAATTTGTGGATGCAATAATTATTTGCAAGATTGTGATTACTTCATCTATGGAAGTTGCAGGTCTTGCATAAATATTACAAACATTGAGTTCATTGTTAGATAGCATTACTGTTGATGTGATGGCTTCAATATTTGATGTTTCATGTTGTTTTGTTTTTGACAGGAATAAATGTTTCCTGGTTAAAGTTGCTATGCCATGTATGTTATGTACAGAGAAGCTATCAAAATACTACAGCAAGATATTTAGCTCAAAGGGATGCATATGTGTTTCTTGGAGACACAAGATATTAGATTGCATTATGCCATAGTCATTGACAATGTCTTATGCATGTGCTTTCAAGCTACGAGTGTTCAATGTACATAGGAGCATATGTGATTTGTTTTTTGAACATGTGCTTTGGTTATCAAATTGCCATTGTGGACATGTCTGGAGATGAGACATTTCTAGTTGTATTTTGTCTTTAACTTTGAAGTTTTTTGTAGTTAAAGGTTGTAACAAAAATAATGATTCTACTGATTTTGTTCATGATAGAGCTGTATAGGTTAGCCCATGCTGTCTAATGCCTGTGGGATCAAAAGCCAAGGCCTCCATTGTTAATCCTTGGGATTGATGTATGGTTCGTGCACATGCTACTTGTATTGGGAATTGTTTTCTAATTGTAATCTTCTTGTTTGTTGTTATTTTCTGGATTGTCCTAGCAATGCGTTGTATAGGCACCCAGTCTTTGTCAATGATAGTAGAATAGCATTATGCTAGTTTTGTGTGTTGATGATGTCCGATTGATGGGTCATTAAATTTAATCCAGACAATATCAATATTGTTTTGTGCTGTATATGCTTTAAAAATTCCATCTGAACCGTTGACGAGGGCATCTGATGGGTTTTCATTTTCCATTTCACTATTTGATTCTGTTTCACTTGTATTTTGTAGACTATTGTCTTTGTTTTCTAGAGTGCATTGGAGAACTTCTTGCCAATCTTGGTTTATGTGGACTTTGTGCATTTTGTATAATGGTCTCCTTGTTAATTGAGTCAAAGCTTGCATGATGACATTTGGGCGCACCATGCCTTTTTGAAATGCATTTTTGTATTGTAAGCGCCTTTTCAACGAAACAACAATTGTTTGTGTGTTGTTAATTGATTGTGGTAATGCTCTTTGTACAATGTTCATGTCAACAGGAACATTTATAATAGAACCTGTTAGGCCTATTTGAGACCTTTTGAACCCTAGTTCCCAAATCTGTGCAAATGCAATTCTAAGTGAGACAAGTCGTTCTTCTAGCTGAGTTAAATTTTGCACATAGCACAATGGTCTATTAGTTCTTATTTTATGTGGGGTAGCATACTTTGGAATAGTGGACTATTTCAATGCAAAGTAGCATACATGGCATATGAAATCTGTGAATGGTAAGGAATCTGATTGTTGTAGCTTATAGTATAGTTCTTTTTGTTTTTCTTTGAATGTCCTGATGTCCTTGTTCAAATAGAGCACTTGGCAAATTGCACATGGGTATTTTGGTGTATCTTGTATTGCTATTTTATAAATTTCTATTGGTGACAAATTTTTTTTTTCTTTCGACTGGTAGGTATACTTTCTTTTTGTTTTTCTTTTCTAATCAAGTTCTTTAGGTGATTAAGTATTATTGTTGATTTATGTTTAAAATTGTTTGCTGTGACAAATGGTATCAAATTCTTCTTGTTTTTTGGAAAAGCATGTGTCTTGTTCAATTAAGTAATTTTGTATTGTGGACCACTTCTGATCAACTTTTTAAGTTGGAGTAAGCTTTTTGAGCATTGGCGAGTTAGATTTTGGGTTTTGATTCTTAGAAGCGGCTCAAAATGTCCAGCCAGAGGGTTTGTATCATGGAACAGTATAGAGACTGATTTTGTATATCTAGAATCATTGAAATCTAAGTACTTTCTTGATGTTGTCAATGACCAGAGGCTTATTTGTATTTTCAACCATTTGGATATCCAGTGAATGCAGAACAAGTCACCCCACAATCCACATTCACTATGGTCTGTGCATGGTCTTGCAGACAATCACATTTTGCAGAAGCATGTTTCTTGGTCATGTACTTTGTGCAATGTATATAGAGTAGTAGGATTTAGTTCATTGTTATATGATTTAATTACTTCTTTGTCCTTATTTTGAAGACAAGTTAGGAAATGATCTATAGCTCATTTCATAATTGAGTTGAGGTGTACTGATTGTTAAGTAGTACTTGAAGCAAGTCAAACAAACAATTTCCAGCATTGTATGCAAATGTGCTTAATCTACAACGGCCTTCAGCCCTAAGGACATTGTCAATGTTTGATATTCGAGGACACTTTGTGCACAGTTTTTCAATTTCATGTGAACCTACGGGCTGTTTTGAAGTTACGTTTTGTGTTTCAATTTTTAACAATGGTTCAAAGTGTCCACTTAAAGAATTCATGTCATGAAATAGTATAGAGACTGATTCTGTGTAATCAAAACTATTGAACTGTAAGTACCTTCTTGTTGTTGTTCTTGACCAAAGGCATATTTGTATATTCAACCATTTGGATATCCAATGAATGCAGAATAAGTCACCCCACAATCCACTTTCAGTGCAATCTGCCCGTGGCTTTGCAGATAATCACATTCTGCAGAAATATGTTTGCAGATCATGTACTTTGTGCAATGTATATAGAGTATCAGGGTCTAGTTCATAGTTGTATGATTTTATTGCTTATTTTTCCTTGTTTTGAAGGCAACTCAAGAAGTAATCTATAGCTCTATTTCGTAGTTGAATTGATGTGTAGCGATTGTTAAGCAGTAGTTGTAATGAGTCAAACAAACAATCACCAACATTGTATGCAAAAGTACTTAATCTGCAAAGCCCCTCGCTCTTAAGTGCGCAGTCAATGTTTGATATTTGGGGGCGCTTTGTCAATTCATAGGTGTCAATGTCTATCATTTTCTTTGTTTCTTTTGTATCCTAATGTGTTTGAGAATAGCAGATGTTATGTATGAATAGTATCAAATGCTATCATCTAGATTACAAAATCTATAGTTTTTTCCTATGTCGCCTATGTGCTTTTACTCAATACCATTCTATAGTATTAATCATGTTGTCAAGCATCTTGGAAGATAATAATCTCTATGTATGTTGGAAAATGGATCTTGAGTAGTAGCAGAAGCCTACGTGACATATTATACATCAAACAATTTTTTAGAAGCACAAGGGAAAAATAGTATTAATTCTTCAACTTGACCTTGTCATCCACTGTCCCCCACCAGGATTGTATGTACTTATTCCTGTTACATTGAAAAATTGGATAAATGAGTACAATGCATGATGTATACTTTGAATGCCACAAACACAAAACAATATTTTCATGTAGCTTTGTTTACATGCAAGAAATGGTGGATAAGAATCTTTTTTGCTCACATTGTCAATCTCAGGCTATGGTCTTTAAATGTTTTGTGTAATTGGATTCCTTTGTTTCTATGTACTTCTAAGTGATTGATTTTCTCAA
The DNA here is from genome assembly GCA_007258455.2 of Sequoia sempervirens. Taxonomy (NCBI): domain Eukaryota; kingdom Viridiplantae; phylum Streptophyta; class Pinopsida; order Cupressales; family Cupressaceae; genus Sequoia; species Sequoia sempervirens. Next base: position 23,802,112 of record VDFB02000020.1, read on the forward strand.
AGAGCAAATGATTTTAAAAGCTATTCACATAAACATGAATTAAGTGGCATGTAGAGAATCGTTTCATAAATCATTTTTGTTTTAAAAAAATCAAGGAAATGCAAAGGCATTGATTGATCAAAGAAGATCTATGGCTTTTCGTATTTGTGTGAATAGCTTTAAAAATCATTTGAGTTTTAAAAGTTTGAGGAAAATGCAAAGGCATAGGTTCATTGAGCAAAAGCGAAGGCATAGATCGATTAAATAATTAAAAAAAGAGATTAAAACTCACAGGTGCAGGCACACAGTGCATAAATGCAAAGTAAATGCATTAAATAGCATGTGGCTGGATGAGAAACTGCTGGAATGGCTTGGTGGACATGTATAGCCAGGCTGCTTTGTTCATTTGTTATAGACTTAAGTCACTTGTTAAGCATCACTATTACTTTGCACAAATTGTTTTTCTATTCTACAAGTCTTTGTTCTAGGATAGTTTATAGTGATTGAGCAGAATTTGTTATAGTTACAGTGTCCAGAACTAGAAATGAGTTACTTGAGGCAATAAATAGTTTCTTTCATCAGTTTTCTCTTACTTTAGAGGTTTAAAGCACACAGTGAAATTGGCAATGTGAGCAAAAAAAATTGTGGTTAATGTCATTTTGCATGTAAACAAGACCATGGAAAAATATTACGTCATGTCTATGAGTAACGTAGTACATCATTCATTGTACTCATGTGCCATGTCAGCTTTTGAAATTAACTTTGTGGTCTTTTTTTGCAATACAAGAAGATTAAACATACGTTCACTTGCACAATGCATAGCAACTTGCCACATATATAAGTAGTCTTATGAACAAAATTGCCTTAAATGCATATAGGTAAAAACTAGTTGACATAAAACAAAGACTTATGACTTTATAGGCTATTTGAAACTACAAACAGGGTTTAAAAATTGCATTCTAGTAGTTCATTCTATTCTATGGATATTGTATAGAGGAAGTATAACTAGTTAACACATAAGCAAAACTTGTTCTATTTTTCGAAGACAAATTACTATTCCAATTGTGGAAAATGCATTTTCCTGTTTCTATATGTGCATGCAGCCTTTTAAATCATTTGTGTTCAAAGAAATGAGGAATACAAGATGACAAAATGAAAACATGAAAAAGAACTTTATGCAGTCATTATATTGAAGAATTTCAATTGCATTTCAAGAAAAGCAAAAAGACAATTTGGAGAGTTGACCTTGCAATCTGCTATTGAATGATCAAGTATACTTGGAGCAATGTACAAATTCTGGCTGTTATTATAGGCACAAGTAATTTTTCCTAGTACAATGACAAAATTGAGAAGTGAGCAAACTGTAAAAACATAGACTATTTCATCTACAACCATGGGAAATCTTCCTAGAAGCGCATATTTGGAAAACTCTGCATTGTTTTTTTCAAAAGAAAAAGGAGAAGGTTAATATGCTAACCTCACATTGCAGTTTGTGCATGATTGTTTAAATACAGTTGAAAGAATTGATCCCTGTTACAAGGACAATTTAGACAAATGAGTACAGTGAGTGACATATACTATGTTATTCATAAAAACAAAACAAAATTCTTATGTAGATTCATTTCGATGAGAAAGAACCTAAGTAAGAACTTTTGTTTCTTATAATGCAAATTGCATTTTATAATTTTAAAATACTTATTGTTATTTGTGTACCCTATAATATAGAACATATTTTGCATATGCATGCATTAGTGTAATTCTATTATTGCAATGGTGGCATAAGCTCTTTAAGAGCAATCAATGGAATAGATGCCATATTTGCTTAAGCGTCTGAAGAAGTGTAAATAGGACATGGCAACCTGTCAATACTAAGCCAAAAAACAACACAGACCTATGCTAGCACTGTTAAGTTATGATAAAAACAATTTCTAGCTACTGTTTAATGCTAGACCAGCTATCACTTAATAGTGAAAGCCAGATAAATATTGATTTTCTAACTAAATGGGGTCATTTCATTTCCATTTGCATAAGTTTATTTTGTACCATTATGTAGCACTTACTATTACTTGTGCAATCAAGCCACATGCAAGTAGAATTCATAACTCATGGCATTTAGATACACTCAAGGAGAAATACAAACCAAGGTTGTTGGCATCCTGATAAGAAAGATGATGAGATACATCCAATTAATGTATGCCACAACATCTTATTCAATGAAGATGATTTGGATAGGGACGTTACAAATGAGAATCCTTATTGGTGTGTGAGTAATCCTCTTTTTCAAGACTTCTCAAGGAAATTGCATGCGAATACTATCAGTGAACAAGTGGAATCAGATTTATTAATTGACTTTGATTGATGGGTCAAATGTGCACAAGGATAGTTATAATTATTTCTTTGTTTTAATTATTATGTATGTAAATACTATTTAGCAGTTACCTAATTAATTAGGATATGAAATGATAGAAGGGAAAAGCAGATTAATTAATTAAGATAATTTGATTCATTAATTAATAAGGTGAATTATCATGTAAAAGTACATAAATTAGAAGTTTCAAAAAAATCCTCTTTCCTTTATGCTTTAATGACAACGAGAAAGTTGAAAGCAATTGTGGAGTTTAGGCTTATATCTGTAAATTGCATTTGCCTAACAGTCTGCAAAGCCTTCTCAACACATTGTCCACATATTGTTCAAAAGGTCCCATTATGGCACATGCTAACAACACAGTGGCTCTAAAGTTTGCACTATGGAACAAGTTCTGCTGTAATTGAAGATATGTAATCTTTAGAGGACTCGTTAGCACCAAGTTATTGTTAAGCTCCCATATTGTACATTGGAGAAAAGACAATTGTTCATCTGAGGAACTAGTCTATGAAGATTAGCGTAGGCTGAGCACTGTGAAACCCAATCTGCCTATGGACTCTAAAATAAAAGAAAACTGATGAAAATAACTATTTATTGCCTGAAGTAACTTGTCTACGAATGTCCTTTTTGGAACCATGACAACCTTTTCCCTATCACTGTAAACTCTTTCCTAGAAAAGACATATAGACACACACATATATATATATGTACAGATACATCCATGTAGACACACATAAATGCATGTATGGACGTAAACATATATGCATACATGCATATACACATAGATGCATCTATACACACATACACATATGCATAAATACATATATGCATAGATATATCCAGAGACATATGCATACATGCATATATGCATCTACAAATGTTTACATAGATATGCACATAGATAAATGCATATGTACATAGAGACATGCATACATACATACATGCACCAACACATTAGGCACAAAGTGATAGTGATAGTCCAACTAAAGCACTATGAAACACAGCTTCATTATGCACTTTAATGGAAAGAAACTGTGGAAAATAACAAATTATCACCTCAAGTAACTCGTTTCTGGGTCTAGACTCTGCAACTATAACATCTCCTGCTCAGTCGCTACAAACTCTTCCTCAGAACACGCGCTTACAGAAGAAAAAATCAACACACGCAAAGTAATAGAGATGCATAGCAAGTGGCTTAACTCTATATTAAATGACCAAAGTACCCTGGCCACACGTGGCCACTAAGCCATTCCAACGCCTTCACCTTGAGCCAGATGCCATTCAATACATTTAATTTGTATCCATGTAGTACGTATGTCTACTCACTAGTTTTATAAACTATGCCTTTGCTTAAATTTATTTAATCAATTTATGCGCTCGCATTTTCCTGATATTTTAATGCATTTAATCTGCATTCATGGATTACGTACCTCTAGCCACCAGTTTTAAAACTATGCCTTTGCTTAAATTTATTTAATCAATCTATGCATTCACATTTTCCCAAATTTTCAAAACAAAAATGATTTATAAAGCTACTCAGACGAATAGGAAAATAGATAAATGCTAATTTTCCAATATAAAAAATAGCTCTCCAAATTCAAACTATACAAAAAAATAAGTAATATGTTAAATGCCGAAATGTGATTGCCCAATGCTGCCAGTTAAAAGCATTCCAACCGAATGCATGAGTATTCTTTCCTTGATGCTAGGAACCAATTGTGAACCCCTATTCGAAGTGCCTACAAAAACACAAAAACAAACAATGTTAGAGAGTCATCTTGTAAGCATGAACAAGGATTCCCCATGAAATCCATTCACAAAGCTAAAAATATGAAATAAAATAAAGAAAATAATGAAGAACATAATGGAAATATGAAATCCTAATTTAGCATGCAAACACTTGATCCCATGGGGGAGTTGGTGCAAATAGGTGTGTGGAGATTTTCCCTTTCCCAACTCCTTGAATGCAAATGTTTATTGAAGATGATTGATCCACTTGATAAGTCCCTCAATGAGCTCTAAAATCTGTAATAAACTAGTTAAGAAGATGGATGGAATTTGAGAGATATTTGTGCATAATAACTTTGCATAATTGTGGATGATAAAATGCATGGTGAAGCATTCTATTTATAGAATGTTGAAATGGAAACAAAGCCAAAATAGAGCAATGTGGGACAAAGATTTGGCCAATGGAAAAATGCCACTTGTCCAAATGTGATTGGGTGAGGAATGTGCAAGTTTTGACAAATGTGCCAATAAATGCATTTTTTGAATTTGAATTTTGAGAAAAGACATGTAAGAGGGGGAAAGAAAATTGCATTAAATGCCACTTGGCTCAAGGCAAGGACATGTAAGAAGAAGTAAATGCCTTGTTGGAAGGACTTGTAAGAGAGAGTAAATGACATGTTGGAAGGACATGTCATTCAAATTTTGAATTTGAAATAGAAGAATATTCCTCCAAAAGATGCTTTGTTGAGGGAAAATGAAGATTTAATAAATCAATAAATTGATTTATTTGTGCAAGTGGGAAAAGCTAGAGGATTTTGAAGATTAAATTAGATTTAATCAAGATTTGATCAATTTAATGAAGATTAGGAAGTTTGACTTATTTTGACTTAGATTTTTGGATTAATTTAAATCAAACAAGAGAGGAAATTATTTAATGAGATTAATTAAATAAATATGTTTTGATTATTTAATTAAAGAGATTGAAGTAAGATTAAATTAAATAAAATTTTAATTTATTCAATTTAATAGATAGACTTTAGAGATTTAATAAAATTAATTATTTAATTAAAAGAGATGGAGAATGATTTAAGAGACTTAATCAAACACATGATTTGTTTAATTAAGAGAAGAAAACAAATGAATTTAATAAAATAAAGATCTTCAATTAAATGGTTAGGTCGGGGAATGATTTAGGATGAAATGATGTTGGTAGTCAGACTTAGATGTGCAATGTCAACTTGTACATTTTGCGTGTCTACACCAATAAAATTCAAACTATACAAAATAGTTTATCCAAGTGAGTGCTATTGGGTTTGTTATCTTCAATTTCAAACTCCTTTGACTTTAATGCATTTTATTTGATGGTAGGATATGGAGATTCTTTTTTATTGAGAGTTCGGAACAATATGACAAATCTTTTTGATATACTGTGTTTAGCACATTGCAACAACAAATAGATACAAAGACTGTGCAAGCCTTCTTTTAGAGTTTGGAGTAGAAGTAAACAGCATAGGTACCCTTGAATACTTGTTTGTGTTCTCATTCTACAAGAGCATTGTAGAGTTCTGAATGTTGTTTTTAGTTGCTTGTTATTCAGTATGCTGTAAAAGTGGGGTAAAAAAATTGAGAAATCATGATGAATTAGAAAGCTCAACAATACATTGTTTTTTCTATTTTCCAAATTCCTGATTGTTTCATTTAACAAAATAAAGTTCTTGACTAGATTCTACTAAACTAAAACAGATGGAGGAGGAAGTGTGTCTCTGTCGGAAGCAGCTCTTGGGTGATATGAATTGATAGCAAAATTACTAGATACCCTTTTTGCATTACTGTATGTGTATTTTGCAAAAGTAATCTGATAAAAAATCAATGTTCATAAAAGCTTTTTCACAGATTATTGGAGTTTAAACTGTTACTTGTTTATGCTACATGTCATTGTATTTCATAGCTTATGTTTCCTATGCATTCCTTGTTTCCAATTCCTGGACCTTGTCTATATTTCCACATTGTGAATATATGTCTACGATAGCATTTTCAACTATTATATCTACCTATAAGCCAATACATAGCTGCTGGGGATAAATAAGTGTGGGAAATATTATAGAGACAAACTTATTTCAAGTGCCTTAAATTCATTGTCATCTTAGAAATAGGTTTTTACTTTTTTGTGATATCTACCAGTAGCAAGGGAGCAATGAAGGACCTGGCTAACAATTGCATCTTATGTTTTTATTCCCTCTTGTTTGGAGTAAGAATCTCCATTTGTGGTATAATCATATAGTTTGTTTGGCTATAACTTGGAAAATAGGGGCTTGACTGCTTTGCACAGTTATAAATTCATTTTTAATACATTATGGCTGTACCCGATTTTATTAAGGTGGCAGAACATGGTAAGTAATCCAACAAAAGGATGTGTAATTTTAGTCATTTTCCATATGTAGACAAGTTTTGATGGTAAAAAGGTAGACAACAATAATATAGTGTGGAATACAGTGGAGGCTTATGCAAAGATGAAAATAGTTAGCTCTTCCGGAAATTTGTCAAGACTCTCTAAGTTAATACAGTTAGTCTAGGAATATGTGGCCCGATATACATATGATGATTGAAAAGAAGCTCTATCTGTAGCAATATAAGACAAAGAGAGAAATATTATTTTTTTAATGATTTGTGTATTTTGATTCAAAGTTTTCTAATATACGTGTTATTATCAGTCATGCATTTGAAAACAATGTTACTCCATATACAAATAAATTTAAGCAAAGGCATAGATTTGAAACTAACAACTTTTATCTATACAAAGGGGATGTTTACAGTGATAGAGCAAAAGCTCCTATGCTCATTGAATGAACACCAAGAGACGAGTTACTCAAGGTAACAAATTGCTACTTTTATTTATTTTGCTTCATTTTATCCCAGAAATGCAAGTTGGGTTTCACAATGCATCAAAACACATTTGTGCAAACAACTCCCAAAATTATAATTGCAATGGATGACAGTGATAGTGTAATGGATACTAATAGTCAAAACACTGGAAAACACCTGCAAGTATTTTTTTAGATTCAATAGAAACAAGTATTAATTGAAAATAGATTAACCTGGCAGACTATTTATCATAGGTTCTTGAATTCCAAATGTTCAAGTGTGAGCATGGTTCTCTATAGGCTTTCGCTATGCATTTTAACTATATTGTTGTTTTGCATCGAGCCTAAAGAACCACTGTAAGTATGGTTTCCAAACATCTTTAAATCAATCAATTTAAATCAAGAAAGGTTTCCAATTACACTTAATACTTGAACCATAAAGCATCATTGCTTCAAGCTATAGCAAAAGTGCAGACAGGCACACAAAAGAAAATTCAACTATGACATCATCTAACAAGGATTTTTTTGCCATTACTATGATTAACTATTGAACTCAATTGGCTCATCAGTCAAACAACTTGATTGATCACTGACCTAACTTGTTTGAAAGCTATCTTGTTAAGCTGATTAGTTAATTTCATTAATGAGTAAAAGATAGAATTGACTTAATTTGCATGAGTCAAGTGTAAGATTGACTTATTTGTTAATTGACTTTGATTAATGTATCAGAGATAGATGAGACAAACTAAATTGTCATGAGCGAAATGTGAGATGGACTTATTAGCTGATACACCACATATACTATGACATTTGAGCTTTCATGAAATAATAGCGAAAGAAATAGAATAAATAGATGGCTTGAACATAGACAAAGGAATACAATTAATATGGACAACTATAGCTTGTTGAATATTTGTAGCACAAGAAACACAAAGGAAGATGTTGACGAAGGTTTTGCAATTTCGGTTTGCACCTAGCAATTGCATTTGCTTCCTTGTCTATAAAGCCTTTTCAAGAAATTATTTTTTTGCATATGAATGGCCATGATTGGTTTAATTGATTTGGTGAATAAAGATGATTTATAATTAACTATAATTAACTATTCAAGAAAACTGATCTATCAATGAACTAGTTTCATTGATTGGTCAAGTAACTTGATTCACAGTTAACTTGATCAGCTATTTAGTTAATTTGCTTGAAAGTTTGCAAAAAGCTTTTTCGACAAATAATTCTCTGCATAACTTGCAATCATTACACACCAAGAGCCAACATTTCTTCGAGGAATTTGTCAAACAGTTTACATGTTTTTCTTGTGCTTCCATATTTTGTATGCATATTCATGACAACATTTCAAACCATAATATCTGTCAGAAATCCACATCTTATCATGCTTAGATGAATGTACATATCCTGTTCTAAAGCTCCTATTTTATTAAAAGCAGGCAAAATGGTCAGAAAGATTGTGTATCTGTGAATGTGAATAGGCAAGATTGATTTAACTGATTTGGAGGATAAAGATGACTAATAATTAACTATGACTAACCACTCAACACAATTAATTCATCAGCCAATTAGCTTGATTGATCATCTGAATTAACTTGTTTGGAAGCTATCATGTTAAGCCAATTAGCTAATACGCCACATATAGTATGACATTTGAGATTCAAATAAGTCTCATGGACGCAAATCTGCTATCATGTTAAAGCCACGTAAACATTGATGTTCCAATTCCATGGGGTCATTCTATTTCCATTTGCCCAAGTTCATTTCATTCCATTATCCAGCACTAATTATTAAATGTTTAAACCAGCTACATGCAAACATAAATCACAATTCATAGCATCCATATACACCTATGCACAAGTACATGTTATCCAACATATTAACACACACATGGTTTTCTAGTGCTAGTTTGTTAACTGCCTTTGATCAACAGTTCAAATGTACACAAGGATAATTGTAATTATTTCTTTGTTTTAATTATTATGTACTTAAAGACTAATTAGCAACTGCCTAATTATTTAACTATCCTTGTACACATTTGACCCATCAATCATAGTCAATCAATAAATCTGATTCCACCTGTTTTCTAATAGTATTGGCATGCAATTTTCTTGACAAGTCTTAAAAAAGAGCATTAGTCACACACCAATAAGGATTCTCATTTGTAACCTCCCTATCCAAATCATCTTCATTCAATAATATGTTGTGACATACATTAATTGGATGTATCTCATCATCTTTCTTATCAGGATGCCAACAACCTTGATTTGTATTTGTCCTTAAGTGTATCTGGATGCCATGAATTATGAATTCTACTTGCATGTGGCTTGGCTGTACAAGTAATAGTTAGCGCTACACAATGGTAGAAATCACAACTCATAGCATCCATCTACACCTATGCGCAAATACATGTTATCCAACACATTAACACACACATGGTTTTCTAGTGCTAGTTTGTTAATTGCCTTTGATTAATAGTTCAAATGTACACAAGGATAATTGTAATTATTTCTTTCTTTTAACTACTATGTACTCAAAGGCTATTTTGCATCAATGAATTATGTACCTTCAGCCACTAGTTTTAATCAAAGTATGCATATGGATTCAGAATCAAACTCTCAAAATAAAAAAGACTATGTTTAAATTATAAAATGTAATCAGCCACCAAAGAAATTGATTGGATAATAATTGCATTTCTGATGTCATGTTATTGCAACAAAGATCTACTTTTGAACCCAAATTGCTTAATTTTTATGAACCATATAGCATATGCCACTCACAATACCCATTTGTAAAGACTGTCCTTGTAACCAAAAGCAATGATATGACTACAAGTACAATCAATATAGTGAGAATCTTGAATTTACCTTTTTCTTTGTCTACTCTATGCAATTGTAAACAAAGGAGAAGGTTCATTCTAGAAACTCACCCTGTACTCTTTTCTTGAAGAATTTGCTACAGCTGGACCGCTACACCACCTCTCTTCTTCCAATCAAAAGCATTGCACCATGTAATAAGCTTTGATTAGAAAACAAAGACCATTTGTTTGTTTTTCTAAAAGAATAGCAATAAAGCTCAAGGAAATGACCAAAATGCAAAAAACTCCCAAAATTACAATTGCAACATATAATACTCCTATTGTGATGGATACTAATAGCCAAAACCATTAAAACACTAGCAAGCATTTTTTAGATTCAAGAGACACAAGTATAAATGTAAATCAGATTAACTACACAAACTAGTTTCCATAGGTTCTTGTACCACAAATCTTCTAGCAATGAATTTAACTGCTCTTTTGCACGAAGTCTAAAATTATTTTATCAAGCAATATTACTTGACTGCTCTATGGCAACATTGCAATTTGAATTCTAAAACATATTTGACATAGTTTTTTATAACCCCAAGATACAATTTTCTAACTTCCTAAGCATTCAGTCTAAGTTTTCCAATTACAAAATCTCAAATTGTTGTTTGCTTCGTATGTTTGTTCCTTGAATTTGATCACCAGGTAAAATGTACACAAGGATAATTGTAATTTTTTCTTTCTCTTACTTACTATGTATTTAAAGACTAATTAACAGCTACCTAATTAATTAGTTATCTAATGATACAAGGATAAATGACAAATATGGAATTGACTACTTTAACATGACTGAAATGTTGCATGGACCTATTAGCTGACACACTACATATACTATGACTTTTGAGTGCTTAATCCATCTACATGCAAGTACAAATCACAACCCATAATTAAAATGTTCACAAGGATATTTATAATTATTTCTTTCTTTTTATTATTATGTATTTAAAGACTAATTAACAACCACCTAATTAATTAGATATCAGATGAAAGAAGAGTAAATGAGAGCTACCAACTCCATAAAAATTCCAAAGTTAACATGTGAAAATCAAGGTGTCCAGATTTAATACTCATTGCATTCCCTGGAAGCCCATTTTCTTGAGGAGTTTTGTAAAACAGTTCACTTGCCTTATAAATGCTTTCGTATTTTACATGTCTACCTATGAGAACAGTAACCACGACATCTGATAGAATTTAAATGCTTGCTGGCAGAAAATAGGTTTCTATTGCATTCTTTTCTCTATCTCTGTGCAAATGAAAATTTGTATTCTGCTATGGTAAATTCTCTAGTGCATTAGGTACTTTAAAGCGCAATTTTTTGGATGTTGCTCTTGTTCCAGGTTTGATTCTTTTTGGGGGTTATAACTACCTACTGTTGTATTAGTTTCCCATTTTTTCTTCTACATATGCATGAATATATAAACAACTAATTATATATAATAGTTTTTCTTTCACGAGTTTTGTCAAACAGTTCACCTATTTTCTGTACGCTCCCATTATTTGCATTTATGCCTATGAGGACAATAACCACAACTTTTAACAAAATACCTCTATCCTTTATGCTTTGATGACAACAGAAAAGCCCAAAGCAACACATTGTCGACTCATTGTTTGAAAGCTCTCATTATCGCACACGTTGACATAATTTTGGTTCCAAAGCACTCTTTATGGGACCGCTTTGCAGTAATAAAAAATATACAAACTTTATAGGGGTCACATGCATGAAGTAAAAGGGACAAGAGGGTTTCTACATAAGTCTTATCAAACGCAGATATTTTTTCTTCTACAAATGCATGAATATATAAACAACTAATCATATATAATAGTTTTTCTTTCACGAGTTTTGTCAAATAGTTCACCTATTTTTTGTATGCTCCCATTGTTTGCATTTATGCCTACGAGGACAATAACCACGAATTTTAACAAAATCCCTCTATCCTTTATGCTTTGATGACAATGGAAAAGCTCAAAGCAACACACTGTCGACTCATTGTTCGAAAGCTCTCATTATTGCACATGTTGACATAATTTTGGTTCCAAAGCCCTCTTTATGGGACCGCTTTGCAGTAATAAAAAATATACAAACTTTATAGGGCTCACATGCATGAAGTAAAATGGACAAGAGGGTTTCTACATAATTCCTATCAACGCAAATGAAACCTTCGCATTTCAAAAAGAAATTCGAATAGATAATACTAAAAGTAGTTTAAAATATGAATTTATAATCAAAGTATAAGAATTCCTTAAAGCACTATGAAACCCTACTTGCATTTCTCGTATCAAATAGAAGAAAACAACGAAAAGTTACCTCTTCTGACCTCAAGCAATTTGTCTCTCGCTGTCCAGTGTGCAACTCTGCAACTACAAAATCCCTTGCTCGGCCACACAATAGAGCACTATGAAATACAACTTCGTTATGCACTTTAATGTAACGAAACTTTGAAAATTAACAAATTATCACCTCAAGTAACTCTTTTCTGGGTCTGGACTCTGCAACTATAACATCTCCTGCTCAGTCGCTACAAATGCTTCCTCAGAACACACGCTTACAGAACACAAAAACAACACACGCAAAGTAATAGAGATGCATAGCAAGTGGCTTAACTCTATATTAAATGACCAAAGTACCCTGGCCACGCGTGGCTACCAAGCCATTCTAGTGCCTTCACCTCGACCCAGATGCCATTTAATGCATTTAAATTGTATTCATGCATTACGTATGTCTACCTGCCACTTTTATAAACTATGCCTTTGCTTAAATTTATTTAATCAATTTATGCGCTCGCATTTTCCTAATATTTTAATGCATTTAATCTGCATTCATGGATTACGTACCTCTAGCCGCCAATTTTTAAACTATGCCTTTGCTTAAATTTATTTAATGAATTTATGCGTTCGCATTTTCCTGAATTTTTAAAACGAAAATGATTTATAAAGCTACTCAGACGAATAGAAAAATAGATAAATGCTAATTTTCCAATATATAAAATAGCTCTCCAAATTCAAACTATACAAAAAAATAAGTAATATGTTAAATGGCGAAATGTGATTGGCCGATGCTACCGATTAAAAGCATTCCGGGCGAATGCATAAGTATTCCTGCCACCAGTATTCCTGCCTGGCAGCAGGAACTAAAAATTCAATAAAAATAATATCAATCATCATGGTGCTATAATTGGGACCTATTATTGCCCCCAAGTGATGAGGTCTTATAAAATTGTTTTCAAAGAGTTTCTCGGCCGCCACTCAGGTTAATAGATGATGGGGATTTTGGCCTTGTCTTTGCTTTGACAGGTTGCAGCCAAATGACATTGATTGGTCGATGAGATCGACGAATTACGGGTAATATTTTGACATAAATATTGTCAGTTTTTAATCCAATTTGTATTATGGGTAAGATTTTGAAAATTCTTTGTAAGTCTAGCGTAAATAATGTCTAATTTGTATTATGGGTAAGATTTTGAAAATTTATTACAAGTAAGATTTTGAAAATTCTTTGTAAGTCCGGCGTAAATATTGTTAGATTCACTACAGTCGCATTGGAAAGTGAATCATCGCAACGTTTATTTGATATGTTAAAAAAATATTTCAATTATAAAATATGTTTAAAACTAGCACTTGCGCCAGTGCAAGGGTTATGCCGATAGAAAAGTATATTTAGCTAACATATATACTTAAATAGCGTTTAATTTTTCATCATTCAACTTTAATATAGATGTATTAAATTGAATCTCCGTATAATTTATATATCTCAAATTTAAGATATATATGCTAGTAAGTGGAACGCAACACATAACTTGAATTAATATATTATTTTATTATATTATTAGATAAATAATAATATTAAGATAAAGAATAATATAATACAATAATAATATTATATTATATGAATTAATAATATAGTAATATCATAATAACACTAACCCTAACCCTAACCCTAATCCCTATTCATGATGATAACCCCAACCCTAATCCCAATTTTAACTCTAACCCTAACCAAATTACTATATTTTATCATTTATAAACCTATCCCTAACCATAAGCATAACCTTAACGCTAACCCTAACCTTAATCCCTATTTGTGATGATAACCCCAACCCTAATCCCAATTTTAACTCTACCCCTGAACAAATTACTATATTTTATCATTTATAAACCTATCCCTAACCCTAACCCTAACCCTAACTCTAATCCCTATTCGTGGTGATAACCCCAACCCTAATTTACTAACCCTAACCCTACCCTAACCCTAACCCTAACCCTAACCCTAACCCTAATCCCTATTTGTGATGATAAACCTATTTTTGATGATAACCCTCACCCTAACCCTAACCATAACCCTAACCCTAACCTTAATCCTAACCCTAACCCTAATCCTATGAACGTGATGATAAACCTAACCCTAATCCTAACCCTAACACTAACCCTAACCCTAATCCTATTCATGATGATAATCCTATTCATGATGATAACCCTAACCCTACCATAACCATAACCATAACCCTAATCGTAATCTATATTCATGATGATAACCCTAACCATAACCCTAACCCTAATCCTAATAGTAAAGTTGCGCTAATTTCCTCTGCTGAATTATCTGGAGTTGGCTCTGTTACCTATATGGATCCAATGAAGTACACACCCTGACTTGTCACTTCATCAAACGAAGTACAATCCATCAATCAACCGTCAAATTAGGAGTTTAGTCACCGACATCATCCACACTGATTGGTGTTCACACTGATTTAATCAGCTATCCATGTATTATTAAGTTAATGATTTTTTTTAAATAAATATTTTAGTGAGAGAATTGATGAAAAGGTGTTTGGATGATTTAAAATAGTTATTATTATTCTAAGGTTCATATTTATATTGAAGATTTATTAAAGAATAAATAAATAAAATTAATTTTATTACTAAATTTTAAATAATTTAAATATTTAAATTTTTTAATGATTTTGAATTTAATTTTTATCTTTATCAATATTAATCAAATTATTTGTAATTTTTATCAAGTTTGAAATACTCTAATTTTTAATTTAGATTTAAGTTTGAAATTTATTTTAATTATTTATGTTTTTTATTAAATTATAAATAATACTTAAAAATTATTATAATTAATTTATAATTATTTGTCTTATTAAAATTTTAATTATTTTAGAATAATTATATTTATAATTTTTATTTAAATTTATGTAATAAAAAATAATTTCGAACTTAAAATCTATATCTCTTTATCTCCCCCTCTCTTTCTTCCTCCATATCTCTCTATCTCTCCCTTTCCCTCTTCCTCTATATCTCTCTATCTCTCAGCCCAAAGAATCATTAGCACAATGACCAAGGATGACTTATTTAAAAGATATTTGAGAGGGACCCAAAGATCCATGTGTGTTTGCCATGAACCTATAACCCAAAAAACAATAAAAAAATATGAATAAAATAGGAAAACCCAACCCAAAAAATCTAACTTCTTTCAATGCAAGGTTGAATTTTAACTTGAAAAAAAAATATATAAACACTTAACATATTTACTTGTAATTTAAAAATGAAAATTATGTTCATTTTTTCATTTTTCTCCTTTCTTTAGTGTTAGTGGCAAGGCATACAGACCTATGGTATACATATAAACTATTATATATTTAAATTCCCTCTTCTTGGATTATTAGCATAGATTTATGTGAAAAATCACTTTTTTTCTTAATTTTATTTTTAGGATGTAGTTATTGATGAATTTTCCAAAACTTTAAATAAGCATGTCCATCTATTTTTGTAATGGCTAAAATGATTAGTTGTGGCTTTTCCTTCTCTATTTTATACAAGAGTATTTAATGAGATTAATTTAGTTAGTTAGAGATACAAATTATGTCCCCAAATTATAGTGCCTTTGTCATATATACATCTTAGTGTCTTAATGTTCAAGAATATATTATCTTAATTATATTCATAGCTGTGAAATTGTTTATTTGTATTTAGAACTCCAAAGGATTCTTACTTGTAAATGGCTTGTCAAAATTCACTAGGACCTCAACTTTGTGGCAATTTTACAAAATGGCATATCCATACATAATGGGATAGGAAAAAATAACATGTTTTAGAAAGTTGACAATGAGTGCTACCTATATGTATTTTTTTATTTTTATATATATTGACTGCATTTGACCTTCAAAAATAAAATATGGTGTGAAATGATAAATGTTGTTTAGTAAAACTTATGTATGAGAATAAACAATATATTTGACATGTAAATGTGTGTTGGTTAAACATTCTATGTAGCTTGGGGGACTATGGTACTAAAAAGAATTTTTAAATGACAAATATATATAGTGGTCAAAAATATTATGTAAAATGAACTTAATCATTTTTTCTCTTGTGTTCCCATAAATTTGTAAATTGATTAGTGATCTACATACTATTATACCTAATACCTAAACCATATGTTTTATGAGGATAATATTCAGATGAATTTAATGACATTTTCTTGTATGACATCTTGATAGTGTGAAAAGTCAAATTGACACTGTCAGAATGTAATTTGTGAGCACACAATTCAATTAAGAGTAGTTATATTTCTTTAGATTTCTACCCCTACTATTTGAAATTAAAGTTTTGATGTTTGTATGACCTTATGTTAGCTTTCTCATGATATGTTTTTAAACATCTACCAATTGAATGGTGAAATTTGGAGATTTAAAAAATAAATAAAAAATGAATAATTATAAATATAAGTTAAATATATAGAAAATACAATTATTTTATATAAATTATTTAAGGATGAATTCAAATGTAATAATATATTAATATATTTAGATATTAGAGTTAAGATAATATTAATATACAAGATGTTTATTGAAATTGAATAAAACAATACAAATTTAATTTTCAATGTAATAAAAGAGTACATATTCTTGAATACTATTTTTAAATTACTCAAATTAATTTTTTTTTTATCAAATTAGGTTTTATTTTGTTCTAACAAACTGCTAATTTTTTTTTTCATTCTTTCACTTTCATACCATAATGATCTTCACACTTGTAAATTCAAATTTCCTCCATAGGTTTGACACTTGAACATAAAAATGCACAAGTTCTTATGATTGTCTAGAATTTTCTATAGTCTAAGTGTTTGAAAAAATAGTTGTGTTGATGAACCCCTTTAAGAATTTTCTATATATGAAGACCTTCTTCTTAGTTAAACCTTTGGATTTGAATTAATTGTTTGAACAATGATTGACGACATACCAAGTAACCATGTAACATGTTAAGCCTCCCACTAATGAAATAGAAAAAAATGACATTAATTATTTTTCAACAATAAGTTGGTAACTATCTTGACCTAATTATATATTTTGTGTTTAAATGGATCATTAAATATATTAAAACATATGTATTAAAAGATATGTTTAATAAATTAATAAATTTTATTTAATTGATCTAATTAATTAAAGTGTTAAAAGTTAATAATATTTTATTTTTATCATTGAACTCAAGTGTAAAAGTGCTTCAGACTTAACTATGTATGTTTTTACATCAAGTTTTAAATGAAAAACATATTAGTTTAATTAAAATATATCATTAAATTATAAAGGTAGTGCACCATTTTTTTCAATTAAGTTTAAACCTACACTTTCTTTTTTCATTTCTCTATATATATTATTAGTCTATTTTTTCCATCTAATTTCTTTTTTGATTTAATCCTATTTCCTCTCCTTTTAACTTCTTGCTCTCCTACCCTTGGTTTGTTTATTCTCTTGCCACCTCCCTTCCTTTTAAGAGGTTCATGTGCAATCTATATCCTTCCAATCCTCTTCTTAATGCATCCATAATTCGAATCATAGATTGAACTCTAATTCTTGTAATTATTACATTCATATTAGGGTTAAACTAAAAGTGATTATAACCACTAATCTATATTTTGGGGCAGCCCATAATATATTAAAATTGAATGTAACCCTAATTAGATTAAAACTTTATTCTAACCCTAATCCTACCCTAATCGTAATTCTAACCATGGTCCACTCCCTATAAATTATTATACTTAAAATAATATAATAATATATTTAATATATTACTAAATGAACTCTAACCCTAACCAAAATATAAGCATAATTAAAGGCTAACCCCATCCCTAACCCCAAATGAATCATAATGTCAAACCTAACCCTAATCCTTATTGAATTGTAATAGTAATTGTAACACTATACAAATCCTAACCTTAATTCATCCTAGAACCCTCATACTAATCTAACCCTAACCTTGCAAATTGTAATTATAATCCTAATTAAACATAGCAATAATTATAAACCTATAAGAACCCTACCCTTAACTCATTTAGAACTCTAACCCTAATTGAACCCTAACCTTGCAAATTGCAATTCTAACCCTAATTAACCATAGCAATAATTATAAACCTATAAGAACCTTGACCTTAAGTAATCGTAGAACCTTCACACTAATCTAAACCTAACCTTAACCATAATTGAACCATCAACCTCATTGAACTTTAACCCTAATTGAACCTTAACCTTGACAACATTGTAATCTTAACCCTAATTAAATTGTAATCTAGCCCTAACCATAATAATAATATTATATAAATTATTTTAAAACAATATGATAAGTGTAAATGTAATTCTTTATTGCATTTTTTTTAAAGATAGATATGCTAGTTTTAAATATATTAATTTAAGAACTTATTTTTATTTGTTATAATAAATTTCTTACATTTTCTTTGTATTTAATTTTACAGTTTTTTAACATGAGATGTGCACTTATTATGAAAAGTCTTTCTATAAGATGCATATTTAAGTTTCTATATTTTTGTACAATAAAATATTTAGTGAAACCTTTTTCCTGAAATGTTTTCAATTTTATTAAAAAAAATTAATATTTTTTATGATTTAAATATATGAATTTAGAAACATATTTTTGTGTAATTGTAAATTTCAGATTTTTTTAATTTAATTTTATAATTTTAAATAATTAATTTAGAATTTTTAAAAAGAATAATTATTTTTCATTCTTTTATAATTTAATTATTATTCTAGTGTCAAAAAAATATTTTATAATGATATCAAAGAATTTTAAAAAAAAATTTAGTATATTAATGTATAAACTTATATGGAATAGAAAATTTCATTCATACTTAATTATCTAAATTTTAGAAACTTCACATATTTGTCAATATCGTATCATGATAAATAATATTTTTGATTGGAAAAAATTGCTTCAATAAATCTATATAAAAAGGGATATCCTATTTTAAAAAAATCTTGAATATTTTTTAATTTGAAGTATATTAACTTCAAAACTTACTTTTATAAAATTTAGTAAGTTCTTTTATTACATTTCTAAATTTATAATACCAAATATATATTAAAACTTCTAAATTAAATTTAACTTATTTTAACCTATATATTTATTTGTGTATGTGTAATTTAATTTACCTATATATTTATCCCGTGTAATTTAATTTTTACCTATATATTTATGCCATACAATTTTACTTATTTCAATTTAAAATAATAACTTTATTTAATTTTTTTAATAAAATAATTAATCTATTAAAAATTATTTTAAAAACCTTCTCAATTTAAATTTTACTAATGATTACTATGATGGACAAATATTAAAATAAAGATATTTAGATAATATTGTTATTATTTTAATTTTATCTCGATTGTTATGTAAAATATCTTAAGAAGTTTATTAAAAATATATAACTTGATAGTTATACATCTTAAAAATCTATATATGATAATTATTAATTTATTTGTATTAAATTTATAAAAATATTAAAAATACCTTAATTTTAATATTTTATCAAGTTATAAGATGAAATTATTATTTCATCTACATAATAATAACTTATAAATATTTTTAATAGCTTATATTTTTTATATTAAGAATAAAGGAGTCACAGAGATTACAAAAAGATCCAAAGAGCGAACAACACAGCCCAAAGGAGGCCGAGCCTCAACTCAGGAGCAGAAAGTCGATCAAAATCAAAACAAAAAGAAACAGATCCGTTACATTATCATTACAAAAAGAGCCCCAAAGAGCAGCAAGCTACTGAAGGATGTCGTCCAGTCTGTCAACCCAGGCAATCCAGCCTTTGGCACCTTCCATCCAGGCAATAAACTTCATCTCCTGAATCTAGGCAAGCATTCTTGTCATGTCCTTGCTGGAATTTCTATTGTTCATCACCTCCTGGGAGAGGGTCTTGCACATGTTCTTGAACAACATCCGATTGTTTAGCATGTCCCTCCAAGCGAAGCCTCCCTTCATCTCATATATGAAGAAAGTGGCGTATCCGTCCTTCAGAAACCTTCTGAGTTTTTTCTTTTCAATTATCATGGTAGTGCGAACCTGCAAAATTTTTTTAAGGAAGGTGAGATTCTGAAAGGCCTCAGTAAGATCACGGGGGTTATTCTGATATCTTTCTTCATTTCTGCACTTCCAGATTTGCCATAAAACATTAGAGGAAAGAATCTTCCAAAAGAGATTAGAATCATGTTTCAGACCAATAATATGACCAGTAACAATATCAAGAATAGTAAATAACATAGGATAGGTGACACCAAACATGATCCAAATCTCCTTCGCAAAGATACAATCAAGCAGAATGTGTCTAGCCGTCTCGGGGAGTCTACAGAATTTACAAATGTCAGCCTCAGTATGATCCCTTCTGATAGGGAGTCTATCAAGCAACAAAAGCCAGTTGAAGCACTTAATTTTAGGTTCGGTAGGACCTTTCCAAAGAAAATCGAAGTACTTCTTCCAAGCATGAGCATCTAGCGTGGTGTACCAAACCGAATTAACATGGTCTATGATGGCTTCCGAGTGGCCAATAATATTATAAATGTTCTTCGCTTTGATCTTGGAAAGCACGGTACATCAAGCCACTTACAGTTAAGGAATCTGTGAGAGTCAACATGACAAGAGGTGGGGAGGTCTTTAGCGGCTTTGAAAATCATACTATACATTTTCTTTTGGGAGATAGGGAGGTCATATTTGATTCTGAGATCCTCCCAGCTGATTAAAACATCATGCTTAAAGAGGTCAGCAAGTTGGGAGATGCCTTTGTTCGACCAGTGCCTAGCGGAGCAACCTTGAGAGAGGGCAAGGGGTTTGTCAGAGGAGCAGAGATTCCACCAGATGGACCTTTCACCAAAGAGATGGCAGTCATCGTGGAAATCCTTGTTAGAGACAAACTTCTTAACTTGGCCCCACGCTTTCCAAATGGATCTAAAAACCGCAGACCCTTGAACAAGAACAGGGAAGTTGCCAATGACAAGGTCAGTAAAAGGAAGATTCTTCCAAGACTTCGCATTCTTGGGGAAGCCTCTTTCAATGTTGCTTCTAACAAGGACCTTCCAAGGATCATTGCCATCAAGGGAGTGAAAGATCCACTTGGCGGCAAGAGCAATCCGTTGGAGCCTGAGATCCTTCAACCCAAGCCCCCCAAGGAGCTTATTGATATGGCACCACTCCCACTTGACAGCGTGCATTTTCTTATTTCCTTTACCATCAGACCAGAGAAAGCTCCTGACAGCTTTTTGGATTTCTAAGATTTGATAGTTGCTGAACATCTAGGCAGAAGAGTAGTAGATGTTATAAGAGGAAAGAATTTTTTGACAAACCTGCATTCTGCCAGCCAAAGATAAAGTTCTATTGTGCCATTTTCCCAACTTTTTGGTGATCTTATCTTTGACCCACGACCACATATCCTTGAGAGAGGGGTCAACAGAGAAGGGAATGCCCAGATAACGCACAATTTTATGTGGGCCACCCCACTGAAAATCATAAGCTTTGAACTAGTCAGGGGGCTGCTCATCCCAACCGAGACAGATAGACTTGGCATGGGACAACCTCACCCCAGAGATAGTACATAAAATCTTGAGTTTAGACTTTAGGGCCTCGAAGTTGTAAGGCCTAGTATCAAAGAAGATGGCAGTATCATCAGCAAATTGGCAGTTTAGGAGCTCATCATTATTAGGGAGAGTTATCCCTTTGACCGCCGGGGATAGAGAATTATCTCTGAGGATATAAAACAAGGCTTTTGAAGCTATCACAAAGAGGGCAGGGGCCAAGGGGCAGCCTTGTCTGATGGACCTACCGAGGGGAAAAGAATCAGAAAGAGAACCGTTAACATCAATATGGGCCGAGGAGTCTTTTAGAAGAATCTTAACACAGTTACAGAAAACCCTAGGAAAACCGAAGGCCTCAAGCATCATAGTGATAAAATTCCATTCCACCCTGTCATAGGCTTTTTCGAAGTCAAGAAGGAACATAGTAGACTTCTGCTGAGAGTAGTTGGACCAGCACATGGCTTCCCAACTAGTGATAAGGTTCTCCAGAATAAAACTTCCTTTGATAAAGCCAGTCTGAGTAGCACAAATAAAATTGGGGAGAATTTTCTCAATTCTCAGCGCCAAGAGCTTAGCAAAGATTTTGTAAGAGACATTAAGGAGGGTGATCGGCCGCTAGTTTTTGATGAGGGCTTTATCCTCGTCCTTGGGGATCAACTTAATAATTCCCTTATTGATAGAGCATCCCAAGGAACCTCTAACGAGGGCTTCCGAGTACAGATCAAGGAGATCTTGGCAGATCCAACCAATGTTGGCCTTATAGAACTCCGCCGGGAGACCGTCCAGACCCGGGGCCTTGTCATTGCTAAGAGCGTTAATAGCTTTTTCAATTTCCTCCAGGGAGAGATCTTTGGAAAGCTGATTGGCTTCATCAGTGGAAATCTTGTTAGGGACGAGGGAACAAACTTGTTGTCTGAGGGATGAGGCATCCTCTGAATCTTCAGAAGCAAAAAGGTTTTGGTAAAAATTAACAAGGGCTTCTTTGATGTTGTCTATGTCAGTTAACTCATTGTTATCCACAACAATCCTTTTGATGTTTTCGTTAGCATGCTTGCTTTTGAGGAGATTAAAGAAGAACTTCGAACCCCTATCACCGAATTGCAGCCAGTGTGCACGGGATCTGACCCTAGCACCATTGATTTTAATCTGTTGGTGCTGCCTAAGGGCATCCTTGGCCTTGACAACCTGGGAAACGAGGTCACAGTCTGAGGGGTTGGTTTGAATGTTGGTCTCGGCAGACTGAAGAGCAGAGGAGAGACATTTTTCGGTAAATCTATAGTCTTTAGCTCTTTTTTGCCCGATGGTCCTCAAAAGCTTCTGCCAAGCGAGGAGATTTTTGTCCCATCTATCCAGATGAGAGCAGGAGGGAGAGGTATTTCTGTTAATAAGCTTAACGAGGTGGATGGCAGCGAGAGTGTCTTCATCTTTTAGGAGGCTAGTGTTGAGAGAAAATTTAGGGGCTGATCTCAAGCAACGGGAAGGAGCTAAGTTCATTCTAATGCAGGCAGATATGGGATGGTGATCGGAGAGAGAGGTGGGGGTAACGAGGACAACATTGCCGTTTATGTCAGGCAGAAAAGAGAAGCAATTTTTGTTGGCGTAGAAGCGGTCGAGCCTGGAGTAGATTCTGGAGTGCCCCTGTTGTAAATTACACCAGGTATGCCAAATCCCAGGATTAGTATCCTTGGTGCCAGCCAGGGGATCAAAAAGGAGTTTAGCATTAACCATTTTATTCCAGTGCAGTTTCTCAAGGTCTTTCCAAGCAAAAGGGAGGCCACCAAGTTTGTCCTCTTGGGACTCGACCATGTTGAAGTCCCCCCATAAGCCAGGGGATATTAGGCAGGGCAGCACACCAGTCCCATAGACTTGCACGCTCCCTGAAGTCATTCGAGGCATAGACAGAGCAAACGCCAAAAGTCTGATTGTTGCTATTCAAGATAACCCACACCGCTCTGTTGTAGGGGGAAATCCCATAGCTAGAAATAAGAGTCTCCCATCTGGGGCTAATCAGGAGGGCAACCCCACCCCTACCCCTCTGGTGGTTGGTATGGATTTTAATTGCATCTTTCCAAAGGAAATTAAGGCAAGAGTCCAGCGTGTAACCAGTAGATTTAATTTCTTGCAGCATAATGAAGTCCATGGGTTTGCAGATGTCCAGATAATGTTTAACGATCCACCGTCTATCCGGGGACTCCAGACCCCTAATATTCCATGAAGTGTAGTTCATGATGAAACAATTGGAGAGGAGTTACCGGTGGGACCTTGAATTTGGGCTGGGACATTGCTATGGACTTCCCTTAGCACTTTCTTGGAGGGGTTTTTATTCTTGGAGCCAAGTTTCCTGCCCTTGCGTTTGGACAGGGTGCAAGCATCTTTAAACTCTTCTCCGTTGTCAGATTCATCCGGAGATAAAAAATTCATATCCATAATAATCTTTTCGGTGTGGGTATCAGGGGCAGAGGGGTAGATGCTAGCAGGGATGATCTCGAGCAGGCAGTCCTCATCAAGCTCACGGAAGACTTTAGGGGGGAGGCTCTGAGGAGGCAGAGGGTCCGAGCAGCTAGTAGAAAGATCTGAGAGGGTGAGATGCGAAGGGTGGGTGACAAAAGGGGTTTCAAATTCTGAAGCTTCACCGGGGAAGGCAGGAAACGAAGAGGATTGAGGGCATAGGGAGAGGGGGTTCTCTGCAGAAGAGAGGGGTTGCTTATTAGATTTCCACCTACGCTTATTGGAGGTCTTGGACAATGAAAGGGGCTCTAGGTTAGGGTCCGAACTTACCAGGGGCAGAGAAACGGCTTGGAGGGACACAGAGGAGGGGACAGGGGGAGGAGGGGTCGGGGAGGGTTTAGAGGGAGCAACGGCAAGGGAACAGTCATTCGAAGAGGGATTCAAACTAGGCTTTCCAAGATCCGGCGTATCGCGGTTGTCCGCGGGCTTATGCTGCGAGGGTTTCTTCTTGACGATGGGACAGTCTTTTCTCAAATGGCCTTCTCTTCTACAGAGGAAACAAGCGTTTAGCCCCCCGAGGATTTCAATAGGGCAAGAGAAGTTGTCTTCCGAAATGCAAATGTTAATCACAGAAGGAATTTCTAATCCCGGATTCAGCGAGATGAGTATTCTAGCATCCATATGAGGGACCAGCCGGACAGAGTCATCCATACGGATGACCTTACCAAGTGGTTCAAGCATTTGCGGGAGAAAACGCCAAAGGAAAGGCGGTAATTGTTTAACCAATATCCAACGAGGGGCCGAGAGGGCAAGGACCTCCTCATGTATTGCCTCAGGCGACCAAGCCAAGGCCCGAAAGGAGGTAGAGCCAACAGACCAATATTGCCTTTTAAGAACTTCAGTTTGAGCTTCATGCTTGTTAAAGAAAATAATAAAAAGCCCCTTCTGAATCTGACGACAAAAGGAAATGTGGTATCCAAGTTTCAGGTTCCAGTAATTATGAAACCAGTCGTCAAGGAATTTCCTAGGAGGACATTTGTCCACCTCAACAGCAGAAAAGAAAATAGCAAAATTCCTTAATCTATTCTTCTCCTTGCTAATTTCATCAAGCATTTCTGGATTAGGAGAAATGGAAAATGATAACGGAGCAACACCAGTGACCTTACCAAAACCGGCGGCTTCATTGGAGTTGGAGAGAGAAAACCTCGCGCTCGCGTTGATAGGGTTACCAGTGGAGGCCACCGCTTCGGAGAAAGACTTAGGTTTCGGATGCAACGGGATAGAGTCAGAATTATCTAGAGGCGGTGATCTGGAGTCCATCAAATCCCTAGGATCCGTCGCAGATGAATTAGAGGGTACGGCCTCTGCCGAACGGCAGAGGAGTGGAGAGGGGGAAACATTCAACATTTATTGCATAATAAAGGAAGAGGAGAAAAGAACGCTCACACCTATGCAAGCCCCGCGACCGGGGGCGGGCAGTAGCCAGTCGCCAAAGAGCACCAGAAGACCGAAAGAGTTCAGACGCCGCCGAAAAAAGTTCGCTAACCAAAAATCCTATATTATTAGGTTATATTTGGTATTTTAATTATACATATATATATATATATATATATGGGTAAAAACTTAAAATATTAAATAAATAAAAACTAGTTTTTTATTCTACATGTATATTCTACAGCAGACTGGGTGCAGGATGTCCCTTTGTCTCATAGACCATTGGAGCAGGCATGTGTGTGTACATCGTTTGATACAGGTGCGCATGGCATGGCAACATTCCATTTTGTATGCTGCGTAGCCTACTCCTTTAGGCACATGTTACATTAATGAGGTTTGGAGAATAAGAATGAATGCAGATTTGAAAGGATTTATGACATGAGGACACTCACTACAGGGCTTAAATTTGACGGTCGACCTTGCCTATCAACAAATTTTTTAATGACGGTTACTATTCAAATGTGCCCTTAAAACATTTTGATATACCTTAGTGTAAGTAAAATTATATATAAATCGAATATATATATCATTATAATTCTATATAAATTTTTACAGTCTATCCAAAATCTCGCATTTCATCTAATACAATTTTCTTAAAATTTTAATTGTATTTTACGGCAAAAATCTTTAAATACGATCATACAGCCATCAAATTTAAGCCTTGGACAACAGGACTATTTCCTTGTGCTGTTATTATTTTATTATTTGTCCAAAGATTTCATCCGTCCACTTTTTCAGCATGCTTTTTTAAGTAGTCATTTTTTCAGCATTTAATAGGTATATTATTCTGTACTCGATTTATTTTGGACAGTGAGAGAAAGCTGCCACTCATTTTCATCGTAGGATTGTTGTATAGTTACATATCAGAATTAATTGCATGCACTGCATGCCTTCTTGATTTATGTACGCCACGATCTTTTATTTTATTACTGCTTTTCAAGAAATATCTCCGGATCCTCATAAATAGATAAGAGGTTAGTCCACATTTAAAAAAAAATGAAGGTCCTACAATATTCCAATCAATCACTACATGCTAACGAAGTTAGCCTGCACCACTACTAGCCCCTCTCCCCTATAATGTAAATTTATTTTCAAAATAATAGTATAATTATATTTACTATTATATATTATATTTAATATCAATTTTTTTAAATATAAATAAATTTAATTATACTTAATATAAAATTATTATAATAAATAGTTAATTATTTAAATATATAATATAATAAAATTATTATATTAAAAAATAAAATTTCTATAATTAGTAATTAATATATTTTAATAGAGTACAATATACAAATCTAATAGTTTAATTATTCTTTTTAGAGGAAGTAATGAAGCAAGAGAGAGGGTGAGACAATTTTAAATAGAGAGAGGTGGATATACATAAAGAGAGATAGAGAATAAGAGAAAGAGAGATTTTGAGATATATATACTTTTTAAGATAGATGTACTTAAGAAGTTCGTGCCAATTATGTACCCCACTATCATCACCACTTAATTGAATAACCATAATTTTGAAGCTAACTCTGTTATTTCAATTAAATATATTTATTTATTATTATATATGCTATTTTAATTTTACATAATCTAACTTATTAAATATATTTTCAAAATTCTATCAAATAATAAAATTATGTATTTATTAATGTTGACTTTTCTTTATTTATTAGTAATGATAGTGAGTTTATTATTTATATATATATATATTCAATAAACAAAATAATTAGTATTATTTTTATTTAGTTATTTATTAACTTAATAGGCTTACTTTATTATTAAATTTGAAAATTTGAAATTATTATTTAGATTTTATATATTTTGACTTTGCATTTTTTACTCCATTTTAGTTTTTAATTTAGATTTAAATTTAGAATTATTTGAATTATTTATGTCTATTTATCAAATTAAAATAATAATAAAAGCTACTAGAAGTAGTTCAATTTATAATTATTTCTATTTTATTGAAATTTGAGCTATTACATGTAGAAAAATTATATTTTTAACTTTAATCTTAATTTCTAAGATATTTATTTAATTTATTTTAGATAGTTTATAATTTTTAATAATATTATATATTTATGTTCTTAAGTATTTTAACAAGTTTTTTATTATATTTTTTAAAATTATTTTATAATTATATAAATAACTCCTTTTTAATTTAATAATTAAATTTGTAAAGAATGTAGATATAGAAAATCAAATCTAATGTTAATTTATTTTGGTATGTGATTATAAAAAACAAAAATTTAGTAGATAGATGTGAGGTTGTATGGGCCTTGAGACAACTTGACCTCATAATGTATCAAAATTCAAGAACATATAATCAAATAATATATACACAAGTCATTTAATTGTATATGAAACTCAAGCAAAGCAAGTAAGGGTATAAGTAAAACATTGACATAGTGGAATTTATGTTTCCCAAAGGTGATAAAAAAGTGCAAAGAAGAGAAGTGAAATAATATATAGTAGGTAAATCTTGAGGGAGTCTAAAAAAAAAACCATTGTAACTTAGTATACATGCTTGATGGAAAATGACATCCTATGTAATTTCCAAGTTGCTTCCTCGGTTGGTTCTCTCTCTATAATTTCTAACTTACCAATTAGTACAACTAAATGACATGTTAGATGCACTTGTAAATATTGGTAAAGATGTTAATAGTGAGGGAGAGAGAGAGGCATATATATATATAATATATATAGAGAGAGAGAGATCCCCATAGATACATGTCATATTTGGATTGTTGGCACAAAACACTTGGTCAAAAACTAGACTATATTTTCTCTCTCTATATATCTCTCACTATATCTCTATATCTCTATATTTATCTTTATCTCTATCTCTATGTTTATTTCTATCTCTATATATCTCTCTCATTCACACACACACTCCCTATCTCTTTATCTATCTCTCTACCTCTTCCCTAGGTCTCTCTATCTCTCTCTCCCGCTCTCTATTACTTGTCCCTCTCACCTCCTTTATATCTCACTCTTTCCCCCTCTATCTTTATCTTTCAATCTCTCCCTATCCATCTCTATCTATATCTCATTAATCTATCTCTCTCTTATTCACTCCGTCTCTCCTACTCTATACATCTCTCTCTACCCCTCTATGTATATCACTTCCTATATATTTATCTCTGTATCTCTTCATCACCCCCTCTCTCATTATCTCCTTCTTTCTATTTCATCATCTCCCTCTTCCTTTCTCCTTTTATCCCTCACCCCCTCTATATTTCCCAAGTTATATCTATCTCTCTATCTCTCCTTTCTATACTTATCTTTCTCTCTCTCATATACCACACACTCCATGTTTCTCCCTCCCCATCTCTATCTCTATCTTTCCCCTATATTTCTCTCCCTTCTCTATAACTTCTCCCTTCTCTATAACTTGGCTCTATCACTTTTTTTCTCTTTCCCTCCTTATCTCTCCCCCTATCTATCTATATATCATTATCTCTACCTCATTCACTCCATCTCTCCTACTCTCTATTTCTTTCTCTATCTCCCTCTCACTCCTCTCTATCTCTTTTGTATCCATATCTCTTTATCTCTCTCTATATAACTCTCCCCCAACCCTCTTTATCTCTCTCTAGCCCCCTAATCTCTCTCCCTCCTCTACATATCTCTCTCCCTCTCTCTCCATCTCCATCACCATCTCGATCTTCCTCTCTCTCAATATATCTCCTTACATCTCTCTCTCTCTCTCTCTCTCTCTCTCTCTCTTCCCCACTCTATCTCTTCCTCTTTCAATCCTTATCTCTCCCTCTCTCTCTCCCTCTCTCCCTATTGCAAACATAACATGAACCTATTGTAATGGAACTTGATTATCATCTTGATTGAGAGGTTTTATTTTAGTCATATTTGGATCCCTATAAGTGGATGCATGGTTGATTTGAAGCTATCACTTCTCCATTGAAACCTTTGTTGCACAAAAAAAAATTCTAAATGGCCTACCAATTGGCTTCATGTATCACACAAATGTATACAAAAAATAGACCAAATTTTCCCTAATTGACCTTCCACAACTCTTCAATGCACCCATTGCACGCACAAGTTATAATTGCTAGTTTTAGGATTTACAATGGAATAATGAGTAGCTTTTCAATATCAAATAGTCAACTTTAGACCTTTTGTTTAATGAATTATGGAATTTTTAATGAATATTTCATATAACTTTTTTTGGATTAAGAAATTATTGTGATTTATGAAAACGCAAAATAAGATGAATATAAAAAGTATCAATTCTCAAAATATAGATCAATGATGTTATGTGATAGTGTCAAATCATATCAATAAAAAATATTATCTTGGGTAGGAAAGTGTATTTAGATAAGTAATACATCATCTACATTTAATAATTATATACTTGTATATAGATAAAAAAAATTGTATGTACATTTAATAATTTTATTTTCTTTAAATATATAATTTTTATAACTTATATAGGGTAAGTGCACCAAGATGGTTCCCAAAAAGGGGGCTTAAGTGGCCACTTTTTTTTAAAAAAATCAGGAAATACTGACATTGGACATGAAATTGAGGATAGTTACACTCAAAATTTTGAGATGGAACAAAAACAAGGATCAAAGTGCTCCAAGTCTACTTTCTAAACTACTAATTTATTTTGAAAATGGTTGAGATTAAGGGGTTCAAAAGAGGGACGCACACAAATTGGTGCTATTATTGTTAGAAAAAACATAACATAGCAACTCTTGTATGACCCGAGCACGGTGAACTTTTTTGTAGTATTTTTAAAATCACTACAGTCAAAAGTTAGCTAATAGTATCTAGTTGATGCATGATTTTTCTGATAATTTTTTAATGAACATTTGATTTTTTACTAATTTTCTAAGTGGGCACTTCCTTAAAAGCAAAATTTTGGCTGTGCTCCCCCTAAATTTTTTGAAGGTAATTGATTTTTTTAAAAAAAATTGTAGAATGGAGTCTAATTTCTAAAAATGTAATTTATTTGAAATTTTGATGAACAGTTAATTTATAACGAAAAAAACACCAAAAACTATTTTTTGGCGAAAAAAAGACATACAAACAAAAGAAATTATGGATGAAAGGCTTAACATTGTTAAAAAGTGAAAAAAATTACATCGTTGGATAGCTAAGAGAGAACCTAACACTACCCATGTGTTCAATTTTGTCGATATTGAACTAGATGCAATCCTGACGGTGAGCACGAACCTGATTATTTAAAAAAAAATGTAGAATTTGCAAAAACACGTCTCTGGTCGTTGGGAATGCCCTCCAAGCCTTTGGGTTGGTATTCCATGGAAAATACCAATGCTAAGGCTCAGGGATTCCCAAAACAAAATATAATGCGAGCGTGTTATAACACGCTCATGTTATGTCCTAGTTTTGACATTTTTGCTTATCCAGGATACATGTCAAGCAAGACATAATATGTGCACGTTATAATGCACTCACATTATGTCTTCGTTAATGTTAAATGCCACTCTATTGAATGTTTGTATGTACATGTATGTTGGTGTGTCATGTATGTATGTATTTATATATCCTTATATGTATGTATGTATGTATGTATGCATATATGTATGCCTATATGTATTAGTGCATTTATATTGTATGGATGTAGTATTTTATGTACATATGTATTATTCTTGTATGTATTTATGTATGTCTTTAGAGGGAGGGATAATTTTAAGAGAGAGAGAGTTGTCTAGGTAGGGTGGGATGGGGAGAGGGAGAGAGAGTCTGAAGAGAGGGAGAGGGGGTGGAAGTGAGAGTTTAAAAGAGAGTGAGTGGGAGAGAAGGGGTTAGAGTGAGGGGGACTTAGCTAGGTAGGGTGAGAGGGAGAGACTTGAGAGATAGGTAGGGAGAGGTAGTGGGAGAGAGAGGGAGTGGGAGAGAGTGGGAGAAGGTGGGAGAGAGTGGGAGAGAGTGGGAGGTGTTAGAAACCAAGATCTGAAATGCAAACCAGAAAAAGCCTTCCATAGAAGAGAAAAAAATAGAAAAAGAAAAGCTTTGCATAAAGATTTGCAAAATAATATTATTCAGGAATTCATAATTACATGAGATGATTTGCTTTATAAAAGCAAAGTATGCATAACCCTAATCTTATCTTGAGCAACAAGATAGCTCAACAAGATATGGATGGGAATAATTAACCTAGGAAATAAAATATTACTTAAGTAAAGTTATGCAAGTGTAATTAAATATTAATAATAATATTAATAATTCTATCTACAAGAAACCAAAAATGGAATCATAATAATGCGACAGCAGACCCAATGCCATGGAACACTAGAAAACTCACAAACTGGAACAACCCTGGAATCTTTGAAGCAACAGTAGATGATATGATGACATAATCTAGAAACCGTGTATCTCGATGCTGATGCCAAACTGAGACTAAAAATCTTCCATAGGAACAAGTACCATAAAGACTCTAGAACATTAACCATAAAAACATGGCCCTACAACTAAGAAGGATTTGAACTAATGCAGATCAATAACCACAATCTAAAGTGTGAACTGATGTGAATCTGATATGTGTCAAGCTAAAGCAAGATGTGGCCAAAAGAAACTAAGAAACTAGATAACCCTCGTGAGTTACCATCAAAACAATATGGAGATCAAAGTGAAAACTACACTCTAATCAGATTATTATGCAAGAAACCCCCCTGATGGAACTTTATCTTAGTTCATTTATTACAATAACCCAATGATTGTAAAATGAGAGAATGCAAACATGCATAAAAATAAAATAAAAATAGACCTCAGATCTATGTAGAGGACTAAACCAGCATTCCAATGCTGCAAGAATGACAAAAAAAGGATCACCAAGTCAAAAGATATGCCCTCCGAAGCAAAAAAACTTCATTTGAGTTCAAAGACCTGAAAAATAAATCTGGAGAAAAATATGGTAAAAAAACCTACACCACTAGATCAGTGTCGAAATCAGCTTTCCAATGATATCTCGTTTGCA
The DNA here is from genome assembly GCA_007258455.2 of Sequoia sempervirens. Classification (NCBI taxonomy): domain Eukaryota; kingdom Viridiplantae; phylum Streptophyta; class Pinopsida; order Cupressales; family Cupressaceae; genus Sequoia; species Sequoia sempervirens. The sequence goes on from VDFB02000020.1 coordinate 23,834,681, forward strand.
AAAAACAGACATTGTATAAAAAAAATACACCTGATTTAGTGAAAGCTGCTCCAAAATGGCCAATAAGGCCTGTAGGGCCCCCAGGGGGCTAAAAAATTTTTGGCCCCTGGTCCTATGCATGACCAGGGGTTGGAGAGTAGGTGCTGGGGGCGGAGCCCTTGGTCATCAATATGACTGGCCCGAGTACTAGGAGGCCGCCGGGGCTGAGTGCATAGCACTCGGTCCTCTAAAGGACCGTCGGCCGAGCTAAGTGTAGCCCGCGGGGGCTAGGCGGAAGGCCCTCGGTCCTCCATGTGACCGGGGTGGAGCGCACAAGGGCCCGCTAGGGCTGAAGTCTTAGAATAGTAGTGTATGGGTAGTGGCGGTAGATCAGTGGCTGCCCGGTGGCAGACCTTTTTAACTTTTTGAGCGTTGGTGTGAAAAATGAGAACCTTATTTTAAAAAAAAAATTCTCATTTTTTTGTGCCTCGGGAAGCGAGCTGGGGAGGCCATACGACCTCCTTGGCAATTTTTTTTTCCTTCTGGACCAACTTATCCAAAATCAATGAAACAATAGGTGTTCTTAGGGTTTTTGGCTACTGAGAATGCGATGGTGACCTCCATTTGTGCTCAAACTACTCCAAAAAATTAGCTACCTCCAGAACTTCCAAAAAATTCTCCTAGCTTGAAACCCTCATGGATTTGGCAAATGATGGCCAAAATCTGCAAAACAAAAGCCAATCCTGACTTTTTCCAATGCTCTAAATCTAATGGTGAAGCCTGATCTAATCCAATACATTGCATAAATGAACTCAAGGCATGATACCCTCGAGGAATCCCAAACGAACTCTGCACTGATTTTCTCAAAACTCTAAGAAGGGGTTGCAAATCAAGGCTCTGATACCATGTTAGAAACCAAGATTTGAAATGCAAACCAAAAAAGCCTTCCACAGAAGAGAAAAAAAAAGAAAAAGCAAATCTTTGCATAAAGATGTGCAAAATAATATTATTCAAGAACTCATAATTACATGAGATTATTTGCTTTATAAGTGTAGCCCGCGGGGGCTAGGCGGAAGGCCCTCGGTCCTCCATGTGACCGGGGTGGAGCGCACAAGGGCCCGCTAGGGCTGAAGTCTTAGAATAGTAGTGTATGGGTAGTGGCGGTAGATCAGTGGCTGCCCGGTGGCAGACCTTTTTAACTTTTTGAGCGTTGGTGTGAAAAATGAGAACCTTATTTTAAAAAAAAAATTCTCATTTTTTTGTGCCTCGGGAAGCGAGCTGGGGAGGCCATACGACCTCCTTGGCAATTTTTTTTTCCTTCTGGACCAACTTATCCAAAATCAATGAAACAATAGGTGTTCTTAGGGTTTTTGGCTACTGAGAATGCGATGGTGACCTCCATTTGTGCTCAAACTACTCCAAAAAATTAGCTACCTCCAGAACTTCCAAAAAATTCTCCTAGCTTGAAACCCTCATGGATTTGGCAAATGATGGCCAAAATCTGCAAAACAAAAGCCAATCCTGACTTTTTCCAATGCTCTAAATCTAATGGTGAAGCCTGATCTAATCCAATACATTGCATAAATGAACTCAAGGCATGATACCCTCGAGGAATCCCAAACGAACTCTGCACTGATTTTCTCAAAACTCTAAGAAGGGGTTGCAAATCAAGGCTCTGATACCATGTTAGAAACCAAGATTTGAAATGCAAACCAAAAAAGCCTTCCACAGAAGAGAAAAAAAAAGAAAAAGCAAATCTTTGCATAAAGATGTGCAAAATAATATTATTCAAGAACTCATAATTACATGAGATTATTTGCTTTATAAAAGCAAAGTATGCATAACCCTAATCTTATCTTGAGCAACAACATAGCTCAACAAGATAAAGATGGGAATAATTAACCTAGGAAATTAAATATTAACTAAGTTATGCAAGTGTAATTAAATATTAATTACACTAACAAGAGGGAGGGAGGAAGAGAGTGGGAGAGAGTGGGAGAGGTTGGGAGAGAGTGGGAGAAACTGGGAGAGTGGGAGAGAGGGGAGATAGGGATGGAGAGAGAGTGGGAGAGGGTGGGACAGCATGGGAGAGAGTGGGAGTCAGAGGGGAGTGGAAGAGAGAGTGGGAGAGAGTGGAGAGGTTGGGAGGAGTGGGAGAGAGTGAGAGGGTGGGAGAGGAGAGATGGGAGAGGGAGGGAGAGTGGGAGAGGGTGGGAGGAGAGAGGGAGGAGGGAAGAGAGAGTGGGAGGGGGAGTTAGGCACCTAGAAGAGTTAGGTTTTCTTGAAGTTTTGATGAAGGAATTTTTTTTGTGTTTCTTAAGACATGTTTACCTTTAGTTATGCTTAGGGTGAGAGACAGGTTATGGAGTTAGCAAGGAAAAAATTGCCTAAGTTTTGAAAACACAGTGGGTTTTATATTTTGCTTCTTTAGGTCATCTAAAGGCTCGACCCAAGAAGCTTAACTATTTAAGAAGAATATTTAAATGTTGCCTCGACCTTTATGGAAGGTTGGAAATTCATTGTACGGACTGTGTTTTTTGGAAGTTGAAGAAAAATAGTGTTTTGCCATTATTTTCCTAATTTTTGCTTACTAACAGTGCTAAAATGGCTTAGATATGTTTTTGTCATTAAGGAGGAGAGTGTAGGTTAATAAAGCTTTGAACATCATACAATAGCTTTGTTTAGGTAAATAAGCCTGAAACAGGCAGTGTTGGATAAATGGAGGCTTAGAGCACCTTCCCACCGTACAAAAACGGAATTTTAATGTGCCCTAGCTCCATGCTTGTACATATATTAGTTGGTAGGGTTTGTGTGGTTGCAGGATGTGCTAGCATTTTGATGCCCTAGGCGAGCTAGTGCAGGTCCGGCTAGGAAAAGTGGTTGTGTAGGTCATTTTTCTTGTAGGGGTGATCAGATTTGGTTGATTTTCTTATGGGAGGAGTTAGGGTGGTGTATTGAATAGTTACTACATGAGGGAGAAGGTTCCATCTATTCATTTAGTGTGTCAACAAATTGGAAGTTCAAAAACTACCAGGAAAGGCTTAAAACCCTAGCTTTTGCTCAATTTCAAGACTGAGCACTGTACGGTTAGTTAGGGCACCAAACCTTGAAAATATTTGAGAGGGCTTCAAATGGATCAAAAACCTTGAAGACAGTTTGGGAGTCTTTTGGAGATTTGTGTGTTATAGCATGTTTTGTTGGTGTAGGAGACCTAATAGGGTCTCTAAGGCTACTAGCCTTCCAAACCCTAGGAGTAGGTGTCTTGGAAGCGATGGATAGATGAAGACCTAGTGAACCTTCAAAACCCCTTGGAGGATAGTTTGAGGCATTTTAGTTCATTTCACTACCCCTGCAAGACTTCATGGAGTGTTGAGGAAGATTGGCCTTGAATATGGTGTAAAAGGCTAGGGAAGAGTTGTGGAAATGAACCAAGGTGGACTTGGTGGTTGAAGTTTGTGGTAGAAGAGGGATTGGTCAGACAAACCAAGGGTTCCTAGTCATGAGCAGGGACCTATAGGTTAGATTGGTGAAGCAAGGAACCAAGGAGGTCTAATAAGGAAAGGACTAGAGCAGGAATCAGTGAGTGATTCCTCCAACCCTTCTCCCTATCAGATTGGTATCAGAGCAGCAAAAGATTTTGGGAGCATCTTATATGTCAGAAGTTGAGTCAAGTGAATCAGCCACCATGGTGACAAATGCACAATTAGCCAAGATGGTTGAAGGACAAGAGGAGGACAACAAGTTGTTAAAAGAAAGAATAGAGCAACTTGAGAAAGCATTGAACAATGCGAGGTTGGAAGGAAAGGTACCAAAGGAAGAAGAGGTTGCAGAGGAAGACAAGGTCCCTGAACCTAACCCTGTTTTGGAGGAGGAGCCTTTTTTGAAGGCATTGAAAGCCTTGAGTGGAAAAGGACTTGAGGGCATACCACTGTTTAGTGGAAAAATGGAACCTGATTTGGTCATGGCCTGGATAGAAGGCATGGAGAATCACTTTGAGTGTGATGGAGTCACTGAAGCACAGAAGGTGAAGGTTGCTAAATCAAGATTGAGGGGATCAGCCTTGACATGGTGGAAGTTTGTTCAGACAAAGAGGGAAAAAGAAGGCAAACAACCCATATCAACTTGGAAAGGAATGGTTGCTAAGGTAAAGGAAGCCTACATCCCAGATGACTATGAGATTCAATTACACAAGAAGAGGTAAAGTCTAAGGCAGAAAGACCAAGATGTAAACACTTACACTGAGGAGTTTCAAAAGCTTTGCTTGAGATCTAATGTGACAGAGGATGAGAGCCTAAAAGTGGCTAGGTATCTTAATGGCTTAAAATGGAACATCCAAGAAGAGATGGCTCTTTTGAGTCCTAAAATAGTACACCAATGTTATTAGTTGGCTATCAAGATTGAGGAAAGGAACAAGAGGAAGCAAGATCAGTCCTCTAAGGGCAGAGGCAAAGGAAGAGATCAAAGAGGATAGCGTGGTGGTTACCAAGGTAGGGGAAATGACCAAAGGAATCAAGGAGAATCAAAACTCACTGAACATGGAGGTGAAACATCTTCAAGAGGAGGATATAATAGAGGTAGAGGACCTCAAGGAGGTTTAAACAAAGGAAGAGGAGCAGGCAGGAGCAACTCTTATTTTGTAAACATGAAGTGTTATCATTGTAGTCAACTAGGTCACCTAGCTTATAGGTGCCTGGAGAAAGCATCCTCTTCTAGAAATGAAAAGAGAGTGGCTTATGCACAAGAGGACACAATGAGTCCTAAGGAAACTAAAATCAGTCACATAGAATCTGAGGTAGGAGAGAATCTGATGTTTAACAGAGTTTTGATCAGGCAGCCAGTCAAGGAGGAACCTAAACAAAGAAGAGCTCTTTTTAGAGTAAGGTGCAAGATACTTGGGAAAGTGTGCAAAGTCATTGTAGATTCAGGTTCAACAAATAATATAATCTCAGAGGAGGTAGTAACTAAACTGAAATTGGAGAAGGTACCTCACAATAACCCTTACAGGGTCACATGGCTGAATAAAGGGTAGAGTGTTTTAGTTAATGAGCAAGTAACGGTGGAATTTTCAATTGGAGGCTATAAAGACAAGTTGGTTTGTGATGTATTACCCATGGATGCATGCCATCTACTACTGGGCAGACCATGGCAATATGACAGAAGTTCCATTTATGATGGGAAAGAGAACACCATCTCATTCAAGAAGGATGGAAGAACCTTCAAGCTGTAGTCATTGTCAGAAGAAGATGAAGGACAGTCAAAGGCACAAAACATCATGTTGAGCAGTGGTAAGGAGTTTTTTAAGGACCTACACCAAGGAAATGAAGGATATGTGGTTGTGTTGCAGCCTAAAGAAGAAGCCAAGGTTGAAAAGACAGTCTTACCAGAAGCAGTCTAAAGGTTGCTTGATAAGTACAAGAGCATAGTTAGTGATGGTACACCTGCAACTTTACCTCCAAAAAGAGCAATAAGTCATCAAATTGACTTCATACCTGGAGCCTCATTGCCTAACAAAGTAGCATACAAGCTTACACCTGAGCAGAACCTAGAGGTAGCTAGGCAAGTGCAAGAATTATTGGATCAAGGATTGATTCAAAAGAGCATCAGCCCTTGTACAGTACTAGTGGTTTTGGCAACCAAGAAAGGAGGTAAGTGGAGACTTTGTATTGATTCTAGGGCAATAAATAGGATCACCATTAGGTATAGGTTTCCTATTCCTAGAATTGAAGACTTGATGGATTGTCTTGGAGGTGCTTAGTTCTTCACAAAGTTGGATCTCAAGAGTGGCTACCATCAGATCAAGATTAAGGATGGAGATGAGTGGAAGACAACTTTTAAGACAAATGATGGGTTATATGAGTGGAAAGTGATGTAATTTGGCCTCTCAAATGCCCCTAGCACGTTCATGAGACTAATGAATGAAGTTCTTAAGGATTTCACAGGGATCTTTGTAGTAGTATATTTTGATGACATACTGATTTTCAGTAAGATAGCAGAAGAACACCTCAAGCATGTGGAGATGGTTCTTAAGAGGTTGCAAGAAGAGAAGTTGGCAATCAACCTTGAGAAGTGTGAGTTCTTCAAGCAAGAGATTGTGTATCTAGGTTTTGTAGTATCCAAAGGCTCATTAAAGATGGATCCAAGCAAGGTGGAAGCCATCCAAAACTGGCATACACCAACCACAGCAACAGAGGTAAGGATTTTTCATGGTTTGGCTCAATTCTATAGGAAATTAATAAGGAATTTTAGTGGTATATGTGCACCAGTCCTAGATACTATCAAAGGTGGTCTAAAAATAAAGTTTAAGTGGACTCAAGAGGCTGATAAAGGATTTGAAAAACTGAAACAAGAAGTGGCAACTCAACCTATCCTATTATTGCCTAGTTTTGACAAGTTGTTCATAGTTGAGTGTGATGCAAGTGGAGTAGCAGTAGGAGGAGTACTTAGTCAAGAAGGTAGGCATGTGGCCTTCTTTAGTGAAAAGCTTAATGAAGCCAAGAAAAAGTACTCTACCTATGATCTAGAGTTATATGCTTTAGTGTAGTCCCTTAGGAAGTGGAGGCACTATTTATTACCCAAGGAGTTTGTGGTTTTTACTGATAATTAGGCCCTTAGTTATATTAACACCCAAGAGAAGTTAAGTAATAGACATTTGAAATGGATGGAATACATCCAAGCCTTCACGTTCACTATCAAGCACAAGAACGAACAAATGAACAAGGTGGCAGATGCATTAAGCAGAAGATTGTTGACAGTATAGGAGATACAACTAAAGAGCATTGGATTAGAGAGTTTCAAAGACCTCTATGGTGAAGATGAAGACTTCTCAGAAGCCTACAAGGTATGCTCTAATTTTGAGAATCATTTTCATAGCCAATATTTTGAGTATACACTGCAAAATGGACTGTTATTTAAGGGTAATCAATTATGTGTTCCAAGAGGGTCAATGAGGGAAAATCTAATTCAAGAAAAGCATAATGGCAGTCTTAGTGGGAATTTTGGTATCAATAAGACTCTAGAGCTAGTACAAAGGTTCTATTACTGGCCTAAGTTAGCAAGAGATGTTAGAAGGTATGTGGAACAGTGTGTTGTATGCATGAAAGCTAAGGGAGGAGCTAGCAATGCTGGTTTATATCAACCCCTGCCCATTCCTAGCAGACCATGGGAGTGTGTGAGCATGGATTTTGTGGTAGGTCTTCCTAAGACCAAGACTGGTTTTGACAGTGTCTATGTAGTGGTAGACAGATTTAGCAAGATGAATCATTTTATTCCCTACAAAACTACTCATGATGCAAGCTACATAGCTCATCTTTTCTTCAAGGCTGTTGTTAGGATCCATGGCTTTCCTCTAAGCATTGTTTCTGACAGAGATGTGAAGTTCATGAGTCATTTTTGGAAGACTCTATGGTGCAGATTGGGTACAAACCTATCTTTTGGATTAGCTTACCATCCTCAGACTGATGGTCAAATAGAGGTGGTTAACAGAGTGTTGGGTAATCTTTTGAGGTGTCTAACCAAGGAATATGGACATACATGGGATATGGTGATCTCCCAAGCTGAATATGCCTATAATGACAGTGTCAATAGGACTATAAGGAAAAGTCCTTTTGAGGTTGTGTATGGGATGCACCCAAGAGGAATTTGTGAACTCAAAGACCTTGGATCTATGGAGAATAGGAGTGGACATGCAGAGGACTTCACTCAGACCATGAAAGAGATTCAGGAGTAGGTCAAGAAAATAGTTACAACAACAACCCAAAAGTTGAAGGAGAAAGCTGATCTGTCAAGGAAAGATGTGCAGTTTCAAGTAGGGGACTATGTTATGGTCCACCTTAACAAATCAAGGTTGCAGAAGGGAATTTCAACCAAGCTACAGATGAAGAGAGTGGGTCCCTGCAAGATCTTGGCCAAGTATGGGTAGAATGCATACAAGGTGGAGTTACCTACTAATCTAGGGATTTCACCTATGTTCAATGTTGCTGATTTGATCAAGTATAAAGGGATAGTCAAGGATCTAGATTATGACAGTAAGGAGGTCTTCAAGGACATCAACAACATGTCCATACCAACTCCAGACAAGCTACAAGCAGAGAAGATCCTGGAGTCAAGAGTGAAGAAGACTACAAGGCACAAGGTGTACATGGATCATCTTGTCAAATGGAAGGATAAGCATGAATCAGAAGCTACCTAGGTAGAAGAAGTAGACTTTAAGAAGTAGGGCATTGATATGTCTTTGATATCTCCTAAATTTCCTTAGTTGTTTGTGCTGAGAGGGGGAGAATGGTCCAGGAGCACCTGGGAAAGTGTTAGGTTTTCTTGAAGTTTTGATGAAGTCCAAAATTTTGTTGTGTTGTTCTTAAGGTCATTTTTACCTTTATATTGATTCTTAGGGATTTTTTTGATTTGTTGGAAAGAGTTGACAAGAGTTACTTAGTTTAGAACTTCATTTTTGGCTAAGTTGTAAAAAATTTGCCTAGGTTTTGAAAACACAGTGGGTTTTATAGTTTGCTTCTTTAGGTCATCTAAAGGCTCGACCCAAGAAGCTTAACTATTTAAGAATCATATTTAAAGGTTTCCTTGACCTTTATGGAAGGTTGGAAGTTCATTGTATGGACTGTGTTTTTTGGAAGTTGAAGAAAAACAACGTTTTGCCATTATTTTCCTGATTTTTGCTTACTAACAGTGCTAAAATGGCCTAGATATGTTTCTGTCATTAATGGAGGATGTAGTGTAGGTTAATATCAATATTTGATCATCATACAGTAACTTTGTTTATTTTTTCTTTCTGTGTTTTTGCAAATATTTTTGGTTTCATGTGCTTACTGGCCTGAAACAGGCAGTGTTGGATAAATGGAGGCTTAGAGCACCTTCCCACCGTACAAACTGTATGGAATTTTGGGAAATGTTCCCTAGCTCCATGCTTGTACATATATTAGTTGGTAGGGTTTGTGTGGTTGCAGGATGTGCTAGCATTTTGATGCCCTAGGCGAGCTAGTGCAGGTCTGGCTAGGAAAAGTGGTTGTGCAAGTCATTTTTCTTGTAGGGGTGATCAGATTTACTTGATTTTCTTATGGGAGGAGTTAGGGTGGTGTATTAACTAGTTACTACATGAAGGAGAAGGTTCCATCTATTCATTTAGTGTGTCAACAAATTGGAAGTTCAAAAACTACCAGGAAAGGCTTAAAACCCTAGCTTTTGCTCAATTTCAAGACTGAGCACTGTACGGTCAGTTAGGGCACCAAACCTTGAAAATATTTGAGAGGGCTTCAAATGGATCAGAAACCTTGAAGATAGTTTGGGAGTCTTTTGGAGATTTGTGTGTTATAGCATGTTTTTTTGGTGTAGGAGACTGAATAGGGGCTCTAAGGCTACTAGCCTTCCAAACCCTAGGAGTAGGTGTCTTGGAAGCGATGGATAGATGAAGACCTGGTGAACCTTCAAAACCCCTTGGAGGATAGTTTGAGGCCTTTTAGGTCATTTCACTGCCCCTGCAAGACTTCATGGAGTGTTGAGGAAGATTGGCCTTGAATATGGTGTAAAAGGCTAGGGAAGAGTTGTGGAAATGAACCAAGGTGGACTTGGTGGTTGAAGTTTGTGGTAGAAGAGGGATTGGTTAGACAAACTAGGGGTTCCTAGTCATGAGCAGGGACCTTTTGCTCAATTTCAAGACCAAGGTTGGATATTTCTCCAGTTAGAGCCTTTGGTGTAGGAGACTGAATAGGGGCTCTAAGGCTACTAGCCTTCCAAACCCTAGGAGTAGGTGTCTTGGAAGCGATGGATAGATGAAGACCTGGTGAACCTTCAAAACCCCTTGGAGGATAGTTTGAGGCCTTTTAGGTCATTTCACTGCCCCTGCAAGACTTCATGGAGTGTTGAGGAAGATTGGCCTTGAATATGGTGTAAAAGGCTAGGGAAGAGTTGTGGAAATGAACCAAGGTGGACTTGGTGGTTGAAGTTTGTGGTAGAAGAGGGATTGGTTAGACAAACTAGGGGTTCCTAGTCATGAGCAGGGACCTATAGGTTAGATTGGTGAAGCAAGGCACCAAGGAGGTCTAATAAGGAAAGGCCTAGAGCAGGAATCAGTGAGTGATTCCTCCAACCCCTCTCCCTATCAGAAATAGTGGGAGAGAGTGAGGGAGATAGGGAGGGAGAGGGGAGGAGAAGGGGAGAGGGAGGGAGAGAGAGAGAGGGAGGGAGGAAGGAGAGTGAGAGAGTGGGAGAGGGTAGGAGAGGGTAGGAGAGAATGGTATGGAAGGAGGAAGAGAGTGGGAGAGAATGGGAGGAGTGGGAGAGGTGGTGGAGGAAGAGAGTGGGAGAGAGTGGGAGAGAGTGGGAGAGAGTGGGAGAGGGTGGGAGAGAGTGTGTGAGAGAGTGGGAGAGAGTGTGGGAGAGTGGGAGATAGGGAGGGAGAGAGTGGGATAGGGTGGGAGAGAGGATGGGAGAGAGGGTGGGAGAGAGTTGAAAAGAGTCGGAGAGAGTGAGAGAGAGAATAGACAAAGAGAGAAAATAAAACTATTAAAAAAACATCTTTCTCATAATGCAAGCACATTATAAATAAGTAGACACATGACCATTTTAGCAAGAAGGAGAGAGTGGGAGAGAGTGGGAGAGGGTGGGATAGGGTGAGAGAGGGTGGGAGAGAGTGGGAGGAAGATAGTGAGAGAGAGTGGGAGAGAGTGTGGGAGAGTGGGAGAGTGAGAGATAGGGAGGCAGAGAGTGGGAGAGAGTGTCTGAGAGTGGGATATAGGGAGGGAGAGGGTGGAAGAGAGTAGTTACTAGGGGAGAGGGTGGAAGAGAGTGGGAGAGTGTGGGAGAGTGAGAGATAGGGAGGGAGAGAGTGGGAGAGAGTAAGTGAGTTACCCTAATGCCCCTTTGTGCGTCAGACCCCCACAAAAAGCCACCCTCCTACAGACAACACAAAGTTCAAATCCACAATACTATGGGTAAACAAGGTGCACAAAACTGATAACACCTCTCAACCTTAAAACATAAGGTCTCGCAACCCGTTCATAGTAACCGGGTATCCATACCATATCACATATCTCGTTCGTGGTAACTAGGTGTTCAAACTAACTATTTTCACGTGCACTACCCAAGTAAACTCAAAAGCCAAACCAACACAAAATACAACCCCCACCACAAAGGAGACACATCTGGAAGTCGTTCATAAACAATAACTCAATTTGCCCCAACAATGAGAATGAGAGAAACATAACTTTAAAACAATTTCAAGCACAAGATAAAATCTAATATTAGGATATTCTAAATCCAAATAAGGCAATTACATATTGCATGCAAACAATCAAAATAATACATAATTTCATTTACATTTTCAATAAGAAACTAAAACAATAAGAAAATTAACACTAATAGTTTAACTCCAATTTCACAACAACACACACAACAATAAAAACAATTTCTTTATAAAATTCATTCCATTTTAACTATTCATGTTTTGCATACACTAAATAATACATAATATTCATTTATCTTTTAAAATTATTTCATCTTAAAATAACTACTTGTGCATTTTCATGCACCTAATTAAAATCAATTTTTCTAATAAAATCATTTTATTATCAAACATCTACTTTAAATTTCAATTTTCTGTTTTAAATTATAACATTCTATAAATAGTCTATTTCATGCATTTGCATACATCTATTATCAAAATATATTTAAATAAATATATATATTTAAAACATCCATTATATCAAAATAGCCAATTAAATAAATATAATTAAATATGTATAATACATATAATTATACATATATATAAATATATATTATTTAATTAATTAAAAATAATTTACCATATTCAAACAATACTAATCATAAAATTGGTATGTTGCGACTTCAATAACTTTCGTTTTCGGATCTGGGTTTTTCTAAACAAATTACTGAAGGTGTGCCACCAAGTCTTTTAAAACATATAAAAAAATCAGCCATACCTAGTCTGTACATTTTGAGTTATGATTAATTTAGTGATCCTCTATCTCTGTTGTTTTTTTAATATAAATTTTTCTACAAGTAAAATCCACTATTTTATCAAAGGATTTTATTTTCAATCCTACAAAGGTTTTCTAAACTATCTATTGTTTTCTTTTTTTAAATTTCCTATCGTTTTAAATTCATTTCCCTACAGAGGCTTTATAAATAAGTAGAGACATGACTATTTTAGGAAGGAGAGAGTGGGAGATGGTGGGAGAGGGTGGGAGAGAGTGTGGGAGAGAGTGGGAGAGGGTGGGAGAGAGTGTGGGAGGAGTGAGAGTGGGGAGATAGGGAGGAGAGGAGTGGGAGGGTGTGGGAGAGAGTGGGAGAGAGTGTGGGAGAGGGTAGGAGAGAGTGGGTGAGAGTGGGAGATGGGAGAAGGTGGGAGAGAGTGAGAGAGGGTGGGAGAGGGTGGGAGAGAGGGTGGGAGAGTGGTAGAATGGGAGGGAGAGAGTGGGAGGGAGTGGACGAGTGTGGGAGAGAGTGGGAGGGAGGGACAGAGAGAGTGGGAGAGAGTATGGGAGGGAGAGGGTGGGAGATAGGGAGGGAGAGAGTGGGAGAGAGTGGAGGATGATGGGAGAAAGAGGTGGGAAGTGGGAGGAAGCATAGACAAGAGAAAATAAAACTATTAAAAACATCATCTTTCTCATACTTGAGCGATTGTAAATAATGAGGGCATTATCTTATGAAGAGTGGAAGATATTGGAAGAGGTGGGAAGAGTGGGAGGGTGAGAGAGGTGAGAGAGTGTAGGAGAGGTGGGAAGAGGTGTGGGAGAGTGGGAGAGGGTGGGAGAGGGCGGAGAGAAGGAGGAGGGAAGAGTGGGAGGGGAGGAGGGTATGGGATAGGGGAGAGTGGGAGATAGGGAGGAGAGTGCGAGAGTGGGAGAGAGTGTGGGAGAGGTGTGGGAGAGTGGGTGAGGGTGGGAGAGAGGGTGTGAGAGGTGAGAGAGGTGGGAGGGTGAGAGGGAGTGGGGAGAGGGTGGGAGAGGGTGGGAGAGGGTGGGAGGGAGGGAGGAAGAGGTGGGAGGGGTGGGAGGAGGAGGGAGGGAGGAGGGTGGAGATGTTGGGAGAGAGTGGGAGAGGGTGAGAGAGTGGGTGGGAGGGTGGGAGAGGGTTGGAGAGAGAAGGAGGGTGGGAGAAGGGGAGCTGGGAGATAAGGAAGATTGGGAGAGTGGGAGTGAGTGGGAGAGAGTGGGAGAGGTATGGGAGGTGGGTGAGGTGGGAGATAGGGAGGGGAGGTGTGGGAGGTGGGAGAGTGGAGGAGAGTGGGAGAGAGTTTGGGAGGTGGGGTGGGAGGGTGGGAGAGAGGGTGTGAGAGAGTGGGAGAGGGTGGGAGAGGGTACGAGAGAGTGGGAGAGGGTGGGAGAGGGTGGGAGAGAGTGGGAGGGAGGGAGGAAGAGAGTGGGAGAGGGTGGGAGAGGGTGGCACATGGTGGGATAGGGTGGGAGAGAGGAGGTAGGGTGGAAGAGAGTGGGAGAGATTGGGAGAGTGGGAGAGAGTGGGAGAGAGTGTGGGAGAGTGGGAGATAGGGAGGGAGAGAGTGGGCGAGAGTGGGAGAGGGTGGGAGAGTGTGTGTGAGAGAGTGGGAGAGAGTGGGAGATTGGGAGATAGGGAGGGAGAGAGTGTGGGAGAGTGGGAGATTTGGAGAGAGTGGGAGAGTGGGAGATAGGGAGGGAGAGAGTGGGAGAGGGCTGGAGAGGGTGGGAGAGAGTGGGAGAGGGTGGTAGAGAGTAGGAGAGGGTGGGAGAGGGTGGCAAGGAGTGGGGGAGGGTAGGCGAGAGCAGGAGAGGGTGGAAGAGAGTGGGATAGTGGGAGATAGGGAGGGAGAGAGTGGAAGAGGGTGGGAGAGAGTGTGGGAGAGTGGGTGAGAGGGTGGGAGAGAGACTGTGAGAGAGTGGGAGAGAGTATAAACAAAGAGAGAAAATAAATCTAGAAAAGAAACCAACTTTATGATAACATGAGCGTGTTTTTTAGAAGTAGAGACATGACTGTTCTAGGGAGAAATAATGTGCTCATGTTATAACACAAGGCCATTTTTTCTTGCACTAAAAATGGTAAAAAAACACAATATACCCGTGATGTCGGCCCACATTCTGCATATTCTCCTGGTTCTACGCATGCTGTGACAAAAAGTAGCTTTTTGAAGATTGAGTGAAGTGTCCATGCATGATTTTTAGATTCCATCACCTTTTTCATGATCTTTTCACCACCTTTGCATGAAATAGCATAGTTTTCATGTTGAAAGGCATATAATATCAATTCAATTTTGAATTCTAGTGATAATTGATATACAATTGAAGTTTGGAGGGGAACAATCTTTTGAAAAAGTCAAATTGTTGAGGAGTTTGAGGAAAGAATAAGCAAAGGCTACATAATTGGGTAGAACTTCTCCATTTTAAACTCTAGTTTTTTAGGTATGTGAAGTCTTTGTACATTTTATTTCATTCTATTATGGCTTGCTTTCATTTTTGTTGTTTTGCATATTCCATGTTGATCATTGTTTGTTTGTCATGTTACAACCTTAGGTTGTCAATGGACATTTTAAATTACACAAATTTATACACTTTCCAATTACATTTTTAAACCACATCTCTTTGAGGAATTTTGTTATTTAACAATTGACTTACTTTGTGTATGTTTCCAAAGCTTTCATTGAGTTTTTTTGTCAAACAGTTATATAAACTAGTTGATTGCCTTGTCTATGCTACCAAATTTTCCATACAAGTCTATAAAAAATTGGAATATACTCCTAATACAGCAAGGGGAGGCCTGCAACACACAAATACACAACTCCAATACGCAAACACAATTTTCAATTTACAATTTCATTAGGACTTCTTCATTCAACATATTCACATTGTTCCTTGTAGCATATCAAAGTCACTCAATCGTGTATAATTCCACTCACACAACCTTTCAACTCACAACAAAACACACATCAGGGACCCATTATAGAGCCTTTTAACTTATCGAACAATCACCAATGCTTATTTTGTACCAAACTGCTCAAATTAGGTTTTCTACACTTTTAAGGGCCCAAATTAGCCCACTTTTACAAAGGGACCACCTTCAAAACTTTGCGTAATCTCCTGAAACCTTAGGGCAACATTTTATATCTATCAAACCTTCAAATTACATCGTTAGATTGCAGAAATTTAATCATTTACCACCCAAACCATAAAACCCTCTCCCTAGGCTTAAAAACCCTAGGTTTTATTGAAAGAAGCACTTGCCAAACACTCCAAAACTTGACAACTATTCAAAAAATCCTAAAATACCTTGATCATGCTCAATCTAACATAAAATAACACTGACCAACTTAGAAAATCATTTTCACTCACCAAAACCTCATTTTTCTTAAGGAAAACTCAACATATCCTCATTTGGTTTGATGCCCAATCCAAGGATCATCCTCCATTCAAGTTTCTAATGGCCTTTTATAAATTTTCCCTCCTAAGAAAAACCAGTTCAACTTCCAAAACTAACATTTGAAAGAGGTGATGTTGGTCTCCCTCTTTAATACACTTTTACAACCTTGGTGCAGGAGCACCTACACCTCATCCTCCTTATTTGATCATTTGATGGTAATTAGGAGGTAATAGGTAGGTGGATGAGTCTTTGAGATTTTTTTTTTTTGAATAAGGTCAATCAAGACCACTAAGCATGTCTTAGGTTGAGTTTTTGAGTTTAGGCGTTAAAATGTGAAAAATGGTGATCTTGCACTAAAGTATCTTTGTAGCCTTTGAAGGAAAGTTTTTGAATTTACATGTAAAGTGTGAAATATTAGTGTTTTTTGGATGTAATAAGGCTCATTTAAAGCCATTGGTGTGGTTTTAGTGAGTTATAGGTGTTAGGGGTGCAAACTTACAATATGAGTAATATTGTTGTGAACAAAAATGCATGTGAATGAGGGCTTAGGCCTAGGGTTTGGGAGAATCTCTATGGGAGGTCATGATGTTTTGACCTTTTAGGTACGTGTAGGGTTAATTTCCTTTGTTCAAGTTTTTTTATAGTCTAGGAGGTAGTGGAAGTAGCATATTCAATAAACCCTCTTGAATAGTGCATAAGACAAGGGTTTTCAAGTTTGGCATGAATTTGTCTGTACCAGAGGAATATAATTGTAGTTTTGGAGGTTTGGGAACCTAAGAAATGCTTCCCAAAGGTTTCAAGGTCATGTGATAAGTTTGAGGGCATGTTGCTTTGCAAATTAGGCCTAATCAGCCTAATTATGTTAGCTTAGAAGGGGTGTTTTTGGGGATTTGGTCCAAAGGAATTGTACCTAACATTGAGATATGTGTAATAACTCTAAAATGGGTGTCTAAAACCATCAAGATTTTCTCTATTGTTTGGGAGAATATTTGAGTTATTGGGCACAAACTGAGTTTCCACTACTACTAGGGTTCAAGGGGTGAACGTGTGAAATCTAACTTATGATGATTGTTAATTTCACAACTTAGGAAGTTTTTCACATTTTGAAAATTCTACTACCTAGACCCCTAGATACTATTGAAAATGATGTAGAGTGGCAAGGGAAGAAACTTCCTTTTCAAAAGCTTCTCTCAAATACTCTATATGCACACACCAACTTCACTATTCCTCTCAACAATGCAACTTGACCACTTAATTTGACTCACACAACCAGAAATTTGAACAGGACTTGGCGATGAGGTAAAAACTCTTCACACAACACAACATGACCAAACAAATAGACCTTGCACCCAAAAACATCCATTCTTCCATCACTCCTACACAAGCCCATGCAACTTTGCAACATTCACCAATAGGACAGTCAAAATAAAAAATGATTAAAGGAATTAACCAGAAAATGAAACATGGTTTTAGACTCCTAATACCATCCTACACAAGTTCCCAAAAGCACAGGATCAAACACCCAAAACAAATGTATCAAAAGATCGATTTACAAGCCATAAACAAGGCTTCACTAGGCATGTACAAGGAAGCTTTCAACTTGTCAAGGCACACCCCAACACCCCTAATTCCTTTAAAAGACTCCAACAGGTTCCCAAAGACCTATTCCATGCTTTCCATCTATTTCTAAATTACCTCATCAGTATTTAGCAACCTCATCACCTATGTTGTCTATTTATGAAGCCTTGAATGACATATATATTTCATTTATTTTAATGGATACATTTTTGAGGAACTAATATTTGTCTCATTACCTTGCTTATTTTCCATTCTGAAGAAATGAACAAGGAAGAAAGATCTAACAGATGAAGAGTATGAAACCTTCAAAGAACAAGAGAGAGAATGGGTGGCGACATATCGTGAAAAGAAGAAATTGGAAATGATTGACAAAAACAAGCCAATTGAAGAGGAACCTCAACCATAAAAAAGAGAAAAGAAATTGGTAGCACAAAGGGCATGAATGTGAAAGAGTCATGCTAGGAGAGATGCAAATACTATAGTTGGAGATACACCCTCTACCACAAGTGAATATGAAGGGACACCATTAAGCACAAGCGAATATGGAGGGACACCATCTACTGCAAGTGAGTATGGTTGGACACCATCCACCACATCTGAAGTTGAGAGTACATCATCATTTGGATTTGACGAAGAAGGTATGCCATCATCCCCACGTGAACCTCAAGGTATGTCTTCTATTCCACCCTCGATCAAAGGTATGCAATCTAGCCCACCTCAATTAAATATTGATGAAATTGCTAATGTTGAGATGTATATACCTAGGAGAACAACACCTAGAATTTTGCATAGAAAGCCAAAGTTTTTGATTAATATTGATGAGGATATTTTGTAGCACATGGAAGGTATTATTCACCATGTGCAGGGTCTGGTAAGTGTGTTTGGTGCTTTGTTTGGGTATGACAGGTGCAGGAGATATGAGTTTCATTAAAACCCCAAGTATTTTACTTGAAATAGAGGGTTTGGTGTATTAGGGGTGTAGAGGTCTTGGACCTAGAAACAAATCATGGAATTAGAGGTTTTGAAACATAATATACTACTTTTTCAGGAGTTTGAGTGAAGATCTAGTGTTTAAAAGGTCGTCTATTTGTAAATAGGGCTAATTTAGTAGCCTTTATGCAAGGTGGTCTATTGGATCTTAATGATGGTACAAAGAAACATGTGTTGGAGTTATGGATAGACACTGAGAGGGGGGGTGACTCAGTGTATAAACTTCTTCTCAACTTTGACCAAGATTTTAATTCTGATTTCCTTTTCTTTCTACAATAGAGTAGAGTAATCACTTTTGAAAGCACAAAGATATGACAACATCAACTCAGTCTATTAGACAACTTATGAAAATATGATTTGAGTGAGATATCTTGCATTTTCCAAAACATAGCATAGATTTGATCTCAATAATATTCTGATTAATGCATTCATGAGTTGAATGTAATCATTCATAAACAAAATTGAGAACAGTAATAAACCCAACAGTGAACTGAAACTACAACACATAAAAGCAATGAGCACATAGAAGAACAAAGAGACAAAAGATTTGCCGAGTGGAAAACCCTCCTGGGATAGAAAAACCACTCCTAAACTGCCTTACTCACTTAATCTTCAAAAGACCACTTTTAACAATGCCTTATAGGCTAATTTTTGAGCACCAACTCAAGGAGCACCAACCCTTCATTTAGAGACACCAATCTCAAGGAGCACCAACCCCTTTCTTAGATTTCAGAATTACAAAAATAGTATATCAGAGGATCTCTTTGTTTTCAGTTAAGTTCATAACACTCTGCTTGTAATACTCTGGGAATTCAACTCTTGTATTACAGAGTTTTTCAATACATCTCTTGATACAACCAAAATAACTATCTCTCAGAATTATAGGCAAGCAACAACTTCACTATTTTCAATATTGGTTTTTATATACATTTCAAGTATGTCTATTTTGGAGAAATCTTCAAAAAGCGTTTTTCACAAGATTCTGAAACTCATTTGTTAATTTTAGCTGAATAATGACAGTCTATAGATGATTGTAAAAATCAAGAGTAATGCATATCCAGAAAGCTTTATTTCTGTGCTAAGTCAGGAGATTTAAAAAATGTAACTAAAATATTTTCATCAAAGCCATGTCTGCCCACTAACAAAAAATCATAACCTCTAAAAACTCAGAGAAAATCTTGCCAGAGATTCGATGCCAACCAAAGATGTTTGCATGCAACTATACTTAGAAAACTCCATGCCGGCCATTGTGTATGAGTTCTTCAAAAATCATTTGCTAAGACAACAGTTGCCACGTGTTCTTTGTGATTCGCTAAGACCTTATGCGAGTTACGTTTCTTTTTCCTTAATTGCTTTCGTTGTGACCCAGTGAAGTTGGCAAGTCCTCTCGCAGATCACATCAAGTTTCATCGAAAGCCTTTTTGTTTCTTATGTGTTGCTATGACATTCAGATAGTCCTGCTGAAGGAAATTATAACGTTGATCTCTCCTTTTGTCCCTGTGCGTCGCCATGACCTTCTGCCGATAGGGAGAAACCATATTGAATATCTTTATGTTTCCCCGAGATCACATTTCTGTTATATTTGTTTCAGTCACTGAGACACAAGAGTCTTTCTCACCAAGATGCCCTTTTGTTCCATTCACTATCGCTATAGCCTTTTGATATCAGAGAGACATCTTTAGACAGGTCTTTGATTTACCAAAATTCATTCTGAGTCACTGTGACATCCTATAGTCAGGGAGACGTTAGGTAGATTACATTAAGTTTCACCGAAAGACTTTATCCCTTGTGTGTCGTTGTGACATTATGATTTTCTCGCCGATGCATCCTTCTACCTTATGAGAGTTGCTATAGCATACCGTCATCGGGGAGACCTCTAGTAGAATATATTTTGTCATACCAAAAGTCTTTATCATTTCCAAGTCGCCAAAGCAAGAGCACACTTTCACCGAGATGTGTCCTTCATTCACCTTCGCCAAGACAATGTGTAGTCAGGGTGACATCTCATAGAGCATCTTGTTTCTTACCGAAAGCTCATGTTATCATTCATTTCACCATGACATATCACTTTCGGGGAGACCTCATATAGATATCTTCGTTATACCGAAAGTCACCTATCATCTTGTGTATCGCTAAGACAAGTCAGATCTTACGCTAACAAAGTACTTTTGTGTTCCATTAGCGAGACATATCAAAGTCGGGGAGACCTCTTGTAGAGCACACCATGTCTTTCTGAAATTCTTCATCCACTTGTGTGTCGTTGAGACAAGTCAAATCAAATAGTGACAAAATTCCCCATTGCGCTCCATCGGCAAGACCGAAGGTCACTCGCCGAGACCTCATGCCGAAAACCCCAACTCTTACCGAGATGCACACCTTTACATTGTCAGTCGGCAAGACAAGAAAACCTTGCCAAGATATTATATCGAATGAAATCTCTCACCGAAAAGCACTTCATTTGACTTTGTCACCAAGACTTGACGAGTTCGCTGAGACTCTACATCGAAAATCATGAGTCTTACCGGGTAAAAGCACAAACCTATGTCACACTTTCGGCCAAATAAAGTAATCCGACCATATTACTTTCGACCGACCAACTTTCGGGCGATAACGTTTCAGCCAAATCCACGGGGCAACCACATGGCGCCTACGTGGCTCAAACTTTTCAGGCGAGTTACTTTCGGCTGAAAAGGTGTCAGCACAGTGCCCATGTCGATGGACCTGTTCGGTCGAGTATATTTCAGCCGAAACGATATTGACCGTAAGGGTATCGACCGAAAATACGGAAATAAAATAAAATAAAAAACTAGGCCCACTATTTGGAACGCTCGGGCGAAAGGATTGAGGGTGAGAGCTTGTCAGCCGAGGTCATCAGTAACAGTGACTATATTTTTCCAGGTTCCATCCGGGGCCATTCATTGGATTGTTTGATTTTCCTTGTCTTGTTTGTGTCTAGTTTGAGAAATTTGTTGGCTGTATTCTTGGTTAGGGTTTGGTTGAAATGAAAAAAATGAATTTTTCTGATGGATATTGGCCGAAAGGTATTGAATATTGTGATGTTTGTGATAAAGTTGAAGGAAATATATAAAATTGGGCATTGGAAAACTTGTAATCCTTGTAATGGCTTGGCTGTGAGGACTCATTACCTTTTCAAGATTCCGAGTCATTTTGTGTTAAATTTTCCCTGAAGATCGGTTCAAAATGTGTGTTTACTCCTCCAAATTTGAAGAGTTCAAAATTTTAGGCTCTCTTGCCTGTAAAACAAGAGAAACAGATAAGAATAGAGAAAAAAGCTTACTCGCAGAGAGAAAATAAATATTTCTATTCCTAAAAACAGAGAACATTTCTGCCAGAGTGATTGTTGAACAATAAGTAGACCACTGATAATGAAAGAACCTGATTTGGAAGTTCCATTAACCTTTGAAGATACTCATCTCATTTTTGTGGATCTGATTCAACTTGAATCATCTGCCCTACCTGCAAAAAGTAATGTTGTATAGAAGTTAGTCTAATATGCTTTTATAGAAGAAAAGAAAAGCTGTTATATTTAACTCATTATAAGTCAAATTTAGTTGCCAGCATCCATAGTCATATAGATTCATAAAATATATGTATTCAAGATCAACAATTGTTGTTGCAATGCCCTTCCATATATTGTTTATGAGGTTCAAATGGGTCCTCTAGAAGAAAAATCTATGCACAATTCTTCTCCCTTTGTGGAATTTTACAGAACCTCTGGAGCATTTATCATCCTTCATTGTCCTGATAGCCCTTCTTACTTCATCCCTTGTGATGTTTTTTCTAAATCCATGGCTTCTTGGCTAGAATTTTTTCTTCCAACCACTATCTCACATGTTTTCTCATTCCTCTCTATACATTGGTTTACACAATCACTAGATAAAACATTCTTTTAGAAATCAGATAAAGCTTTGCATTTTTTATGAAAGGAAATAGAAAAGAGCAATGGAAAGTACTAATAAAGAGCAATTGTTTGAAGGAAAGAGATTACCAAATAAATTGAAGCAGCCAAACCAAGCACCACCAAAGCAAGAGAGACATAAGAATTTGTTAAGGGGAAAAAATAAGAAAAAACCCCAATATTATGAATGGAGGCAAAATTCCTAAAGAATAATACAAAGAGAGAGAGAGAGTTCTAGCCTTAGCTTGCTTGCATGAGTCTTAAAGAATGAGAGGAGAGGCACCTCAATAAGTAGAGGTGAGAAGAAGGAGTTAGAATGTAACTCCCAACTCAATGAATGCCACCATTCATCTATGTGTGTGCAAAGTGTCACCTCTTAAGGAGGTGGTTACAAATATTCCTTAATAAAGGAATTAAAAATAAGCCATCCTCACACATGTGTGAGATGACAAAAAGACAAAATACTTGTAGGGATTCCTTTGGAATATTCTCTGATTAATAAATAATTGATTAAAGAATAACCTTTACCAGTAAGATTAATCTTCTAACATCCCCTTAAGCTTTACTTGGGAGGTTATCAAACCCTTCAATGGGTTTAATCAAGAGTTTTACTATAATGAGAAGAGAGAAATTTATCTTTACAAAAGAGCTTTGGTGAGAATGTCATAACCCAGTCTTCACCTTTACAATACAAAGAGAAATTGCTTGTCTTCAATTTGCTCTCTAATGAAGTGATGTTGAAGAGAAATGTGCTTGGTCCTTACATGAAAAATTGGATTCTTTTCTAAAGAAATAGAACTTTGATTATCATAATATAAATGAGTAGGATCCTTTTGAGGTAGATCCAAGTCTTTAAGTAATCTTCTTAACCATAATGCCTCTTTATATGCATTTGTACAACCTTTATATTCAACTTTTGTAGAACAAAGAGAGGTAGATTGTTGTTTCTTATTATTCCATGAGATTGCATCTGATCCAACAAAACAATAACCACAAGTGGATCCATTATTGGGATCACCTTCTAACAAATCTGAATTAGTATAACCTTTTAAGAAAAATCATAATTTGCATCATAAAAGAGACCAGATTAAAGTGCCTTTAACATATCTTAAAATTATTTTGCAACTTTAAAATAGGTTTGTTGTGGTTTAGACATAAAGCTAAAGAGGCAATCAACTTACTTTAGGTGTTTACCAAATTTGCATACCCAAAATAATGTAATGACCCCAAATCACTCATTTGAAGTATTGATTGAGTTGAGACTGTATCACTAATCAAAAAGTTAGAACTAAGTAATTAAATCATTAAAATAATAATCACAATATCATTTTCACTATGTTTAATATATAAATTTAGTTTTACTTCTAATGAAACATGAGATAGAAAAAGCATAGCCAGGTATAAAAATGTAATATATCTAGACATAGCAATAATAGTTCTAGGTTTCCTCCCACTACATCATTGAATTGTAAAGGAAAATTGTATCAAGATTAATAATAAAGGACTCTGAAAAAATTGGTCCTAAAGATGGTTTTAAAAAAAACCATATTGCCTTCAATAAAATAATAAAACATAAAGGTTTCAAGAACTTGATCCCCATCAATTTAGAAAATAGATCTAAGTTCATAAAAAATAAGTGCATACCATCAAAGTGGATGGAAATATTTTCCATCCGTCCCAAAAACAAACTCCAATGAGACTTGATAAAAATAAATGGTTCATTATAGATAGGGATCCCTATGCAACATTACTGCAAATGTGACTAGCACAAAAAATATATTTAGAGGCTCCATTGAGACTTGATAAAGTGATTAACTTGCAAAACATATATAGATGGAATAAATCCATCAAGAAGGCAAATACTCCAATGAGATTTTAATTTTCAAAAATATATAGATGAAATAAATCCATCAAAAGACAAATTGACCAATAAGGCACAATATCAAATTAATGAGACACAATAAAATATCAAAGTCCCTTTTTCAAAACAACATAATTGTAGTTGAGAAGGAAACACAACATTGTTCTAAATATTGTAATAGATCAAAAGCCACAAATCAAGCCACCTTAAGTTATGAAAAAAAAATTGTGATGGAATAATGGGAATTGCATATTATGAAGTGAAGTATTATTAAGTATAAATAAGTCATTTAAGATGATATTCATGCATTCATGACTACATGAATATCCCCTTTTCATATTCCAAATATAATTGAGTAAAACAAGCACACTATTATTGGGTTGATCAAGTCCAATAATAAAGTACTTGTGAAGTTATTTAAAAAACAAACTTTTTATGTGAAGTAACATGTTGAGATACACCTGAATCAATAACCCATTCAAAAGGTTTAGAAACATTCAAACTTCACATATGAAAGCACGTCCGTTGATCACCATTGTTATGAGGTGGCCAGTTATTTTGATTCATGAAGCTTTTCTCAAATTTCTTTTTAAAACCAGTATTTTGCACATGACCATCTGATTACAATAAATTACTGATATGGTCTCTTAGAAGAGTTAAACTCTCTGGGATCATTGCCATTATATAATGAGGGTTTGGAATTATAATGTTGTTGTTTAGAATGAGGTTTAAAATTTTGCTTATGTTGAACAAGAAAGCATGCTCATTAGACTTAAGAGTACCAAATTGAATTAACTTAGCCTCTTCTTGTCTTAATAAATCATGAAAAATATCATAATTTAATTGAGTAGCTAAAGAAGGAATAGCTAATTGAGCATGAATATTAGTAATGAATTGTTGAAATTGTCTAGGAAGACACTTTTTGAGAATAAGATGAATCAATCTAAGATTATCTAATTTAACTCCTAAACCATCCAATTGACTATTTAAAGCATCAAATTTCAATAAAAATTCATCCATAGATTTAAAATCAGAATACCTCAAATCTTCAAGTTGATCTGGAATTTGAATTTTTCTTGATTCATTTGTACTATCATAAATGGTTTTGAGTTTGTCCCATGCTTCATAGGCAGTTGTGCATGACCCAATGTGAACAAAAAGTTCAGGTGACATGGAGATACCTATGAGGCCAAGGGCTTCTTCATTTTTGAGATTCCATTTTTCAATTTCATCTTTGGATGCAGACGAACCTAGTTTAGATTTAGGATCTGTAGCTACATCTAAAAGATGTTTAAACTAAAAAATGAAAGAAATGTGAGTCTTCCAAGAATGATAGTTAGAAGAAGTTAATTTAATTTCAGGAATTAAAGTTGACATGATTGCAATAAAAAATTCACAATTTTATGAGAAAAACTATTGTAAAAATTTGCTTAAAAAAAGACCCTCTTGATTCAATTAAATCTTAAAAAAAACCTTTTTAAAAAATTGTCTAAAAATAAATAAGCCTTTAAACTAAAATATTAAAAACAACTTTTTTAGAAAAAAAAAAATTAATTAAATTTCAAATGTTAAAATAAACTAATATATTATTATAAAAAAAAATAAATATTAATAGATTTAATATGATAAACTTTAGAGAAAATTAATTTAAAACTTTAAAAGTTGTAATAAAAAAAACGTAGTATTAAAAAAAGACTTTATTAAATTTTTTGAGAAACCTACTTAATTGATTAAAAGAGGAAAAGAGTGCTTTTTAAAAAAAATCTTTAGCTTTTGAAAACCTAAGATACCTGACGTCTTTTAAAAAATAATGAAAAAACTTTTATTTTCACCTTTTATGGTAAAATCCCTTTTGCATAATAAAAACTTTTATTAAAGCTAGTATGCCTTTTTTTCAAAAAAACTTCAAAAGCACATTTAAAAGGGAAAATGCCCAGCCAAGAGAATGGGCGGGCAGATTTTTTTATAAAAAACTTTTTGAAAGGAGATTAAAGAGCAACGAGCGGGAAATACTTTGAGGGTTTGATTTTAAAAATTAAAAGAAGATAAAGATTTTATTTTGCATGAGCTCAGGTCTGGTGTGAAGGAGGACATGGCTGCGATTTGGATGAGCTAATGTAGGAAGGAGCTATGAACATCGGTGCCAAAAGTTGCAGAAGCAATATTTGTATGAGGCAGCGCCTTCAAAAATTTAGTAAAGAAGATTTGGATGAAAAAGAAAATTGATTTTTCTTTCTTTAAAAAGGAAATGCAATGACTGAAAGCTTGAATATTATTTATTATTTTTAAATATTTTTTTGATATTTTATTATTCAAAAAAGATTGAGATTAATAGTAAAATAGAAAAAACAGGGATATTAAAATTGATTTTTTTAAAAGAAATTTGAACATGTAAATATGGAGAATTTTTTACAGATATGTAAAAATGCAGATTACCTTTTTTCTAAAATGTAAAATATAGTGATTTTATTTACATATTTAACCTGATATTGTAAAAAAAATTACAGATCTAAAAAAAAAAGAAATATAACCTTTTATTTGAGGGTTTCTAAATTTTAAAAAAATAAACATATACAAATTATAATCAATTTTACTTTATATCTAATATTAGATTTGTATAAATTGTAGAAATAAATAAACTTCAAATTGAAAGTTGAAAAATAAGATAAACCCTTGTTGGGTTTTTTTCTTTAAATACAAACAAATTATTTGAAGTATGAAATTGAAAATTGAAATTCCTGCTAATAAAATAGGTTAGAAAAAGAATTTCTAAAAAAATTTGATTTTTTTATAAGAATTTGAACATGCAAAAAATGGGTTTTTTTAAAAACTTGAACTATAAGCCTTTATTTGATGGTTTAAAAAAAAAAAAACTGCATAAACTTATGTATGCATGCAAACTAAAATACTTTAATAACTTTAGATAAAAAACCTGCACAAGGGTTAGAAGACAAAAAACAACCAAGATTAGGCACTAGCTCTTCTTCTCCTCTTTGAGAGTGTCTCCAATGGTGTGCTAAAAAATCTGATAAAACTTCAACAATGTAGCTCACAAAATATTAGTAATACCAAGCTCTGATACCATGAAAAGAAATAGAAAAGAGCAATGGAAAGTACTAATAAAGAGCAATTATTTGAAGGAAAGAGATTACTAAATAAATTGAGCAATGAGCAAGCACCACCAAAGCAAGAGAGACACAAGAATTTGTTAAGGGGAAAAAACAAGAAAAAACCCCAATATTATGAATGGAGGAAAAATGCCTAAAGAATAATAAAAAGATAGAGAGAGAGCTCCAGCCTTAGCTTGCTTGCTTGAATCTTAAAGAATAAGAGGAGAGGAACCTCAATAATTAGAGGTGAGAAGGAGTTAGAATGTAACTCCCAACTTAATGAATACCACCATTCATCTATGTGTGTGCAAAGTGTCACCTCTTGAGAGGTGGTTACAAATATTCATAATAAAGGAATTAAAAATAAACCATCCTCACACATGTGTGAGATGACAAAAAAGACAAAAGACTTGTGGATTCCTTTGAATATTCCTACAAGTTAATAAATAATTACAATTAAAGAATAACCTTTGCAGTAAGATTAATCTTCCTAACATTTATCATAATATGTATATGTAGTTCTTGATCTATATTTGTAGTTCATATTTTTAAAGTTGTCTTGCATTCATCTTCATCCCAGAATGATTGCTAATGAGATTTTTGAATGCCATACTCCTTGCGTGCCTCTACTTTCACATATATTCTAGGATATCTATATTGCTGTATTGTTTTCTTCCACATTTTTGGATTGCACATCTTTGAGTTAGATGTAGCCATGCCAATTTTTTTGGATGGTTTGGTCTTTGTTAAGCTTTGTGTGCTCTTCATCCTTAAATGAGAACCCTTCAAATAGAAATGGTATATTTGAATGAAAGCGAGAGATGTTCCATTAGATATGGCGATTGATTTGCATTGTTGTAATGAGAATAATGGAAACAATCCTAAGTCCTGTCTTGCTATAATGTATACAAGTGTTGGGTAACTAGTTTGTGTTTGATTGATTATATTCCCTTAAATAGCCTAGGCTATCTCTAATGAAAACATACACATATATATGCATGTACATGTACATGTATGTATACACACATACACATACACATATAATACATGTACATACATACACACATTTTCTAAGAGTTGATCTAGAAGAGAAATCATCTCCTTATGATGAAACATGACAGCCATTTACTTGGTATTTGCAAATACTTCTAGTTTCCAAATCTTAAGGAAGAATAAAGTAGACAACTATTCATTAGGTGAGCAAAAGGGAAAAACCTCACTATGCATAGGGATGAGTCCAAACATGAAATACTAGAGACCATGACCATAAATTTGTTTTCCCAAACCTACAAACTCACCCCTTGACAAAGCATAAATCTATTGTAGACTCCAAGGTACTTCATAGATAGAGGCATTAATTTATGAGCTACACAAGTCTTACTCCAAGTCTTCTTCATTTACCATTCATTCTTTGGCCATAGAGCTAAGTAACCTGATTATCATTTATATTTTCTAGAACACTTGTACATTTATCATATTACTACCACATTTATAAAATTAGTTAAATCAGGTAACTCGTTTGTGCTTGATTGATTATATTCCTTTAAATAGCCTAGGCTATCTCTAATGAAAACCTATTTTCCTTAATGTTTTTATGAACTTGATTGATCCTACTTGACTTGGTTTAATTTTAGGGTTTCTTCTTCCTATTAGGGTTTTTTAAATCTACCATTTTTTATGTTTAATATTCAAATTTGGAAATCTTCAAATATTATCTTGATTTGTTACTTTGTCCTTTTATATTGGGGTTTTTGAGATTTGTTGTGAAATCTCTTTATACACCTTAACTAACCTTTGCCAGTCCACTAGTGTTTCATTTTCAAATCTCATGTCACTAGTATTTCTAATTTTTCCAATTTGAAAGTATATTTTTAATCTTTATTTTGATGTATTTTGGTTGTATCACAAGTCAATTAGGATCCTAATCTTCCACCAGGAGTGGTTTCCTAAACCTTAGCATGACCCAGACCAATGAGAATGATTTATATTCTTATGTGTATGTATGCATGTATTATATATACATATGTGTACATGTGTTTATGTTTGTATGTATATGCATATATATATGTACATGTACATGTATGTATATGTGTACGTACACATATAATATTATGTCTTTGTTAATAAATATTATATATTATATGTCCCAGCAATATTATTACGTATTAATATTATGTGTGTGTGTATGTATGTGTGTGTGTGTATGTGTGTATGTATGTATTATATATATTAATATTATTTAATATTATTGTCTTAATGTAATAATACATATATGTGTATTAATACGTAATATGTACAATACACATATATAATATGTGCGTGCATGTACATATTATATATACATATGTGTACATGTGTGTATCTATACATATGTATGTACATGCACATATATGTGTGTGTGTATGTGTGTATGTATGTATGCATGTGTGTACATGTGTGTATGTATACATATGTATATGCATATATATATATATATATATATATGTACATGTATGTATGTCTATGCATATATATATATATATATATGTATGTGTGTATGTATGCATGCATGTATGTACATGTATTATATACATACATATGTGTACATGTGTGTATGTATGCATGTATATGCATATATATATATATGTATGTACATGTATGTATGTACATGCACATATATGTGTATGTGTGTATGTATGTATGTATTATATATTTGTGTATGTGTATGTGTGTATGCATGTACATGTATTATACATACATATGTGTACATGTATGTATGTATATGCATATATTTATGTGTATGTACATGCATGTATATATATGTGTATGTGTGTATGTATGTATGTACTTGAGGTATATGCATGTGCATACACACATACACATCTAATAATAAATATGCGCACATGCACCAATACATATGTAATGCATTTATACAGCACACAGCCACACACTCTCATGCATGTACCTCCCCAACATATGTACATACATACATGCACACATGCATATACATGCATACGGATACTACACACATGTATATGTGTAAATGTGCATGCACACTGCAGATATATATGTATATATATATATATACATGCACGTACACACATCCACTCCAACATACATACATGTGTACATACAGATATATGCACATGTAGATATGTTTATATTTTATTCCTAAGGAATTTATTTCAAAGAATATATATATATATATATATACATGCACGTACACACATCCACTCCCACATACATACATGTGTACATATAGATATATGCACATGTAGATATGTTTATATTTTATTCCTAAGGAATTTATTTCAAAGAATTTTAACTTTATTACTTTAATATGTTTTAAGTTAGATCGAAAAATTAAGGAAATGTTAACCTTTTTATAATTTAGTGTTTGATTTAAAAAATAATTGATTACAAAGAAAGGCTAGATCATATGTGACCAATTGTAACATGAAGAGTATTTTTTTATTTTGATCAAAATTTTAGTACAGAGTGGTTGAAAGGATAAATTTTTTTTTTCATATTTACTCTTGGTTGAATATTACATGCATCTATGATTTAATAGGTTCACATAGCTCGATAGATATAAAGTTTGAACTAGATCTCATTAGATACATTTAAATTCAAAAATGTTTTCTAGTTTTGAAACTTGAAAATTTTACCTTTAATTTAAATATATATTTTTTTAGTTTTGAAAAAAAAATCAATTTAAATTTGTTTAGTTCATTATGTAATTTTGTTTTAATGATATGCAGATCTCTATCTATTTATATATATCATGGCCGATGAGGGATCTCATCATTCCCCTCGTTCTGAGCGAGAAGCTCAAACTAGATCAAATATATTTCAGGATAGTATTGCTAGATTGGACAATGCTCTAAAATGTTTAGAGCAAACAATTCACAACTCCCCCAATTTAGCTAATCGAGATAGATTAGTCACTATTAGACAAGAGATTATTAAGATGATTGAGACAATTCGATCATACAATCCTTATGATGAAATCAACATTGAACGGTTTTATTTTTCTCTTGCCAGGAGTGTTACTGGCACAGTGAAACATAGAGAAGTTGCCAAATTAGTTTCAGGTGAAAATGTGTTATCCATGTTCCCATTTTATAGAGGAAAAAATAAAATTAGAGGATATGTGGTTACGAGGTGTGAAGATCCTCTTGTTGCGCCATTCATATACCCTAGATGGTTGGCAGCACATCATAGATGGCCTCACAATGATGAGCTGCCATTGTATTTTGTCAAACAGTTATATGCAGAATTTCATTTACATATAGAGGTGGACTACACATCTTATCCTGAGCATGCTGGGCAAGGTAAAGGTCGTTTTTATGACAAACCACAGTTTAGACCTTCAAATTTTCCACCGCCTGTGGACAAGAGGGCATTAGTTGGCCCAAACCTTTTGGTTTTACCAAAACGTTTGGAATTGGCAGCAGCAGGGGAGGTAGCAACAGGGTCCACTCAGAGTCAGATTTTTGAAAACATTGCCTCTATTACGATGCAGATTGATCATATTTCATCTGATCGAGTTGGTAG
This sequence comes from Sequoia sempervirens, assembly GCA_007258455.2. NCBI lineage: Eukaryota > Viridiplantae > Streptophyta > Pinopsida > Cupressales > Cupressaceae > Sequoia > Sequoia sempervirens. The sequence continues at coordinate 23,866,011 of VDFB02000020.1, forward strand.
ATATTTATTACGCCCACAGATCAACCTTCCTCCCAATGAGGCTACATTTGCATCGTATGATCCATTTATTAGTGCCGATCTACCTACTCTTGCAGATGTCGAGCATATGACCCTGCGACTCTCGTGTCGTGTAGACTCTCCAATTTTGGATTTACTAATGACATATTAGGTTATACGGTGGGACCATGGGTTTCTCTTGAGGTGGGACTTTGTTAGACAATGATATCCTCATACACATATGAGCCACAAGGTAGCAAATGTAGCTCAGGATATTCCACATCGACCCTCTGAGAATCCAGCGCATCGTGTTTACGGTGATCCTTTCAAGCTTGTCAATTAGTGCGTCGGGGATGTTCTGGTCATGTTGAGGCCTCTGCGACACCTGATCCTATCCATGGGACATATAGTCGACTTCTTTTTGCTACTGATACTGTACATGCTACAGAGCCCCCTACGATGTCTTTACATTCTCGTGATCTTAGTGACATTGGTAGAGCCATCAGGCAGGCACAACAGGTACTTTCAATTTATAATTTAAATACATGTATATATTTTTAAAATTGTGTTCTAAAAAATTATGTAATGCATTTTAAAAACTTCTAGGGGTTTAACTCTTGATTGAAATTGTGTACTTGAAAATTTTAAGCAGTATGGTGATTTCCCAGACTTTGGAAATTTGGAGCATGATGGCAATCCCATGCAGTATGCAGATGAGGTACATTTAAATTTAATTTTAAAAACTAATTACTTGATGTTTAAGTTTGAACACATTGAACTCAAGTACATTGTAAAATTTTTAGATAATTTTACATATATATGTGTACTTGAACACATGCAGGGGTTGGGACGAGGCTCATGACACAGATTGGGAGATATTGGATCAGGACATGGATCCACACATCTTGGATCAACAGAGCGATCGGTCCATGGATCGAGGGAGAGATCGAGCCATGGATCGAGGGAGAGGTTGAGGGAGAGATCGAGCCATAGATCTGATGATTCTATTCATACCAAACATCCCTCTCTTTGAGATTTTTTTTATAGTATTACATGTTTGAGATCATTTTATTACATGTTGGAGACACTTTTTATGATTTATGTATTGAACATTTGGACGTGTTACATACTTATGTTTTATGGTACACATATATATACTTGTTATAATTTACATGTCACATTCATACAGTTATGTTTTATGGTTTGAATCTAGGTTTGTTATATACGTGCATTATTATGGTTTGATGAACTCACTTACATTACATCTATAAATACATCGTGCATTAAAATATTTTATGGTTTTATTTATTTAGCAAGGAACAAGTACCTTTATTTAAATTTAAATTTAAATTATGGTAACTTGTTCAAATGCACTTGTTGTACATATAGATAACTTTACATTGTGAAATCAAAATGTTGGACTCCACTATCTAATGGTTGCTATTTGTAAATTTTAAAAGATGGACATGTACATGTAATTAATTTAAATAAATAGTTCAAATGAATTTGTCTTTAATAAATAGGTCAAGAAATAGAAAAAATTGAATGCAAATATGCTTGAGATTAATGCTATATATTTTAAAGTAGAACATAAAAATGCAATTGGAAATAGATGATAGTTAGATTGAATTATTTAAAGCTCTAAATGTTCATTTTTAAAGTCAGTAAAATTTAAATACATTTAAATTGGGCATATATCATGCTCTATATTAACCTAATTTCTAATTCCATATAATCTAATACACATGTTCATTTGAATGTGCATGCAAAGAATTCTTGAACTAGATGATGAGCTATACTTGTGTCAAGTTGAATGTAAATGAAATCATATATATATATTTGAAAGTGTTCACTTAAGAATGAACCATATAATTCAAATAAAGCATGCAAGCTATAAGTGGAGTTGAATGTAAATGAAATCAAATTTCTAGTCTTGAAAGTTTAAGAATTCCATGTGGAACATTTTTATATATGTAATTAGAAATTGATATATATATTTAAATCTTGAAAGACATGCACATTTAATATTAAATTAAAAATTGATGACAATTCTATATAAATTAAAAATTGATCAAGTAGATCTCTTGGATGACATTTCTATATATAAATTAAAAATTGATCAATCCATATTTAATTGTATTGGAAAGATGGACCAAATTACATACATGGTCTCAAGCTATACATGGTAAACAAAGCTAAATTGATGCCAAAATGTAGCTATCTCAAGCACCCCAAACACCATCACTATGATTCACTACAATGTTCATATATTCCAATGCACCTTAAGGTGAACAAGAAAGGACAAACCAAGAGAACCTGGATACAATTTAACATTAACAAAATGGATAAATAATTTAGTTCTATACTTAAAAGATAGGAGCTAATATTCTTAAGCAAATGTGGATTTTAAAGATGAAATCAAATTATAAGGTCAAGTGATTTTTTATTAGGAGATTGGATTTGAAATGGATGATAGTCTAGATTAAGGATAAGGTCCCTAGATGTTGAAAACTTTGGGTGATGACGAAAGGACAATATGATGTATGGACTAGATTGAGACCAAGTAACCAGATTTTGATGTTCAAGTGATGCTTTTTTATTATTAAGGATGGAGAATGGATGTATGGTTGAGATGGATCTAGATGGATGATTATGATACATAAAAATCCAAATGATCATTTAAAATTATTGAATGTCATGCATTAGTAATGTATAAAAAATAAAGAAAACTAGAGACAACATTTATGTCTAGATTCTTCACCACTCAAACACCAAATCAACTAGATAATTTTATATAAGTTTGTGGAGTTGAATGTTCAAATGAAATGAAAGATTTGAATGTGAACTTAAGAATTCCGCGGAACATAAATAAATTTAAATGCAAAATTGGAACATAGACTAGGTTTTGTACATATTGTTGCACGTATATATATATTCAATCTAGCTCATGTATATAGGTGGAGTTGAACAAATATTTAAATTCAAAGATTTGAAAGTGAAAGTTTAACAATTCCATGTCAAACATAAAAATTTACAATCAAGGAATCTAGAGAGATGATATAAAGGAATTTCTAGAGATTCTCAAGAGTGAACTTAAAAGAATGAACCATGTCCAACATGTAAAAATGCAATTGGAAATTTAGATGATTTAAAGGAATTTAGGCAAAATGTAAATTAAAACATTTTTAAAGTCACTGGGTTTTGTATCAAGCATATATATGATCTAACATACATGTCACATTCTAAAAAAAAAACCCATTCTAAATCATGTCACATGTCCAATCAATACAAATATATAAATTATCTAGATTTGGAGTCATAAATGTGTACACATGTATCCAAAAAACAACTTAAAGCTCCTGGTACATAAAATCTGGATCCTCTCTATCTTTAATTATCTCTAAAATCTTCTCATGATCTTCAATAGGCAACCTCCACTTTTGTTTGGCACGTCCTCTTTTAGGTAAAGTTTCTAAATTTATTTTTGTTGCCAAAACTAAGTGACTATAATGTAGAACCTTTTGTTTTGGCCTATAATCAACAAATATAATACCATTTTTATCTATCTTTATTTGTTGATAATATGTGCCTTCAATAACGACTGATCCAATGGGATACTCTTGTCCATCACCATCTGTCATCGATTCGAACAATTTGCTTTTTGGTTGTGTACATCTTAGTAGATAGTAATCTACACCTTCCACATTTTCAGGATCTGCAACTACAACGAAAATATCTCCTGTACACACACCACATATTTACATATTTAAGTAAATTATACATTTAAAAGTTGTAAAAATTTATATTTTATATTTGAAACTTACTTAAACATAGAATATATATATATATAAATTTAAATCTTGATTTTAACTAAATTAATCAATTTGGACATACCTATAACAACTAAATTAGATACACGTTCGTAATTAGCTGAATATAGTGGATCATAGACATCAACATTGTCATCTTCAACAAAATGAGGCATTGATATTAATTGTTTCATTTCCCATTGTGAAACATACCCATCTGTAATATTCTCACATTGATCAATATTTGCATTGTCCTCAATGCAATCAATACAAAAACATGATTTTTCTCTCACATTCATTGCATAAGGCCTACTACTCCCTGTTGTCATGATTTGATGTAGATTTCTAATACCATGAATTGCTTGACAATTATAAGGATTTGATCGATCAATATTTGTTTAAATTCAAACTTGAAAATTCAATTTGAAATCATGTATGTACTTGAACTTTGAAATTGAAATTCAAATTCTTAACAAATTTTGACTAGACATACATACCTATAACTTCCCAAAAATATCGTGTGTTGTATGTTGAGTCGCGAGTAGAAAAATGAATTTTGCACCATTGAACAATTTCGTTTGCATTTCGTATGGCATTACCTACAAGTTACACACAAGTTGGCACAATTTGTCACCTATTACTTTCAAAGAACTTAAAAGAATTTAATTTAGTTAAATTAAATATATATATATATATATATCTAATCTTTTAAAAAGTATGAAGCTAAATTGGACATACCGGCAAGTTCATGTTGATGAAGTGCACACTTCACACATGCTCTTGCTCCATCGTGCTCTCCTTTTCCATGTCCACTCTCATAAAAATTCCACAAAAAATTGGTGTTGTGTCTAACATGTTGACTGCTTAACCAAACAAAGGCTTTTGCAGACTTAAATTGTCCTGTGAAGTTACAAATAATTAAACACTTGAAAACCAAATTATCTTGAAAAAACAATTTAAGTCTCAAAGTTTTAAAAGTAAATATAAATTAATTAAAAATAATTTAAAAACCAATGTACTTACCAGCACATCCATCAGACCATATCCAGTGTTGTTCTTGATTTATGCCACGTCGTCTTAGGTCTTCAAAAAACATTTTGAAACAATGAGCTACATAGCTTCTATCATGATTTGTATCATCACTGATATAAAAGTGAACCTCTTTGATGATAATTCTATCATCTTTGCTACTTTGTATTCCATCGACCGCTAACTCTGCATGCCTGTAGCAAACTTGCACGAAGATTGCAACTTGCTCTGAATGATAATATTGACTTTGAATCTCAGTTTGAGGACTAAATGTATAGTTCTCAGAGAAATCTACAATAGAGAGAATACAACCTGGTGGAAAACAATTCTTTGAATAACAAAATTGCTTAGATTGCCATCTTGCACCATGACAATGTTGGATATGTGGATATATGATATTGCGAAATTTACTCATGAATTCATTGTAAGGCAATCCACTCTCTTTGAGAACAATTTTTTTGGCCTCAACTCTTGACTTCGTTAAGTATGTCTCATATTCAAATCTCTTCCAAGTAACTCACATTTCATTATTGTCAACATGTAAAAGATTCTTCAAATCTCCACAATCATTACATACATTTTTTATACATTGAACGTTGAATTCATCCGAATTTTCTAATTTTTCACATAGAAGAGACTTCACAAATTGTGTTGTGCTTCCAGGGATGGCTAAATTTTGATCAATTGTTGCCATAACTTTTCTATATGATTGTAGGTGTAGATCAAATTCAACATGATTTTGACAACAACAAGTTTCACATACTTTATTTGTACGTACAAATGATGGTCGTAGTGTTTCAAACATCCTTTGACAAATCTTCACATTTAAAAATTCTTGTTTAAATGCTTCAAAAAGTTCACTTTGTGTTGTATCTATAAAATGTTTTGGATGAGAAATTTGTGTACCATCATCACCTATTATTTGTATAGTATCCCTTCTATTGGAAGAAACACGAGAGTGGGTGGTCCAATATTCAACAACTTGTTTCTTTACATCTTCTGAAATTCTATCTTTTCGAGGAACCCTACAAATATTTACCCACTTTTTCTCAATTTTTCCATCTATTTCATCTCTCTTTTCAATATATCTTTGAACAGTTCTCCTAGAAACATTTAGTAATTCAGAAATTGCTTGAACTTGTCTTCTATATGATAATTTCTTACTAGAAATTACAGTCATCAACGCTCTACGTGCAACACTTAAATCACTAGACCAACTCTTCTTTTCAATACATTCTAATGCTTCTTGCAGGTTTTCAACAATTGTTTGTTTTAAATCTGATGACTTTTTCCTATTATCAACCCCTAACAACTCCAAAACAGGGGTCATTTCTTTTCATCTAAATAACTTTGCAATTAACTGTGCTCTTCCAATTAGAGATTTCTCTTCAAAAAATTCATCCCATATTTTTTTAGAGTGTAATTTTAATGTGCTTTCAGATAACATATCTTCAGATGAAATATTATTGAAAAGAGAATCTTCATCCATCTCCATCAAATTTTCCATACCATAGTCCAAAACATTTATATTAGTACTAGGTTCAGTTTGTTCTTGTACCTGTACGCCACCTTGATCATCAATATTTTCCATGGGTTGTTGTTCAGTAGATGTTCCTTCATTCGCTTTTCTCTTTCTTTGTCTTACTCGTGTTCGATCATACTTCCTCGATCTAGCCCTTGGATTTGCCATCACAAATTACACTCAAATTTGAATGATGGCCTACATACAAATTTGTACACACATAAGCTTTCCATGAAACATGTACATGTAATATAGCATAAATATTTTAAAAAGCTTGTAACTAGATGCAAAACATAAACATAAAATATTTAAACAAAAGTTTTTAATAAACATAAACATGCAAAACATAAAATATTTTTAATTGAATAATGAATATATTTCTACACATATTTCTTTGATGTTAATATTTTAATAAAAAAAAAAGTGAAAACAAACTTCAAATGCATTTTCAATAAAAAACATAATCAATTAAATAAATTAAAGATCAATACACCTTAAAAATATCTCTCCTCTTCTCCAAATGCCTTTTTTTTTTGTCGAAATAAGTCTTGTAAATTTCATAAATGATAAACCTTCCAAAATGTTGAAATAAATCTTCTTTAATAAAAAATAGTTGAGAAAATTTTGAAATATTTGTTATTTTTGAATTTTTTTAATTTGATAAATTTGAAAGAAAATAACTTTATTTTATTTCATTAGTTTTCGGTTGAGTACTTATCGGCCGATAAAGTTCCGATCGATTAATTTCTGGCCGATTCATTCCCGGCCGATAGGGTTTCAGCCGAAACTTGATTGGCTGAAAACGTGTCGGCTGAAAACATCTAGTTGGCATCCTACATGGTAGCTTACTCATCATTTTTCAGAATTTTCTGAAACATTCATTTTTGGCAGAGTATTTCTCTAGTCAGATTGATTTTTTTACAAAAAATAAAAATACCCTTTTGTAGAGCTTGAAGTGTAGAATCCAAATATAGATTTTTTATAATATTTTGATTAGTTTTAATATCTTTTATTTTTAAAATAATGCAAGTAGGTTTTAAAAATAAAAAAAGAGGCTGATTTGATATTAAAAAAATGATAGTAAAGTTTATTAAAATGTTTTAAATATTATATGAGGCATTAGAGGAGAGATTCTACTTCAAAAGGGTATATTTTATTTTTTGAAAATGATTGAAAAAATTGAAATTAGTTGACGGCCCACAAAAACTGTCAAATTCTGACATGTTTGACTTTAAAATGTTATTACAAGAAAAATATACATCAAAATGTGATTTTTTTTTTCCATGCACAAGATATTGAAATTAACTATTTGGAAAAAAAAAAAGGGATAAATGAAGTTTTTTTCATTTTGTTTCTTTATGGCTCGTGAAGTCACTCTTTTATGAAATTTTCAGCATTCCAAAATTTGTCCTTAAATTGATAAAAACATAATAAAAACAATTTTTTTTTTAAATTTTAAAAATTACAGGAATAAACTACACCAAAAGTTCTACATTTTATTAGTTTACACCATTTTCAAATTCAAAACATAAAGACAACTTTTATGTGGTCAAAGTTCAGAATTTTTTTTGCTGTTGGCCGATATCTTTATAAAGTGTGACACAGGTTTGTGCTTTTACCCTACCAAAATCCCACGTGATCATTCCAGTTCACTGAGACAGCTCAATGCTTATGCCGAAAATGTCCATATGTATTCCATCGGTGAGACCCACAGGGTTCGCTATGAAATTATACCAAAGAAAAACCTTTGTCGATAAGACCTTTTTGTGCATGGTCGGTGAGACAATATGTCTTTGGTGAGACCACATGCTGAATACAACACTCCTGCCGAAAGACTTCCACATGCATTAGTCGGGGAGACATCACCCTTTTCGCTATGACCCTTCATCAAAGCCTTAAACTCTTGCCGATATGTTCCCATTCAACCTCCGATCGGTGAGACAAAGCAAATTTGTTGTGACCACATACCGACGGTATAACTTATGTCGATATAATCCTTTTCTGTCGCCAAAACAAAAGAGAATGTCACGCTGATAGATGCTTGGAGATGGATCCCGATCGTTGTGACATCAAATAAGTCTTGCCGATATGATCTTTCTTGTGTCGGTCGCCAAGACACAAAGCACTCGATGAAATAACATGCCGATAGGGATTACTTACGCCGATGCACCACCTCATGTATTAGTTGGTGAGACCCGACTCATTCGGTAAGACCTCCCAATGATGAACACAACTCATGTCGATAGACCTTTCCACTATCGCCAAGACAACGTGAATGTCATGCCGAAAGCTGCCTGAATGTAAAATCAAATCGTTATGACATCAGAAATGTCTTGCTGATAGGCAACACAGACATTTCAAAAATGGATCGGGGAGACCATTCCATTCTCACACTGATATGTTCTTTTTCTGTCACCAGAGACTGCACGAAGCTCAAACTGATCAGTACCATAAGATATTAAAATTTTGAATGTAGACTATCCACTGAATGCCAAGGCAAGTAAACCATATAGACAAAATAGTACCAAGATAAAGCATGAGAAACCAAACTGAATCTTTCAACAAGTAGAATCAACTGAAAAGGATTTTGTCATCAAGGACAAACCATATGATCACAACTGAGATCCAACAAACTCCCCCTTTGTCCTTGATGGCAAAACACAAATGACTCTCCCCCTTTTTGCCTCAATGACAAAGAATAGAAGAGAAAAAATGTGCATTGCTAGGAAACACAACTGAGAAGCCAACCAAATACCATAAGAACCGGCTGCAAATAGAGCAATAGTGCAACAAACATATTGAAAAACTTCATATCACCAATGCAAGATAGAGCATCATACTGTAATAACACAACTTCACTCACTTCAAATGCACAGAAATTATCATAGAAATCAGCATTAACAACCTGTGCAATAACTCCCACTTCAAAATCAGAAACTTAATAACATCATGCAGATAAACTATCTTCAAGGCAACACACCAAAGTTCTCTAATTTTTTTTCTATCAAAACATGAATTCAAGCAGCTTACATATATATAACTTGCACTCACTGTCACACTCAACACTCAATTTGAAAGTTCAAAAGTAAGTCCCAGCCATACACGATGAGGTTAATACTACTAGTCACCATCCTTCATCGAAACACAAACATCTAAGCATATCACATGAACATACACAGTTCTCCAAAGATAAATACAACGACATCACTTCAAAAGGCTATCTTATTTTTAATATATTGAGGAACTCATCAATATGACTCCCCACCGCTTCAAAGATGTCATAAGGACATACCATTATTTCCAAAACCCAAGCATCCAAAAAGTTCATTTAAGAACAAACATGCATTGTTATTTCAAAAACTTCTGAAAACTGTCAACCACTAGACCAAGAAAAAACATTCCTTAATGTAGAGATTTATTCATTACCTCATTCTAGACTCCATAGGGGTAAAAAAAAATATTACCATAATAGACTCCCCCTGAGTCTTTGCTTCTTCTCAAGACTTGGAAGGAAACACTTGTGCAAGGAGTGCACAAGGATTTTTCTCTGAAGCATATTTATTGCTCTTCTTGTCATCTTGATTGCTCTTTTTTCTCCACTCCAATGAAGACTTTTTCACTTGTTTGCTTAAAGTACCTTTCTTTCTGTTGAATCTGCATTGCTGTACTTTATGTCCAATGTTATTACATCTAAAACAAATGACTTTGTGATTGTTCTGAGAAATAGAAGACTTCGTACAGACTTTACCAGCAATGTTCCCTACATTATTATCACTTGTATTTATTCTACAGTCTCTTCTCAAGTGACCAAAATTTTTCCAATTGTAACACACCACATCCTCATTTCTAGGGACATTACAATGATTCTTGTTTTCCCATCTTATGCAATCAATTTCCTTATGACCATAGTCATTACAAACATAACAATATCCTTGGAAAGAATGATTATACCTGAATGAATGATCATGCCAAGGATGTGAAGATCTGAAGACATTTTTCCTTTCTCTATGAATACCTTTAGATTGTCTTCTAGTGTCAATGTTTTCCTTTGATGCAACAATACTGTAACCAAGATCAACCTTCATTCTTGGTGTTTGCTTGGCAGTAAACTTCTTTCCATCTGAAGTAGTAAACACTATTTCATGTTTAGATTTGTCTGCAGAGCTTTGTCCAACCTCATATCCCACTCCTGTAGGATCTTTAGAATGCTTTTTCCTGCTCAACATCTCATTCAATATATTAGTACTATGATCAAATTTCTGAATTTTACCAGATTGAGCATTGATACTTTCAAGCTCTTTTCTTAAAGCAACTTCTTCTTCTTCAAGTTTTAGACAAACAATATTTTTAATCTCCAAATCAAAACTCACAACATCTGCAATCTTCTTATATTCTTCAATTTCAATTTTCTGACTTATAATCATATCATCCTTAAGAGTTAGTTCTTTTAACAAGGAATCATTATCTGAATATTTCTTTAAAGAATCAATCTCATTTTCTAGTTTATTACACAATTCATCCTTGTCTTTTAACTTGAATTCCAAACTCTCTTCTTGTTGAAGATGTCTTGTTAAAAGCTGGTTTTCTTTTCTAAACTGCCTAATAATATCTAAGGCACATAGGAGTTCACCTTCCAAATCAACTTCACTTTCTGGTTCATCATATTCCTTTTCAGAGTTAACGTCACCCAAGGATTGATCTACTTCTACACAAGTTTTTTGATCATTTAAATATTCATTAATGATCTCCTTGGACTTCTTTTCAAAACTATGAAGGTTTACACCTTCTTCACTCTCAGATGTTTCATAACTTATTTCAGTATCCAAAGATATCTCCTCTTGTAACTCACTATTCTGAATCATTTCAATCAACTTTTCCCAAACTTCCTTAGCACTGCTGTAATGAATGACTTTTGTAATAAGTTTATTTGGCAAGTTATTAAAAATAGCATTTATAGCTCTAGTATTGGATTCAAGTGCTTTCTTCTCCTCAAGAGTGGAAGGAGATGTTGCAGATGTAGTACAACCCTTTTCAACTGCTGCCCACACTTCAGATCCTAAAGAAAGTATGTTTCCATATAATAAAGTTTGTTTCTTCGAACTGAGGAGTTCCAGATATAGGATACTCTACCATTTCAGAGCTACTGTTTATGAACTCTTCCTCGTTATTCGTTATACTAGATTCAAGTTTAACATGATGAATAGCATTTTGCTAAGAACACCTTTTTCCCTTATTCCTTCTGTTCTTTCCCATATTAGCCAAAGTACTCCAAGAAACTAGGAACAATCCTAGGTGGTTTAGAGCTATGAGAGGACCCTACGCTATGATACCAATTGTTGGAGTTATGGATAGACACTGAGAGGGGGGGGGTGAATCAGTGTATAAAATTTTTCTCAACTTCGACCAAGATTTTAATTCTGATTTCCTTTTCTTTCTACAATAGAGTAGAGTAATCACTTTTGAAAGCACAAAGATATGACAACATCAACTCAGTCTATTAGACAACTTATGAAATTATGATTTGAGTGAGATATCTTGCATTTGCCAAAACATAGCACAGATTTGATCTCAATAATATTTTGATTAATGCATTCATGAGTTGAATGTAATCATTCATAAAAAGAATTGAGAACAGTAATAAACCCAACAATGAATTGAAACTACAACACAGAAAAGCAGTGAGCACATAGAAGAACAAAGAGACAAAAGATTTGTTGAGTGGAAAATCCTCTTGGGGTAGAAAAACCACTCCTAAACTGCCTTACTGGCTTAATTTTCAAAAGACCACTTTTAACAATGCCTTATAGGCTAATTTTTTAGCACCAACTCAAGGAGCACCAACCCTTCATTTAGAGACACCAATCTCAAGGAGCACCAACCCCTTTCTTAGATTTCAGAATTACAAAAATAATATTTCAGAGGATCTCTCTATTTTCAATTAAGTTCATAACACTCTGCTTCTAATACTCTAGGAATTCAACTCTTGTATTACAGAGTTTTTCAATACATCTCTTGATACAGCCAAAATAACTATCTCTCAGAATTATAGGCCAGCAGCAACTTCACTATTTTCAACATTGGTTTTTATATACATTTCAACTATGTCTGTTTTGGAGAAATCTTCAAAAAGCGTTTTTCACAAGATTCTGAAACTCGTTTGCTAATTTTAGCTGAATAATGACAGTCTGTAGATGATTGTAAAAATCAAGAGTAATGCATATCCATAAAGCTTTATTTCTGCATTGAGTCAGGAGATTTCAAAATTGTAACTAAAAGATTTTCATCAAAGCCATGTCTGCCCACTAACAGAAAATCATAACCTCTAAAAACTCAGAGAAAATCTTGCTAGAGATTCGATGCCAACCAAAGATGTCTGCATGCAACTATACTTAGAAAAATCCATGCCGGCCATTGTGTATGAGTTCTTCGAAAATCATTTGCTGAGACAACAATCGCCACGTGTTCTCTGTGATTCGCTAAGACCTTATGCGAGCTACATTTCTTTTTCCTTAATTGTTTTTTCCGTGACCCAATGAAGTTGGCAAGTCCTCTCGCAGATCACATCAAGTTTCACCGAAATCCTTTTTGTTTCTTATGTGTCGTTGTGACATTTAGATAGTCTTGCTGAAGGCAATTATAACTTTGATCGTTCCTTTTGTCCCTGTGTGTTGCCATGACCTTCTGCCGACGTGGAGAAACCATATTGAAGATCTTTATGTTTCCTCGAGATCACATTTCTGTTATATTTGTTTCAGTCGTTGAGACATAAGAGTCTTTCTCATCGAGATGCCCTTTTTTTCCATTCATTATCTCTATAGCCTTTTGATATCGGAGAGACATCTTGTAGACAGGTCTTTGTTTTACCGAAAGTCATTCTGAGTCACTGTGACATCCTGCAGTCGGGGAGACGTTATGTAGATTACATTAAGTTTCACCAAAAGACTTTATCCCTTGTGTGTCGTTGTGACATTATGATTTTCTCGCCGATGCATCCTTCTACCTTATGAGAGTCGCTATAGCATACCGTCATCGGGGAGACCTCTAGTAGAATATATTTTGTCATACCGAAAGTCTTTATCATTTCCAAGTGACCAAGACAAGAGCACACTTTCACCAAGATGTGTCATTCATCCGCCTTCGCCAAGACAATGTGTAGTCGGGGTGACATCTCATAGAGCATCCTGTTTCTTACCGAAAGCTCACGTTATCATTCCTATCACTATGACATATCGCTTTCAGGGAGACCTCATATAGATATCTTCGTTATACTGAAAGTCACCTATCATCTTGTGTATCGCTAAGACAAGTCAGATCTTATGCCGACAAAGTCCTTTTGTGTTCCATTAGCGAGACATATCAAAGTCAGGGAGACCTCTTGTAGAGCACACCATGTCTTTCTGAAAGTATTCATCCACTTGTGTGTCGCTGAGACAAGTCAAATCAAATAGCGAAAAAATTCTCCATTGTGCTCCATTGGCAAGACCGAAGGTCACTCGTCGAGACCTCACGCCGAAAACCCCAACTCTTACCAAGATGCACACCTTTATGTTGTCAGTCGGCAAGAAAAGAAAACTTCACCAAGATATTATATCAAATGAAATCTCTCATCGAAAATCACTTCATTTGACTTTGTCACCAAGACTTGACGGGTTCGCTGAGACTCTACATCGAAACTCATGAGTCTTACCGAAATCCCACGTGATCATTCTAGTTCACTGAGACAGCTCAATGCTTATGCCGACAAGGTCCATATGTATTCCATCGGTGAGACCCACAAGGTTCGCTATGACATTATACCGAAGAAAAACCTTTGCCGATAAGACCTTTTTGTGCATGGTTGGTGAGACAATATGTCTTCGGTGAGACCACATGCCGAATACAACACTCCTGCTGAAAGACTTCCACATGCATTAGTTGGGGAGACATCACCCTTTTCGCTATGACCCTTCACCGAAGCCTTAAACTCTTGCTGATATTTTCCCATTCAACCTCCGATCGGTGAGACAAAGCAAATTCTCTATGACCACATACCAACAGTATAACTTATGCCGATAAAATCCTTTTTTGTCGCCGAAACAAAAGAGAATGTCACGCCGATAGATTCCTGGAGATGGATCCCGATCATTGTGACATCAAATAAGTCTTGCCGATATGATCGTTCTTGTGCCGGTCACCAAGACACAAAGCGCTCGATGAAACAACATGCCGATAGGGATTACTTACGCCGATGCACCACCTCATGTATTAGTCGGTGAGACCCGACTCTTTTGGTAAGACCTCCCAGCGGTGAACACAACTCATGCCAATAGACCTTTCTACTGTTGCCAAGACAACGTGAATGTCATGTCGAAAGCTGCCTATATGTAAAATCAAATCGTTATGACATTAGAAATGTCTTGCCAATAGGAAACACAGACATTTCAAAAATGGATAGGGGAGACCCTTCCATTCTCACGCCGATATGTTCTTTTTCTATCACCAGAGACTGCACAAAGCTCAAACTGATCGGTACCATAAGATATTAAAATTTTGAACATAGACTGTCCACTGAATGCCAAGACAAGTAAACCATATAGACAAAACAGTACCAAGATAAAGCATGAGAAACCAAACCGAAACTGTCAACAAGTAGAATCAACTGAAAGGAATTTTTTCATCAAGGACAAACCATATGATCACAACTAAGATCCAACAACATGGTATGATCTCTTGGGAATTTTTCTTAAGGTCTATGTTAAAGCTTGATTGATGTTTGGTTGGCCATTGGATGACCTCTAAAAGATAATCCCATTTGATGAGATTTGGAGACTATAAATTAGGCAAGGGTTTGTTGAAAACCCATACTTAAAACTTCTCACATCCAACGAAATCCTAAAAAACATTTAAAAAGGTTTTCACAAGCCTAAAATTTCAAGAGATATTGCTGCCCCCAAATATTTCTTCAAACCCTAGCAGTAAACCACCATTTCCACTAAAAAATGCACCATTTGACATCTAGGGCATCACCTAAAAACCCTTTATTCACCTCCCTTGCACACAAAAATATGCACACATGTTTTATAACCATAACTAAGCCTTTCCATCATGTTATAGAAGCATACAGTGGGTGAAAGGCTTAATATAACATTTTAATGCACTCAAAACCCTTCAAACAAGGTATACAAACTGACCCTCAGTAATTGGCTTCTAAAATGCACATAATCACTTGAAATCCAACCAAACCAAAACTAAAACAGAGTTAAGTCTACTTCCCACCAAATTCCATAAAAAATAGAGCACAATCACCCAATACGAAACTGTATAGTTTAATGAAACATTAAATCCCAAAGTGCAAAAGGTTAGCAATCGTTGATGGGGTATTACTCGGATACCATGGCACTTACGAAATATTTTTCTAAACTTATGAGATCATGTTGGGGCCATATACAATAAACTCTCTTGGTTTTTGTTATCTCGGAGTGGTTTTCTCATGGTTTCCAATTTTTAGTTGATGAGAAAAGTGTCAAATGCAAACAGTGGAAAATTGCAAAGTGGTGCAAATTTCATTTTGCAACTCGTGTGACCAAATGGATTGTTCCAACACATCTGAATAGGAATTTTTACGCTAGAAATGGTCCTCTTTCACACCCAAACATGTGAAATCACTCTGAGCTATGTTCAACCGGATCGATCCCTTAAGGGTCTAAATTGCAAAATGGTTGCAAACTTTAGCATGCTACTACTCGGATATTTTGATGCTTAGAAACTTCTCGTCTAATACTATATGATTGTGTTGGGTCCCTCTACAATAACCTCTCTCAATTTTTGTTATCTCGGAGTGGTTTTCCTGTGGTGTCTAGTTTTTAGTTGATGGAAAAAGTGTCAAATAGAAGCAGTGAAAAATTGGAAAGTGGTGCAACTTTTGTTCTGCAACTCGAATGACCAAAATAATTGTTCCAATGCATCAGAATAGGTATGTTTAAGCTAGGAATGGTCCTCTTTTGCACCCAAACACGTGGAATCGCTCTAAGCTACATTCAACTAGATTGATCCCTTAAGGGTCCAAAGTGCAAAATGGCTGCAAACTTCAGCATGTTGTTAATTGGATACTGTGATGTTTAGAAACTTCTCGTCTAATCTTATGGGATTGTGTTGGGCCCCTCTATAATAAAATCTCTCATTTTTTTTTTATCTCAAAGTGGTTTTCTTGTGGTGTCCAGTTTTCAGTTGATGGAAAAAGTGTCAAATGGAAGTAATGGAAGGTTGCAAAGTGGTGCAACTTTTGTTCTGCAACTCGTGTGACCAAACGAACTATTCCAACACATCTGAATAGGTATTTTTATGCTAGGCATGGTTCTCTTTTGCACCCAAACATGCGGAATCGCTTTGAGCTACGTTCAACCAGATCGATCCCTTAAGGGTCAAAAGTGCAAAATGGCTGCAAACTTCAGCATGTTGTTACTTAGATACCATGATGCTTATAAATTTTTTGTCTAATCCTATGGGATCATGTTGGGCCCCTCTACAATAAACTCTCTCAGTTTTTGTTATCTTGGAGTGGTTTTTCTGTGGTGTCTAGTTTTTAGTTGATGGAAAAAGTGTCAAATGGAAGTAGTGGAAAGTTGCAAAGTGGTGCAACTTTTGTTCTACAACTTGTGTGACCAAACAAACTATTCCAACGCATCTGAATAGGTATTTTTACGCTAGGCATGGTTCTCTTTGACACCCAAACATGAAAAATTTCTCCAAGCTATGTTCAACTGGATCGATCCCTTAAGGGTCTAAAGTGCAAAATGGCTGCAAACTTCAACATGTTGTTACTCAGATACCGTGATGCTTGGAAACTTCTCGTCTAATCTATGGGATTTTTTTGGGCCCCTCTACAATAACCTCTCTCGGTTTTTGTTATCTTGGAGTGGTTTTCTTGTGGTGTCCAATTTTTAGTTGATGGAAAAAGTGTCAAATGGAAGTAGTGGAAAGTTGCAAATTGGTGCAACTTCCATTTTGCAACTCGTGACCAAAAAAATTGTTCCAACACATCCAAATAGGTATGTTTATGCTAGGTATGGTGCTCTTTTTCTCCCAAACACACATAATCGCTCTGAGCTATGCTCAACCAGATCGATCCCTTAAAGGTCCAAAGTGCAAAATGGCTACAAACTTCAATATGTTGTTACTAAAATACCGTGACACTTAGAAAATTATCGTTTGCTCCTATGGGATATTTTTGGGCCCCTCTACAATAACCTCTCTTATTTTTTGTTATCTCAGAGTGGTTTTCCTCTGGTGTCCAGTTTTTAGTTGATGGAAAAAGTGTCAAATGAAAGTAGTGGAAAGTTCCAAAGTGGTGCAACATTTTTTTTGCAACTTGTGTGACCAAACGAACTATTCCAACACATATGAATAGTTATGTTTATGCTAGGCATGGTCCTTTTTTACACCTAAACACACGGAATCACTCTGAGCTATGTTCAACTGAATCGATCCCTTAAGGGGTCGAGTGTAATATCTTGAAATAGGCCATTCCATCTATTGTTTAGGCCGTGTCTCGGTGATATGGGCCTGATTTAAGTAGGATAGGGAGTATGAATAAGAAAATAGCATTAGTAAAGGCATTGAAAGAGATTACTAACGCTGCCCCTATTCAAAATTCAAAATTTAGGCCCCTTAAAAGCAAGCTTAGAAGAGGTGAAAAGAAGAAATTGCTTGAAAATAAGTTAGAATAGGTTGGAGATAGGGTGAGGTTGTGTAGTTTGATGTGTTCAAAAGGTCTGCAAGGATAGGAGGGGTCAAAAGTATGTTATGACATGATGCCCTAGTTAGGAAAACAGGGGTTTTGAATGAAAAAGAGATGTTTGAGGGAGTAAAAGTGGGTAAAGTGAAGAGGCATCATAATTTGGTGGTTAATTAAGTTTGTGTAGGAAAAATGAAGAGTGTTGGAATATTTTTTGAGGTTCAAGTTCAAGTTTGGGGGTTCGGTTTGCCGGTTAGGCCATTTTTTTTGGAGGGGGATTCGATTCATTTTGGGTTCGTTGGTACAAAAATCATGTAAAAACAAAATATAAATATATATGCAACCTAGAAGCATGTATTAGGATTAGAATATGACATAACATCATATAAACAACAAAACCACCATAAACTTGATTGTTATTTAAAACATGCATCATAAATATTCATCGTTGAAACTTGAATTGTGGTAACTTGATATATAGAGTCTATTTATGCTAGAGTTCAATTTGTATGATTTTGAAAAAAGAAGCCAAATGAGTAGAGTTATCAACATTCTTCATAAATCATAAGAATTTTTTTAGTACACTAGCCATTTTGATGTCTTCTTGCAATCTCAAATATTATTTTGTATCATTGTTACATTGGTCTTGAGAGTGGTAGCTTAATATAGCTCCACAATACAAAATTTGGTTTACCTGTGCAGTGTAACAATGGCATAGGAAAATTTTTATTTCAAAGAACGAAAGGGTGAGTGCACAATTGAAGTGTATAAACACATCTTTTTGTAATATCAAGGATACTTTTTGAAACTTCCATGCATTGCTAATATAAAAGGAAAAGTATTATACATAGCTTAATTGAGTTGTTCCAATCAAAGGATTAAATATATTGGAATTTTTTTATCAATCATTTCATAGAATACCAATTGAAAACGTGTTTTTTTCTTTTAGATAAAGTTTTTTACCATCAATCAATTAATTTATTCAAGACAAACCATGAAGGACAACAATGATCAATGTCATGGCTAACCAATTAATAAGTATATACATGAATAAGTCAAACATGTACATGTGAATAAGGGAAGCACAAGTAATCACAAACACATATGCCTTGAAGTATACACACAAATACATGGTATACACAATTTAATACAAAGTATATGCATGAATACAAGGTATACACATGAAAACACGTAAGTCACAAAGTATACATTGGAACACATGTAAGTCACAATGAATACATGTATGTTGTAAAGTATACACTTGAATACATGTAACTCATATCTATTGAACCACAAATTTATAACATGCAAATATGGACACCATCAATAAAAAATATTTGTATTAACCAAATAGCCATGTACACATATACATCAATATATGGTGATATAAGTATAAAATATAGGTACAAAATAGCCATATAGGCTTATGAGAATGCCATATAGGCATACAATGTCAAATATATCCAATACAAAATATGTACAAAACTGCCATGTAGGAATACAATAAAGGGCTCTAGAATCAAAAGTCTTTGCTCTCCAGGCTCTCAAAATAAACTCTTGCCCTTTGCTGGTCGATCAGATGGTGATAGGTCTATCACACGTTTTTGCTACACTCGAGGAGTTCTCTTGCTACTCCTATTAGCGTTAAGCTCTTGGTGAAGTTTTAGCTATTACAATTTAAGAAGTAAAGACATTAATATATAGAAATTACATTATAAAAAATGATATATTTAAAAAAATCACTTACGACCATCTCAAAATCACTCTCCATAAAGGAAATTTCATAGGTAGATGTTGAGGTGTGCTCAAGCCCTGTATAAACCATCCAAATAGAAATTAGACTACGAATCAATAATTTGGTTTGATTTTTCACTTGAACTAACATCTATAACAATGAATGTAAATTGAAATTTAGTAATTTGCCTCATACCTCCCATATCAGAGCCATCGAGGATTGTATAGTAGATGAAACACCGATATCCATTGCCCTTGTAACATTTGGAGGTGTTTCCACAACCAACATCTGAAAATAAAACAAACCGTTATTTAATCACAAAAAAGTTACAATAGTGATCCATGTCATGACTTATAGTGTATGAGATCTAATTAACAAAATTTTGAGTACTTATTAAACTATATATTTCTGATTATCATGCTTACTATTTTCCCTATCCATATCTTGTTCGAAAGGATGTGTTTTTAGGCTTTTACCCATAGCAGCAATCTACTAAATCGTTTGATTAAATGCTTTCATAAACATGTACAAAATATGTGGTGGAATAGCAAAGGCAACTTGAACTATTTGAAAAAATGCCTCAAAAGAAATGGGTGTTGGATTTCTCTTTGTGGTATATTATCCTTGATGACAAAACTGATTGGTGATTGATGTCTAATGATATTTGGTGTTCTTTGTGTTCAATTTGGCATACTCAGTATTTTGGTGATCATGCTTTGGGTTGATGTATTTGGGTGCATTTTTTCATCACATAATGTGGTACTGATCATGTTAAGCTTTATGTACAGATAATAGTTATTCAGGTGGTATTAGTTTTCAAGTGATATCATGGAACAGTTGAATTCATCTTGAAAGATTGGTCCTTCTTTATTACAATAGGTATATTGTTTCAGTTGATCATTTTTTGTTCATGCCATCATTGACAAGATTCATTATGTCTTCATGGCAATTCTATTGGTGATATTCATGGTCATCTCACAATTCTTTGATTCGTTTGGTGCACATGTTAACATGCTATACATATATTTCACAAGGGTTATTGCATTCTACATTAGGTGGAGGTGTTTGTATTGTTACACAGTCAATCTTGTATCCTTGAGTTGGCTACTATAGCTTCATAAGCAATGGTATTGCTTAAGTCTTTTCATACCATTTCTTATAAAAAGTATTTCGACATTCTTGGGCCTTCACATGTTATATGGATTCACATTTATTTATATTTTGGCATATGTTTTCTTGTGATATAAGTTGGTTGGCATTTGTTTTTTAAATTGGTGCTTTAGCACTTAAAGGCCAACAATATACATTAAGGTAATCACTTATAAAGTGATTGGCAAGGTGGCATATCTTTGAATATCGATCATGTTTTAGGCTTACTCATTGCACATTAGTTAATACTTATTTTTGGAGACTTGAGTTGTCGACATATGTATTATATTTGGTTTGCTTATTTGGCAGCGATAGTATTATTGTTTAATAAGATTGTTGGTTGTGTTGACTTGGACAACATGCGTGGTCTATGATTTGGCACTCATTTAATGTTTCATTGTGTCAGTGACATGGATTTCAAAATGATTGTAATATGATTTACTTTGAATTTCAAGTCTCATTCATTTTGTTTTGGAGTTTTGATGCAGGGAAAATAGGGTAAACAAAAAGAACTAAACCCTAGCACCGCCATGCTAGAATTACAATTGCATATTGAGCTAGGTCATTGTGGTATTCCGACTTGGTTTTCATTTGTGTTGGTGGTTTTCATTTGAGCTGGACACAGTAGTTTGGGCAGTTTTCATGAACTTCAGGGATTTTATTTGCAGGTTAAATCCACCGTGACAAAGGTAATATCTATGCATTATTTTGATCTTTCAAAGGTAAATCTGGTAAATGAAGAGGAAAATAATTTATTTATTTTTAGTTTCAAATAAATTTCTTAACTAAACTAAAACTACCTTGAACCCGAGTGTAAACTAAAGGGTTTCATCTCATAGTGGCATTTTATCTTCATATAATTGATTTTTTCTTAAAAATATTTAATTGGCTTCATGATCATACATTATGTCTCTTACTAGTTCATAAACTCTGGTTATTGAAATCAGGTTTTCTTGACAAAGTTGTATAACCATTTCACAAACATTGTATATATGTATCTCTGCAAAAACACAAAAAAGAGTGTGATGTGAAGAGAGGAAATTGTTTGGACTGAGTATTGCTTATTGTGAAATCATTTTGTAAAAAGAGAAGAGTGGGCTCATATTATTTTTATCTCTGATTGTATTACAAAGATTATGTTTTGAGTTGAGCATTATTGCAAAATCATTTTGTATCCTATTGTAATTTTATGACTGCAAAGAATGATTGAAGTTATAAGGTTTTGATGGGTTGCAATATTTTGAATGTTTGATGAAGTTGGTGCTTCAGAAAGATTATGGGAGTTGGTACTCCACATTGTTACAGAGTTGGTGCTCTTTGATTAATAAAAGGGAAATTTTAGCGAGTGGTTTCTTATACCCCAAGAGGGTTTTTCCATTCAGGAAATCTTTGTGTTATGTGATTTTATTTGTCTCTCATTCTGTTTCATGTTAATGTGCTCATTCAGTTAATGCTCTGATACTTTTAGTGTGCTCAAAAGTTTCTTATTTCAAAAGGTTGTCATGCAAATTTAAAAAGTCTTTTGTTAAGAAAATTAAAAGTGCATTGGGAAAAGTTGTTGTTCTGTTAAAAAAGCACATACAAAATTGTTCACACTCTAATTGAACAATGTCATATGATGCTTTTAACATGAGTTGTAAATTTTAATCAAGTTTCATGTCAATTTGATTTCAAATATTGATGCACACTTGCCTACCACATTTATTTTAAATTAGTAAAATAAGTTTCGTTGTGCTTTCAGAGTCAAAAATTTAAAATTACATCACTCTGATTCACCCCCCTCTCATAGTGAATCCACTTCCAACAATGGGGTCTCATGGTGATGGAATTCCATTACAAAAAATGCATGTCATGGCATTCCATCACCATAAGAACACATTTCTTTCAAGATTTTTTTTCAAAAATTTCATTGCCTTCTCTATGGTAAATTATTGCTTACTATTATGCTCTGATAGATATTTTCCAAGCATCCATAGTTTGTTGGAAAGCACCTATTTTAGGCTTTTAGCCATAGCAGCAAGGAAGCACGAGTAGTTTGATAAAATGCTTTGGTGCACATGTATGAAAAATGTGGTATCATAGAAAAGGTGGTGAGCATTTTGAAGAAATGCCTCGAAGAAATGTGGTCTCATGGTCATGGAATGGAATTCCATTGTGCCATGAGACCACATTTCTTCGAGGAATTTTTTGAAACTACTATCTTCCTTGTCTATTCTATTGCTTACTATTATGGTTTCATTGATTTTTTCCAAGCATCGATAGTTTGTCGTGCAGGTGCACCTTTGCAAGCACATGCTTCCATGTGAAGAAATTGCATCAAGTTGCTTATGTTGACTTTCTAAACAACTATATATTGAAGTCAAAATTTTGTCATCTATCAACATCTAGTTATTAGTTATGGAATGTGAAGTAATGCTTTGAGTTTGAATGATGTGCAATGCAACGTAACCAATGATATGAATATAAACTACACAAATCTATTAAGTAAAATTCATTAGTTAAACTCTTTATTCTATTACCTATGTGAAGTTTTGAGTAAATCCATTGGTACTGGGAGGTGTTCCTTCGAAACCTCCAATATTACCCTGTTCAACATCCAAAATCACATATTAAAATACCATTCGTAAAACAATGCTATTAACATGTAATAAATTTATAATTGTTTACTAGTTACATACCTCACCGATAGGTGTACTGTAGAAATAAGTAGGTGGAGGGCTGATGTATCCATTCTCAACACTATGACCTTGCAATTTATTAAAATCATAAAACTAATTTAGTTAATCTTGCATTTCAAAATGAAAATTTAATAAATTAAATTCAATGAACATGCTAACTTTTACCTGAGTATCAATTCCATATGCATCATGCAAAATTTCAGCCGCCCTCTCCATCTCCATAGCTGCATACAGATCCTTTGTAGTAGCCTCCTGAGTGCTAGTGGGGTCATATGAACAAGTCACCCCACAAGATTGACACACATGGGTTCGAAGGCCACCACTTGAAGACTCCCCCTGCATGGCACTTTAGAATAGGGCTAGTATGATGGATGACACTCTGGGTCAAAGTGTTGATCGCCTACAATGTCTCTACGTCGACACTCTCCTTCACGATGGAAGGCATAACAATGTGCTCATGATGCAGCCTACTGAGAGCTCATCTCCTTTGCTACGTAGGATTCAGCTATGCACTGGGCCTATCCTGAGCCGACCCCCCACCTCTCCCCTGGAAGTCCCTCATATCAAAATAATTTGGGATTTTTTTCAATATGGACTCATTGTATAGTTTCCTAAGAAAATACTGGGGGACTTCACAATTTTTGCACGGTCAGTCATCAAAGACCATGTACCACCTATCATAAAAACGGTTCCTAATCTCTTGGTGGTGACACCAATGAATAGGAAACCTCTTTGCATTGAGGGTAAGATTTTGATTTGTGCATGGGTCAGTGAATAATGAACACAAATCACCTTTTGTAATTTTTAAATCATTTACTTGTTTATATGATAGTTTATCTACATAATATTCCCTAGCCACTTGCCTCCTCTCTTGCCATCCAGTTATTTGTTTGCTGATTGAATTCACATTTTTTAACATATCTTTCAATGAATTTGCGAGGGTCATTCTTTATGTGGTTGAACCATTTGGATCAGTCAACTTACTAATAAAATCATCAATTTGTTTTTTTTTTCTCTCAATCTCACTCATTAAATTTTGTTGAGTGTTAGGAGGGTGTTGAGGGATTGTTGGAGGAGGTTGTTGTTGAGGTTGATTTTCTTGTTCAGGATTTGGTTGCTCTTCTTGTTGAGGATTTTGTGGGTTTGCGGGTTCATTTGCATCTCCTACAAATTCAAAAATTTATATATCAAATATAACCTTAAACTAACAAAATCAACCTAAAACTAAGAAATTCAAAACAAATAGCAAACAATACTTACCTCTCCCAACTCTTCGTCATTGTGGTGCCATCCATGCAAAGAAATAGCAACCATTATTGAAGATTTTTACTCAATCCCTCCTCCTAGAATGTGAGCATGAAAAAGAGGATTTTTGGCCATGGGCAAAGCATAAGAACAATCGACATAAAATGAATCACTTTCACTTTTTTTTTTCTTTTAAATTTCCATAACATGAGCACGTTATAACACACTTGTGTTATGAGTTTTCAATGTTTTTTTGAAATTGACCACAAAATTGTAACCCAACTTCATGCACCTGTCCTATATTTTTATTTTAAAATTATTTAATATATATTTTTTATTTTTGTTTCAATTTTTTTTATTTTTTTATTTTTATAGGTAAGTGCTACCAAAAGGGGGTAGCTCCCATGTACATAAAAAAAAAGAGTAAGGCAAGCTCATAGGCATAATACAACTTTCTCTAAAATTTAATGAACTAGATATTGATATATTATAGCTAGGCATTCGCCCAACGTTGTAATCCTCCTCAAGCTCCCCTCACCTAGCCATGACAGATAGAAAACCATGAACTTGGAGAAGGTTTCCATATTCACATTTTTGACCCCAATCCTAAAAAATTCCCATGCATCTAACATATGGTTTACTTGGGCCTCCAGACATTGGCATAATGCCTTCACCTCATATTCTTTGCCATCCTCATCCTCCTCCAACACCATTGCAAGGTCAAAGAACATGCACAAAAAGCTCACCCAGCCATCCACCCTCAGTTCCAAGGTTGCATTTGCTACTGCTTGTACAATAGAGATCACCACGAACCCATTTAGAGCACACACACCTATTCTTGGGATTCAATTATATCCATGAGAGAACCTACCGCAGTCTCATAGATTCTTCTGTTGCACCAATGCTGATCCGCATTCAACACCGTCAACACCAATTCCATGATTGCATTGTGCACTTCCATATTCTAGATTGCAAAAATCCTTTTGCATTGCGCAGTTAAAGACTCCTTAGCGCACTAGCAAACCAAACCAAACCAATACACCATCTCTAAACAACCACAATCACCCCACACCAACTCAATTCTAAATGAAGGGGCAGTTGTGCATGCCTTAAAAAGCCACACTGTCACATCTTTTATTGGTAGACCATAGAGTTCCCCTACAACAAACTCTACCTCGATACCAGACCATGTCAAACCAAACACACCTGCCAATACCGAAACAGGCATGTCACTCAACTCACGGGCTCTTGGAAAGAGAAAAAGTGACGACACAATTTTCACTATAATCTTCAAAAATGATCTCTTGCAGGCCTGACCAGAGTGTTGCGACAAAGCCCATAATAATTTTTTCATCTTTTGTCACCCCCCAGTTTTCCAAGAAATCTACCGCCTTGTTTTCTTCCTTGTATACATGTGACAAGGAGTAGTCTGCTAGCTTATCTAACAAGTCTTTGATTGGTGCAATCCAATCATCAATCTGCCAATTTTGAGATCTTCCTGATGTTATTGCCTGAACACAAAGCAACGAATCACCCTCTATCTCGACTGAATCTATGCCATTTTGGATACAAAGTTGCAAACTGAGCCAAAGTGCTTCCATCTCTGCAATATTATTGGTGCATACTCCAAGCTTCTTCGGTGCACCCCACATACAACCTCCATTTGCATCCCGTATTATGTAGCTTGCCCCTGCATTTCTGGGATTGACTTTTGCAGCCCCGTTGAAATTCAATTTCCAATTCAACCAGATTGGGAAAATCTAATGAATCTCTTTCCTATTGACCTTTGCTTTGCTATATGATGATACCTTCAGAATTCTAAGCTCGGGCCACATCTTTTTAATATCCTCATCCCACCTCAAATTTTTTTCTTTGGAACTGACATTGATTCTGTTGTTTGTTGTCTCAGTGATAGCACTTTTAGTTTTGACAATAAGCTTCTCACAATCCAATGCTTTCTCCTTGAAAATACACATGTTCCTCTCTTTCCATTAATCCCATACTAGCATGGATGGCACAAAAATCCATATTCCTTTCCAGTAACCACTATTATTCACATTCAGCCAATTGGACAAGAAGTCCCATAGCTTGTCTTGCCTTGGGCCCATGAAATTGAAAGTACTTTGTAGCTAGTCCCAACATGAGGTAGCAACTAGGCATGAGAGGAGCAAATGATCCATGTTTTCCTCAGTGCGCTTGCAGAGAACACATCATGTTAGGCTAGCTATTGCTAGTCTCTTCAAACGTTTAGTTGTTAGGCATCGCCCATGAAGTGCCACCCATAGGAATGCCCCAGCCTTGGGAAATATTTTCTTTTTCCAACAAATATTTTCCATACATGAATTATCCTTAGCATGCATTTTTTGAATTCGATGCCCTAGTTTGGCTGAATAATCTCCAGAAGCTGCATCACACCAGATTATTGTGTCCTTCGGATCATATAGTTTAATCAATCTACTCTCTACTTCTTGGACTACCGCAACTGCCAAGTCTTGTGGAAGTGGAAGCGACTTTAAGTTGATCCATTTGATTCCTACTTGTAATGGGGTTCCTTTTATTTGTATGTAATCTTCCACTTTAGAACCAAAAGCTGCCTGCAATTTGTCGACATGCAAATCCAAATTGAAGATTTTCGTTAGGCTTCTATGTTCGTTCCATGAATCCATCCAGAATAAGGCCTTCCTCCCATTCCCAATCCTCCATGATATGTGGCTTGTTATTAATGTTTGGCAACTTGAAATATATCACCATGCCACCGAGCCACCATCAAGGTTTGCAACTGTTAGTATTCTTGTTGGGTTCAAATTGTCCAAGTATTTCTTCTACATGATCTGACACCACATTTTGTACAAAATTTTATACATCTTCTAGATGAGTTTGGCACCTAATGCATTGTTTTGCAGATGAATCTTACAAAGACCAGACCCAACATCTTCTTTTGGTTTACAAGCCATATCCCAACCAATTAGGTGAATTTTCTTATTTGTCTTTGAACCTTCCCACAAGAATTTCTTCAATATTTTCTCCATATCGCTCTCTATTTTCCCCGGGACTTCAAAGCAAGACATCACGTAGATTGGGATTTTTGAGAGGACAACCTTTGTCATAGTAATTCTCCCAACCAATGTTAGCCAGTTGTTTTTCCATGGCATAGCTTTGTTTCAACATTTTTCTACCACCTCTCCCTAGTGCTTAGCTTTACAAGCTCCTTCGAAGATTTGCACACCAAGAAATTTGGACGGGAGTTTCCCTACTTTAACCCTGAGTATTGCAGAGATGGCCTATTGTGCTTGTGGTCTTGTGTTAAAAAAATAAGCACTCGATTCTTCCATATTCATTTGTTGGCCTGATTGCACTTCGTATTCCTTAAGCACCTTGTTAATGCATTTGGCTTCTTTCAAATTCACTTCTCCAAGAAGAGTAGTATCATCAACGAATTGAGTGTGGGTGACAGGGTCCATGTTTGGTGCCACTTGCACCCCTCTCCATTCCAGACGTTGACACCTACTTTTTATTGCACAAATGAGAGCTTTGACCATGGTTACAAAGAGGAAAGGTGACATAGGGTCACCTTTTCTAAGTCTATTGGTTTCCTGGAAGAAACCGTGGAGTGAACCATTCATATCAACTGAAAAGTGTACTAAGGAAATACAGTGGAAGATTAGGTTGCACCAGTGTCTATAGAAACCCATTCTTTTCATAACCTCGATGAGGAATGACCAACACACCTTATCATAAGCCTTGCTTACATCAAGTTTAATTATCATTACATCCTGCTTACTTGTGTTAAGGGTGTGAATAGCCTCCAAGATGAGTAAAATGCTATCTGTTATCTCTCTGCTTGACACAAATCCTTTCTTTTCAACCAAAATGATCTTCCCCAATAGTGTCTTGAGCCTATTGGCCAATACTTTCACAACAATCTTGTATAAAGTATTGCACAATGAGATGGGCCTATAGTCGTTAAAATAGGAGCACTTAGCCTTTTTTGGAATCAGTGCTATAACCGAATTGTTTAAGTCTTTAACAAATCTCCTAGTGTTTCAGAAGTCCTCAGCCATCTTCCATAAGTCATCTCCTAGAAAATCCCAATAGTTTTGAAAAAACCTATCTGTAAAGCCATCTAGGCCCAATGCCTTATCAGGATGCATCTAAAAGAGTGCAGCTCAAACATCATCCTTTGAAATCTATTCACATAGCATCATATTTTTTGTATCACTGACCTTGGGACTTATCAAATCAAGGAAGACCTTATGGCATCCTTGTGACAATTTGGTCTCCTAGAAGATTGGAGAAGTACTCAACTACTGCCTTGCCAACCACTGCCCCACTGCAGGAAGTATGACCATTGCATGTGCTGATTTCCTCACTTTTATTAACCACTCTCTTTGCCAAAATTGAGGCATGAAAGAATTTGGAATTGGCATCACCTTCACTTAGCCATACCTCTCAATATTTTTCCTTCCAATAAATCTCCTCTCTTTTTAGAAGTTCACCAAGTTTTCCTTTTAATTTGGTTTCTAGGATAAAGTCTTCATTTTGCATGCCATTAGCTATTGCCTTTTCATTAAGTGAATCCAGCTTGGCTTCTACACTTGCCTCCTCAACAAAGACGTTCTGAAACTTTTCTCTATTCTATATTTTAAGCTTTTGCTTGATTATTTGCAATTTTTTGACCAATATGAAGTTTATGGAGCCACCCACCCTTGTTTCCTTCCACCAAACCTACAATAGCTCCACAAGGCTTGGATCTTGCCACCACATGTTTTGGAATTTGAAACATATTTTCTCCGTATCACACCCACTGATAATTGCCAATTCCACAGGGAAGTGATCATAAATTGAAATGGGTATAATGCAAGCATACACTCACAATCCTAAGTTGAACCAAGATGGAGAGATCAAGAACTGATAGTTGGTCCATGTGAAACTGTCATTGCCCATGGGGAAATCCAACAAACCCATTTCTGCCACAAAGGCTCTGAAATCCAAAGTTGTTTGTGAGATGCTTCTAATTCCGCCACTTTTCTTAGACATGTCTAAAGTGGCATTAAATTCACCTTCTACAATTAGTATTTCCTTGGGATATAAGTAAGCAAACTCCAAAATTGACTTCCATACAAGGGCCTTCTCCTCTATTCTTGTGGGGCCATATATGTTGATGATTATGAAGCGGCAATTTAGGCCTAAATTGTAGACTCTTTCTGCCAACTAGTTTGTAGAGGAATTAATGATTTCCATAGAGACCTCTGCCACTTTCTAGAGCATACCTAAACCCCCCGCTAAACTTGATGAGTTTTGAAAGTAGCCTTCCCAAGAGCGATAGTATTTTAGAAATTTTGGGCAATCCTCCCCTTACAACATAGTTTCTTGTAACAAAATTATGCAACTTGAAATTTTTTGAAGTTGACACCTGACTAGGCACAAGTTGTCAAGGGTCTTTAGATCCTTGACATTCCAAGTTGTGATCTTCATTATTTCCCAAGGAAGGTGTTTCCTCCCTTGGTACTCAAAAACTTGGTGATTTAGGTGAATTTCTTGGCCACAACTTCCTCTTCCCTAAGTTGTTTAGAAGATTTCCTTCCACAGGTATTGCCCGATGTGTCAACCTTTCCCAAACCCATTTGTTTGATTGCAAACTGGAAAATGCACCTATCGTCAATTATGTCCAGCTCATCTTCTAGGTCAGTGTTTGAATCCAAATTGTCACTTTCCCTAGAAGCAACATCAGTCCCGTTATCTTCCTCCATCTTATGGCCTTCCTTCTGGGGAGAGGATGTAGGCTTTGGCTCAACCCAACCTCAATCATTGGGTGATGACTTGGGGGATCTAATCAATTTCGCAGAAGCCTTGCTTTGATTCCCATTCACACCTACTTGGGTTGGCCTGTCATTGGATATATTCCATTTGGACTAGGGGTCTGAAGGAGGAGAGTTCTCTTGAGGTAGCTTTTTTCCCCCTCCTCAAAAATTTTGTTGTAATCAATAGTGTTGTGATTTTGCGAACCACAGTCAATAAAAAATTTCCTTGTTTCTTCAATTTCAACTCCCTGCATCCACCACTACCCATTTACCATCAGACAAATATTGGAAGGGATGGTATCAATCACTGCAATATTAATTTTGGCGTACTTGAATAGATCCCCCTCCAGAATGTTTGTATCAATTTCAATTAAAGTGCCTAAAGAGCGTCCAATTTCCTCTAGGCATTCGCCTGCCCAGTATTCTATGAGGAGATTGTATAGCTTGACCCATACTGGATGATTGTATGGCCGCATTTTGATTGGATCAAAGTTCTGGTTCCATGGCTACATGTATAAAGGCTTATCTTTCATAAACCGCAAATCCCCTTCTGTGACCCTTGACTTTGTTTGCTCATTAATGAATACTACTAAGAAAAAACCCTTTGGCAGAAAACGTATCAGAACCTCCATCTTCCAATTCTCTTGTATCCAATTTTTAGTTGATGCTCGATTAGGTGTACCACCAATGAAGGAAAATTATTTAAGGATCATTGTATCAGAATTTATTTCCTTGGAGACCTTGATCTCAATAATTGCTTCTTTAATCAGTATGTTGGCTCTGGCGTTTTCCTCTATTTCTCGCTCCACCTCAGGCCTCTAGTTTGACCGCCCATGCCTTATTCTTCACCTGCCCCTCAGATTCCTCCATGCTAGAGGCTCTGCCCATTCATTCCCCTTTCCAAGAATTTTTTCCCTATGGAGAAGGCATGCCTTGGCCAGGGATCTCATTTTTCCACAAGGGTTTCTAGGGTATCATGCTATTTCCTTGCTATTATGCTTTCCTTCTCTGATGGCTTTCCCTACGATCGATACGTTGGATGACACTTTTCCATCCATTTTTCACCTTTGAAAACCCATTGTGGAGTCTAATCCAGAGTCTGCTCTGCCTCACTAACCTTAACTGCTTCATCTCCCCAACATAATCTTGCAGGTGCTGCTCCATTCTTCACCAAAACATCCTTCTTCGCCTCTGCACTAACTCTCGACCCTGCTCTACTCATTTTCTTTCCTCCTTAACACTTTAACAACCACCAAAATTATATTCTCGAAGGTTGTTTTGATTTTTTTATAATTAGTATAGATATTTTAAATAAATTTATCGAAAAGCATATTTACAATTAATTTATTTTTATTTAAGTATTATATAGATACATAAATTTAATATTATTTAAGAATTATCTTATTTTATCTATAATTTTTTTAACAAAAAATTAATTTATATGAATCAAGAGTAACTAAAACAAATTACAACAAACAAGTTTTTATATGGTAATAGCAATTAGTAAAGTCAAAGAAGGAAAATCCAAGGAGGTTTTTCACTATTCCACCACCCCCAAGAATCAAAACAAAGAGTGATCCCAATAGAACTCACATTACCTAAGGGTTGCAACCAAAAATAACTAAGCCCAATGATGATGATTAAGTGGAAGAAGTTAGCTTGATCTATTGAATTAGAGAGACTTCTAATAAATAATCTTCCATTTGTGATCATATTTAGATGCTTATTTAGCAAAGCAATTTGCAAGAACATTCCATTCCCTAGGAATACAAACAAAGGAATAGAATAAAAATATAGAGATAAATAAGATGATCTATAAGCTATCTCTTTGTTCTCATGTTATTTAACTCTCCTTACACCCTATCCCTATTCACCTGCAATCTCTCTCTCTCCCCCATAGATCGATCCTATGTGACCTTGGTCTCAACTCTTTCCTTCCAATAAGTATCCATCTCTAACATCACGTTCATTGGGAGAAATTGTGCATCTTCCTCCTCTCCTACCCTAGGCCCTAATGGACTAAACTCATATCTTCCTCCTACTCTAGCTCTTCGTGACCCTGCCCCATTTCCACCTATTGTTACTACTAGCTTTGTTGGTACCCCATTTATATGTGTCTCATTTTTTCCTTCTTTATGCTCTTTACTGTTGCATTTGGTATTATTCACCCATTATTGATAATTGATTTGAGAAATCTCTCAAGTGTAGTTCCCATGTTTTAGTACTATTTAGGAGGGGTACAAAATGTTAAAAATGTTTGTTGAAATGAGTTAAGATTAATTGCTTTTTTTTCTTATGGGTTTTACCTATCCAATCAGACTAGGTATAGTTTTCTTAGGTTTCCTTGCAAAGTCCTAATCGATTAGAAATCCCCACAAAAAAATAGTAAAAATGAAGAATAAGTTATAAGTCTTTTTTGCAAGATCCTGACATCCAACCAGTCAAAAGGTTATTTTTAACAAAAAAGTTTGATTGTTTGGTCCAATTAAATTTTCCCACAAAAGTCCTAACTTATGGAAAATCAATATGAAAAATTGGTATCGATTTGATCTACACCCATTAAAATTTTAGAAACCTAGTTCACTAGGATTTCTCCATATGTCCAATTTTGTTGAACTTTTTTACATATTTAAGCTTTTTCTAAATCCCAAATTCCATCTAAACTTCCTCATTTAAAAGTGAAGCATCTTATTCACTTGAGTTTCCCCATGCTCGACCATTTATAAAATAAAATTGAGTAATTGCAGAAGTTCAAAGCTTGTTTGAAACCGATTGATATTTTCTCAACATTAAACCAACTCACTTGGTCTTTTCAACAAGAAATTTGTACCATAGAAAAATGCATCATTGACATTTTCATGGTCTTTTAGGTCTTTCTCTTGTGATGCTTGATCTATTTTGCTTTGATTTAATGTTGCAATGTAACTTCTGCATTCACATTAGGTACTAAACATTCAAATTATGACGTCTTGTGAAGGTGTTGTGAAGTGTTGTAACACATTTCTACACTTTTCTAGACTCTTCTCATTACAATTCACCTAAAAATCACCTTTTCATCACCTCTCAAGTCCTATTTTAAAGTGTTGTAAAGTCTTGTAACAAGATTTCATGCTTTTCTAGGCTTGTTATCACTATTTACACCTTTCTTATGCTTTATTTGACCCCTTTATGCACTCATAAGACTTAATTAAATGTATATTTTTAATGTAAACCCGAAAAAAAACATTAAATTTGACTTAATTCTCAACACCCACTTACAAGCCCAAGGTGGAACCCATTCGCCATGGGTGGAAAATGAGTCCCTCTTGGCTCCAAATTCAAAATAATTCAATTTTTCTTTCGAGTTTTTATTCAAAAAGAGCTTATGTTGGCCTGTGATGAGGTACTATTGGGTTATTATGGCATAATTGTGTATAAATATGTGTTTTTCTTCTCATTTTACACCTAATTCATTCACTAATTCACTCAAGCATTCAATTCATCAAAGCATCATTCAATCAAGCAATCATCAAGCATCTTGGAGCAGACATTGACATATATTCAGATTTCTTCAACAAGGTTGTGGTGAGTTTAGGACATTTGGATGTTATTTATTCACCATTCCTTGTTTATTTCATTTCATTTCTTTATTAAGGGTTTGACTAAGGCAAATCCCTATACTCTAACCCTTAACCATTTTCCCCCTTTTGCATGTGTGTTTGCAGAATTTTGTATGCAGATTTGTCAAGAAAATAGGTGTTGAAAGGTGGTCAAGAAGTCAACTAAACCCTATTTGAAGCTTGGAGACAACCCACAATCCATTTTCTATAGATCTAACTCCGTCAACCCGACAAGAAGGCAATTGTAGATTTAAAGCTACATAATTGACCTTTGATTTCACAAAATTTTGGAGGAGGACTAATTCACCATTAGTGGTGAATGAGTCCCACCTTAGGGATGAAAAAGTTGATTTTGTTAGATTCCAGTTCTTGACAGTCGAAAAGTAGTTTCAAGTGTTTTTTATAGTAGTAGGACTAATTTTCCATCAGTGGAAAATGAGTCCCACTAGTGATTTATAGTTATTTCTACCAGCATTCAGAGCCTTCCAGATTTAGCATTTATTTCCCTGGTGCATTTTGTTCAGCCTCTTCCAATTTTGTTTATGTTTGTTCATGTTTTAGTTCACTCTTGCATACCTCACTATGTCTTCAAACATTGCATATTTCATTAGTTTTGCATTAATAATTAGTCAATTTCATAACTTATTTTCACTTAGATCATTTCATTTATCCTTAATTACATCATGCATACCTTAGTTTGAATGAACCACCTTCAATTTTAGGGTTCTATCTCTCTCCTTTTAGGTGAAAGATTCGAAGAGTGCAAGAGAAGCACATAGAATCCACAAAATTGATGGTTTATTTTGGTGAACCTTCATATTGAACACATTATATTTCTAATTTTCCTTTGCATTCACCTCCTAGGACTCATAGCATTAGATTTTGCATTATTTTTGCATCCTAGGGTTTCTCAAATTGCATTAGTGAAAGACTCATTTAGACTTTAGTTGTGCATATCAAATCATTCAAAAAATGAAAAATTGAACTTGCATCCTCATTCTGCATCTGAAAAGCATTGAAATCATTTAAAGTTTTCTGAGAAACATAAAAAAATCTCATACCTGGACTCATTTTCCACCCTAGGTGAATCAGTCCAACTGCATTTTCTGCATTGAAATTTTTTCCATTTTTACAACATTTCTTGCATTTCTATTTCTTGTTTTTGTTTATAGGATTTTTTTCATTAACATTTTATTATCCCTAGTTTTCATTTTCATTCACCCCATATTTTGTGATACTTGTATGAGTGTTTGGTGCCCTATTGATAATACTTTAGTGAGATGAAGTTTTAGACTCATGGCTTCCCGTGATAGCACTTTCATTACATGGACCTTGGGATCTCAAGAACTCCTACTCCTAGTATGTAAAATGGTGCATTAAGCATGGATACTACCACTAATACACCTGTACCTTCACATCCCATGCATGTTGACACACAAAATATTTTCATTCTACAAGATAAAGTCATTAGTATTCATGAGGATTTTGCACACTTACAACAAGATTTATCCCTTGAAAACATTTCCACCACCGCCATATTTGCAATAGAAAACCTTCATCACTTGATTGAAAGGGACAATGGCTTACAAGTTATGAAAATAATAGTTGAGATATACAACAAACATGTTCCTTCCACTTCCCAACCAACAAACATTGTTGTGAGCCAAGAAGGATCTCACATTTCCCCTTCAACCATAGCATCCATACCCACCTATACCACTCCTCAAGTTACAAAAACCATGCAATAGCTTAGTCATGTGACTCCTTTCGCTATTCCAACTAGCATTCCTAGTTATTTTGTGGCACCAAATGTTCCCTCTTCCACCTTCACCCCTCTTAGTGTCCCCTTCACTTCTCCTAACATTACATACACTCCATCACCATTTTCCATTCCACCTCATACCACTTACACCAATCCCATCATTACACAACTCTTTAACACTATTTCATCCATGCAACAATGAATCTTCACCATTAGCCAAAGTCAAAATGCTCCACCCACATATCTTGTTCATAGTAGCCTATTATCCTTAGAGATCTCATGCACATAGATGCCACAAGGAATTGAGATTCCTAGGTTTGAGAAGTACGGAGGTAAAGGAGACCCTACTAATCATGTTAATTCCTATACAACGTTGTGTAGTGATTGTTTCCTCAACGATAAACTATTAGCTAAACTTTTTCCTAGGAACTTAAAGGACACTGCATTAGAGTGGTTTTCAAACTTACCCAATCATTCAATCTAATCATTTAATGAACTTGTGGATTCCTTTATAAGTCATTTCCAATTCCATATGACTCCCAAAAAGAAAATGGCTGATTTAATGAGATGCAAAAAAAATGCAGATGAAAAAGTAACTAATTTCATTTCACATTATCAGTCATTATAAGCTCAAATTGTTGTCAAGATTCCTGATTCACATCTTCAAAAGATGTTTATCGAAAACTTGCGCAATCACCTTCAAGATAAGTTAACTATGATGAAATTTCCTTCTTACATGCATTTATGCACAACTCTTTGTGACTATCACAACTCAATTACTAGTCGTGATTCAAAGTCCACTTCTAATCAAGCTGAGAATTCTGAACAAAACAACCAAAAAAATGCACAAAAATTTAGAAAACCAAATCGAGGCTTCTTACAGTTTAATCCCCCTTCTCCACAACCAACTTAACCTGTTCCAAGTCAAGTGGTAGTTGTTAAAGCAACAGTGCCCTTTACCTATGGGGACCCAAAGAGACAATTTGCCCCTTACCCAATACTCTCCCTAACATGCAATGAATCAATTGCTCCAACAACAAATGATCACTTTACCTACCGTTAAACCACTTGATACCACCAAGCCTTTACTACCAACCTTTAAACCAAATGCTTATTGTCATTTTCATCACCAAAATGGACATGAAACTGAACAATGTAAGTGTCTCAAACACTTAGTTCAAGACCTCATTGATTTTGGCTGTTTATCCATTGTGGGTGTCAATGATCAAGGCAATAAGTCCATTGCACCTCTAATCATAATCTACAAATCTTTACCAACCCCATGCCTAAACACAATGTTTCATTTGTCAAGGCTAGTGAATATTCAAACGCTCATGTGATGAACATTGATACAAATAATGAGCAACCTGATATTACTCCAAATGTTACCCAAGTTGATCATATGGATGAACTTGTGGGTACAACAGATGTCCCTCATAAGGGCCCAACCAAAAAATCTCTTGATATTACTTTTTCTTCTCATAATATACTTAAAAAGCTTACTGATGGTCCTCTTTACATAGCCGACCACATCTATGATAAGCCCACTAATAGGATATTAATAGATCCCACCTGTGGTGAGAATGTGATCATGGAAGAATTTTTAGTATTACATGATCTCTATCAAGATGATTATGATAAACCAATAGCATGGATCAAAGCACATATTGGTTTTGCATTCCCTACAATCAGATCGATCGTACTCCCATTACAAATAGGACCCAAAACTTTGGATGTAACATTTTCTATTATTCCACAATCGGATCAATTTCATCTATGGCTAGGTCATCCTTTGATTCACTTGATGAAAGCGGTCCCTTCAGTTGTTCACAAATGTTTGAAGTTTCTGCATGGCAATGAGATATTTACCATACACCATAGTGGCTTTAATCCATTTTCTTCTAAAGGAAATTTCTCTTTAGAAGCCTTTTGGCCTGAACCTATGGATCCCATCACCCCTCATCAAGATTTCTTTTTCATTACCTATCAAAAGTTCAAAGCCAAACAAATAGCCGAATTGTCACTTCGCTCAATGTCCCCATCCACTTCTGCTACTCCTATCCTAGATGAGACCATGCTTCATCCTGAGTCTGAAATTGAACAAATAATACAACCCCATGAGCAACCAACAATAGACACTTCGCCTTCATCATTTAAATTCCCAAGAGATAATGAAACCAATCCCGTCATGCCTCCTCACATTAAACAAATGAATAAAGCTAAAGAGAAAGTGATTGACCCAACTTCTTTGGTTTCTTCCCTTCTTCGCCCTCTAGAAGAAAAACAACCTATGGTGGATCAACCCACTCTTACATTTCAACAAATTAAACATAAAATTAAAATAAATTGTGGTGCTAGGGAGCATAGGCATCGTTGTTGTCTCCTTGCTCATCAAATGCAAATTGAAAACAACAAAGAAAATCAACCTCCACCTTTGACAGAAGAAATATATGACCACCCTCCTCCTCCTGACTCACCACAAGCTAGTCCTATACAACAACCCCAAAATATGATTTGATTCAATAGCCACAACTCTTGATAAACCCTTCCTTGGAAATTACTCTCCATCCTCACATCGTAATTAGTCTAGATGATGATGACGATGAGGAAATCACTAAAATAGATGAAGAAGTGCATAACAATATAAAATCTTTATTTTCATCTACCATAAGCTTAAATGATAAATCTCCCACACCAAGTGAGGAACCTGACACTTCTCCTAGTTTGACACTTGCAATTCTTCCTTTGGACAGTCAACTGCCCTCACAATACATTGAATATGACTGGGAGGAAAATGACTTGTTAGATGGTTGACTTGCATTTGCCTTATTGTCCTTTTTACATTATCCTTTTTCTTTTCTTTGTTTTATCATGTTCCCCCATAATGTGTGTCTAATGTTCTCTCTCTCTTTGTACACTTCTTCTATTTGTCCCTTTATTCTTCTATATGTCATACTTTATCTTTTTCACTTTTTTTTTGTGTTTTCCTTTTGAGGATGACACAAAGCATTGAGACACCCTATGTATCTTCCATGTTGACCCAATCGGTCCCTTTTTCTTTTTCTTTTCTTGTGTTTTCCTTTTGGGGATGATGCAATGCATTGAGACCAAAATGTCTCCTTCATGTTGACCCAAAAGCTTTTTCTTTTTCTTTTTATTTTGTTTTCTTTTCACTTGTGCTTTCCTTTTGGGGATGACACAAGGCATTGAGATGAAAATGTCTCCTTCATGTTGACCCAAAATCTTTTTCTTTTCATTTTCCTTTTCATTTTCTTTTCACTTGTGTTTTCCTTTTGGGGACAATGCAAAGCATTGAGACTGGAATGTATCTTCCATGTTGACCCAAAATAGACTTTATTTTTCTTTTGTTTTCACTCTCTTTGTGTCATTCTTCCAGTTCTATGTGCTTTGGGGAATGATGAAATTTCTGAGCTCTTTAATCAACACATTGTAGCAACAAACATATTGACCCCAAATCCATAGATCCCTTATTTGTTTGGTGTGTTCCTTTCTGGGGGGTAACCTCCCTTTCTTTTGTTTCCTTTTTCATTTAAATGAAGCAACCTTACTTGGAAACATATGACTTGGAATAGGGGCTTTCCAAGTTCGCTCTCATGTTGTTTTCTTTTTTCATTCTTCCCTTTACTACTCTAAAGTAATTACTGACAAAATGGTGTGTAGCAATTCCTTTAAAGTGGGGGGCATACATTGGCATTATTCATTTGCATTCTTGTTTCTTAGTACAGCCTTGTCACTTTATACGATGCGTTTGTCACTTCGTGGATGACATTGGGTATAATGTCCTTCATAAGTGTGATATATCTTAGCATATTACATTCCTCTTGGTGGCTTGATGCAATGTACTACATCCCCTAAGTTGTGAATATACTATTCTTTGATTGGTCCTCTCTTGGAGACATTAGACAAAATGTTCCCAAAGTGATAGACCTTGCATGAACTTAACAAGACTCCTTTGAACATCTTTTTCATTTTACATTTTTGAATTTTACATTTTTTCATTTTACATTTTACATATTTTCCACCTTGCATAATGCAACTTACATGTCTATGGTACCTTCCTCTTTGTTCATGAGTTCTAAGCATACAAAGCTTTGCTTGTCTCATGAAGCACAAACTAACATTTTCCTTTGTCATGCCTTATTAAAGTTATCAGGGGGTATAACTTTAGTATGGTTGAGTGGGAAGCCCATTCCATGACACGACTTTCCCCATAGCCACCCATGTGTTTGTGAGTGCATACCAACTAGCGTATATATTTCACCTTTTGGGTCTTCTCGCCCGGAGAACCACAATGAGTTTTGTCGCCCCGGAGTGAGTATGCATTTCTCTTTTTCAGACAAACAATCTAGATCTGATTCACAACTAGCTGAACAAAGATCGAAGCTTGATCTGACTTTTTCCTTTTCTCTTTCTTCTCTCTTTCTCTTTCACATTTGTGTTCCTTTTGTTCTTATATTTAGTTTGCCATGGGATCTTTATCTTGGGGGCTTGATCATCCCTCTTGATTGTTGTCATTCCATCTTGCTAGCATAAGTGCATTTGGATCCTTCTCGGTATGCATGACTACTTTAGTGAGTTTGAAGCAAGTTCATCCTCTCACTAAAGTGGGGGCTAAATGTACCATAGAAAAATGGATCATTGACATTTTCATGGTCTTTTAGGTCTTTCTCTTGTGATGCTTGATCTATTTTTCTTTGATTTAATGTTGCAATGTAACTTCTGCATTCACATTAGGTCCTAAACATTCAAATTATGACATCTTGTGAAGGTGTTGTGAAGTGTTGTAACACATTTCTACACTTTTCTAGACTCTTCTCATTATAATTCACCTAAAAATCACCTTTTCATCACTTATCAAGTCCTATTTTAAAGTGTTGTAAAGTCTTGTAACAAGTTTTCATGCTTTTCTAGGCTTGTTATCACTATTTACACCT
This sequence comes from Sequoia sempervirens, assembly GCA_007258455.2. NCBI lineage: Eukaryota > Viridiplantae > Streptophyta > Pinopsida > Cupressales > Cupressaceae > Sequoia > Sequoia sempervirens. The sequence continues at coordinate 23,907,005 of VDFB02000020.1, forward strand.
TTCTTATGCTTTATTTGACCCCTTTATGCACTCAAAAGACTTAATTAAGCATATTTTTAATGTAAACCCAAAAAAAAACATTAAATTTGACTTAATTCTCAACACCACTTACAAGCCCAAGGTGGAACCCATTCGCCATGGGTGGAAAATGAGTCCCTCTTGGCTCCAAATTCAAAATAATTCAATTTTTCTTTCGGGTTTTTATTCAAAAAGAGCTTATGTTGGCCTGTGATGAGGTACTATTGGGTTATTATGGCATAAGTGTGTATAAATATGTGTTTTTCTTCTCATTTTACACCTAATTCATTCACTAATTCACTCAAGCATTCAATTCATCAAAGCATCATTCAATCAAGCAATCATCAAGCATCTTGGAGCAGACATTGACATATATTCAGATTTCTTCAACAAGGTTGTGGTGAGTTTAGGACATTTGGATGTTATTTATTCACCATTCCTTGTTCATTTCATTTCATTTCTTTATTAAGGGTTTGATTACCAAAGTGGGATTTGACTAAGACAAATCCCTATACCCTAACCCTTAACCATTTTCCCCCTTTTGCATATGTGTTTGCAGACTTTTGTATGCAGATTTGTCAAGAAAATAGGTGTTCAAAGGTGGTCAAGAAGTCAACAATTTTTTTCAAGTCAACTAAACCCTATTTCAATCTTGGAGACAACCCACAGTCCGTTTTTTGTAGATTTGACTCCGTCAACCCGACAAGAAGGAAAATACAGATCTGGAGCTAGAAAATTGGCCTTTGATTTCACATAATTTTGGAGGAGGACTGATTCGCCATCAATGGTGAATGAGTCACACCTTAGGGCTGAAAAAGTTGATTTTGTCAAGTTTCCAGTTCTTGACAATTGGAAAGTAGTTTCGGGTGTTTTTGTCAATAGTAGGACTGATTTTCCATTAGTGGAAAATGAGCCCACTGGTGATTTATAGTGATTTTTTCTAGCATTCAAATCCTTCTAGATTTAATGTTCATTTCCTAGGTGCATTATATTCAGCCTCTTCCAATTCTGTCTATGTTTGCTCATGTTTTAGTTCATTCTTGCATACCTCGCCGTGCTTTCAAACATTGCATATTTCATTAGTTTTGCATTAATAATCAGTCAATTTCATAACATAGTTTCACTTAGATCATTTCATTTAGCCTTAATTACATCATACATGCCTTAGTTTGAATGAACCACCTTCAATTTTAGGGTTATATCTCTCTCCTTTTAGGTGAAAGATCCGAAGAGTGCAAGAGAAGCACATAGAATCCACACACTTGATGGTTCAAAATCCTTTTGTGAGAATTTTCCCTCCATATGAACATACCCATTAAAAATTAACTTGTCCAATTAACTTAACCTTTTCCACATCTGATTTGATATAAATCCAAATTTAAAGTTTTATAGAAGTTCAAGGCCTATATGAACCCAATCCTTAATATCTAAAATTAAGTCCAATTCACTTTGAAAATTTTGTAGGCCATATCATCATGACATCTTCATTCCATCACTATTGCATTTATCAACCCTTTTGTAGAGATTCCCTAACAAACTAAATAGAAACTTTTAAGTTGAAAGATTATCTAATTCAATTGGACTTCCCCATTGTAGACACTTGAAAATGTCTAGAATGGTATTACACACTTAAATTTGATATATTAACATCATTTTGTCCTAAAATCCATCTTTTTTTTTCCTATTTGATTAAATTAGCCTAGCTATTTAATTAAATGCCTCATTTTTCACCTATTAATCTAATTGACCTAATTGGGTTAATTCACCCCTTCTCACATTAACATTTCATCTTGTTTAGTTAAATAATGCAAATTATTTAATTTAAACCCTAGTTCCTCTTTTTTAATTAAATAACCCTAAACTATTTAATTAAATATTATTTTGCATTCCACTATTCATTAAATAAATAAGTAATTTAATAAATATCCTATTATTCTCCATCTTTCACATTTAAATTTAGTTTTAATTAACTAAATTTCTAATTATCCTCACCTCCCCACTTGCAATGGAATATTCTTGGAATATTCCTCCTTTGCACATTCCTCCAAAAGAGAATATTCCTATGGAATATTCTCTTTTGCAAACTCATTCCTCTAAAATATCTCAATGAGGTGCGTGATTGTGAACCCCAATCCTAGACCTACACAAACATAGCAAACAACCACAATATTAGAGTCATATGCAAGTTAGAACTAATATTCCCCATGAAATTCATCTACAATGCTCAAATTAAGAAAGAAATGCAGAACAAAACAAGAAAAGCAATTGAATTCTATTTGATGTGAAAATTGGCCCTTTCCCAACTCCTTTGCAAGCTTTGTGATGATTTGATGAAGATTGACCAACTTGTTGATGAAGAACAATGAGCCCTTGGATAAATCTGCAATAACCTAGCTAAGATGATGACAAATGCTATGAAGATGGATAAAATTAGCTCTCAATGTGAAGAAAGTAACTTTTCTCTAAGTTGTGGATCCCAAATGAGAATGAAATCCTCTTATTTATAGATGGATATGTTGAAGAATGAGGCAAAATGGATGAATGTTCGACTAATATTCAACCAATGGCCAAATGCCACTTGTCAAGATGAGAATGGAGGAAGCTTGAGCACATTTTGGCCAATGTGCCAATAGATGATATTAGGTGGATTTTTAAATTCATGAAATGACTTGTTGGAGAGGGAAATAAAATGACTTAAATGCCACTTGGCTCAATGCACAAGGACATGTAAGAGGAGATAAATGCTTTGTTGAAAGGAAAAACCACTTGGAGGGATTTTCAAACTTGGAGGAATATTCCCCTAAAGATGCCATGTTGAAAGAAAATAGAGTTTAATAAATCAATTAAATGTATTTTCATGTGCAAGTGGCAATATCTAGAGGATTTAGGTGATTAGGATTAAGTTAATCAAGATTTGATTAATTTAATAGGAGATTAGTTGATGTGACTATTTGATTTAGATTTTTGGATTGATTTAAATCAAAATTGAGAAGAATGTGATTTAGATTTAATTAAATAAAGGATTTTGATTTATTTAATTAAAGAGGGATGATGTTAGATTAAATTAAATGGTGATTGATCTAATTTAATAGAATGAACTTAGAGATTTAATTAAATAAAGACTAGAGGGTTAATTGAATAACATTGATTTATTTAATTAACAAGAGAGAATAACTTAATCAGATAAATAATGATTTATTTAATTAAGGGATGAAATATGATGATTAGCTAAGAAGATGATTCGAGATGAAATAATGTTAGTAAACCAGGATCAAGTGTGTCAGTATATTTTCCATGTCTACACTTACCAATCAACATGTCGCTAGCTACATTTGTCATAGTTTGGATCTCCTCAATAGTAGTAGCTTTGGCTTTGTATGCAGCAGGCAAGGATTTGAGCACTTTAGCAACAATCTCTGATTCTTCCAATGTTCCACTAGCACATCTGATACTACACACAAGTTCATTCACTCTCTACATAAAAGAAGTGATTTTCTCATCTTCACCCATTCTCAACATTTCACATTTCCCTTTCAAGCTTTGTAGCTTAGCAATCTTCACATGGGAATCACCTTCATACAAAGTTTCCAAATTTTCTAGATATCATAAGTAGTCTTCAGCTCCATTACATTTTTCATCTCGAAATTAGTCAGAGGAATCAACAATGCTTCTTTAGCCCTGATATTATACTTGACTTCCTTAATCTCACTTGCAGTAGAAGGACCATTTTGTGGGATGATATACCTATTCTTTGTAATTTTCCAGTAAGGTTCACCAATGCATCTCAGATGACACTCCATTCGAGTCTTCCACATAGAATAATTAGTTCCATAAAATATCAGACTATCATTCTTATATGTCACCATCCTGGATCACTCAAGCTATTAAAATTCTTCCGACGAACCTGCTCTGATACCAATTGTTGGCAACACAAGGGCAGACAATTGAGAGGGGGGGTGAATCAGTTGTCACATCAATTATACTTATTAAACTTATTCTCAAATATGATAAATAAACATGAAAGCATAAACCATCACCACATCAAAAATACACATTACACCAAGATTTTTTTTACGTGGAAACCCTATTAGGGGAAAAACCATGGTGGAGGTTAATCCACAAGATTATACTCTATTAAAAGTATAAAAGAATTGTAAATGGGGAATGCACATGCATTCAGACACACTGCCTAGAGCTCACTGCTCAAATACAAAAGGCTTACTACCCAAAGGAAGACTCACTGTCATACAAAAACATTCAAATTACATCCAGAAGATTTTGAATTGAGAAAATAGCATCTACTAATGCCTGATTACAGTTCCAGTTAAACACATAAACACCTGCTCACTCTTCTTAACACTTTACTTCTTCCTTCGAAAGATCAAAACATTATTCACATACAACACTCGCACACTTCACACACCACCTACATCATGCCTTCAAGTGGTATAAACAATCAATCATAGATATCTGCAACTAGAGATTAGAACAACTACATGTCGGCCCAACAAAATATAAGATGAGTACAAACTGTCAATGCAAATCAATAAACAATTATTAATGCATGCCAAACAATGTCATAAAAAACATAGTAAGGAAAAAAAAAATCCTCAAACATGAAACACCTTAAACAATTATGCCTCGAAGATCCACAACATGCTACAATCACCCTATCAGCCATGATCATGAAAAACATGAACATACAGAAGAAAATCACCAATCATGAGCACAACGATCCATGAGAATCAATAACACAAATAAAGCACAATCTAGAAACATCCACAAGCATCATGAATCACTATATAAGCATCCACAACAACTCAAATTACTAGAATCACATTATCTTCTTTCAGGAACACCCACTAAAGCAACAAAAAACTATCAAAACATAGATACTCATAGCTCAATCAAATCTTCATGCGAACCTATGAAACTTCATGTGGATAAACTAGATTTACTTGAAAACAAACCCTTTAATCCACAACCTCTTATCATCAATATACTGAGCTAGCCACCATGCTAAACTTCACTGTATCACTGACAACCTACAACTTATTTTATTACAATTTTCTCAATATCCTCGACATATACAACCTTAAAGACATTAATGCCAATAGTGTTGACATCAATGACAACCACATATCAGCAATATCCAACATACTCACCCCCACATGCCCTTAGATGAAAGTTGTGCTTGTGGAGTTCCCTGCTCATTCCACCTTCCAAGCAATGTTTCCTGTTATAGTTTGCTCATGCACTCGCTCCTTCATAGGATTCTTCTTCATGTTGCCTCATTCCTCTATGGGACCACTCCTCTCACACATTTATTGAATGAGGTAGCAAAAATGAAGATTTAATGAATATGGTATTAATGTTTCAATATTGGCTACTCTTAGAGGATATTCTAGTTAGCTGAAGACACTCGTTTGTGGGTTGATTGGGTTGATTACTTCTTCATTAAGGAAAGAACACTATTAAAGGATCCGCAATTTTAAGTTCAATGGTCACTCATTAAACAACATGGTCTCTTGGAGTTGTGGAGGATGTTGTGGGACTATATTTTTATGACACCTTGATCATGCAGGGATCATCACCACCATTTTGTCTTAAGCAACGTTTTCTCATACCCCTGTGAGCAACTTTGGTGCACAATGGTCTGGAACAATACTTCTCATACTCCAATTTCCTAATAACAATGATACCTCCTCATTAATAACTCAATCAAGGAAGCAAGCAAATTGAATTATGGACGAGGACCAGGTGTGGTCACTCGAGAACAAGTAATGGTGACAGGGACTTTGGCAGAAATGACTTGCATTTGGGAGGTTGAGTTAGGGTCTTAGTTGCATCATTACAACCAATGAAGTTCAACATGTTTAACCCCTATCACGTCAATAAAATTTCCTATTCATAACATCGCACGAGCTTACTTGTAAAGAGAGATTTAAATTATGTCATTATTCTATCTCATCTTGAATTGAGGGGATTGAGCATGCAACAAGGAGGTGCTTTCACATGGCCATCTATGGGAATATACCAGGGTTGATGAGGACTTCCAATAGAAGGATGTTTACACAAACAATGATTAGCTTTCCAAGAAGGGCTGACCAATGTATGATTGCATGCCAAAGTTAGTTAGTACCAGGAATCAGAGGGTCATCTACCAAATTCAGAAACAAGGAGTTGTCTTGATTTTCATCAAATGATTATGATATGTCAAGAGTTGTCTCGTAAGATCAGGAGTAGCATGTTTGCTCTATGGAAATACAAATCTGCAAATAAGACCCACTTACTTGGTTGAAAGAAATGTTGCAAACACATCAGATAGAGGGAAACTTTCACATTTTTCAGCCACAACAAAGAACATAGTCACTACAGGACAAAATTACTATAGCACTAGGATCACTAAATGATAAATAGGGAAAAGACAAAGATGTATTTTTAAATTTCTATATATTGGGGGTAGGTGAAACCCTAACTTGTATCAAATCTTGGCCACTCATTATAAATCAATCCTAATCATTCATTCTCCTTTTGAAAAATTATAAATAGGGGCTTTCTCCTCATTTGTAAGTGGTGGTGAATTGTTGTAAGAGGCATATTGCAGCAATAGAAGGAAGCATTGCATTGTTTTATGGGTGTTTTCTTTAAACTTGCTCGTTGTGCATGCATGATTCAACCTCCATGTTAGACTTAGCTTGTAGTTTCTTGAATGGCTTTGATAATGGTTGTTGTTATAGTATTTGATGAAATTCTTGCCCATACTTTTGGCACTTGTTGATGAAAACTATTGTGTAAAGTTAGCCTAGGCTTGTTTATTTCATTGCTACAACTTAGTTCAATTGTATGTTAATGAAGCAAATGCAAAATCTGGAAATTTGTAGACCTTAGGAGATTGCACTGGTTTTGTGTAGTTGTAGGTTACTCTTGGCCAAGAAAAACTCACTTTATGGGAGTCTATCTACTGTAGCATCCCCCATTGTTACTGCTCATTCATAACTTTAGATTTAGATTACTTTCTCTCATCCCTTTCTTTTTTGCTATTTCTTTTAACTCCTTTGTTAGATTAGGTTCCCAAGCACCATCACAATGTTAAACCTGGTGATTGAAATGAGTTTTAGCTTTTTTTTTTAGTAGGTAGCCACTGTTCAATCATTTCTAGCATCCTTGAAACTCCATTTTCAAATCCAACTTCCCATGATTTGTAAACCATAAAGGCCACCATGTGATTACCAACAAATCACATCAACCAATTGAACTATTCCAAGTATTGTCATGACCTGACACCCGAGAGACCTTGGGATATTTTTTCAACTTATTTGTAGGATTTATCTTTTAAGAGAGGTAGCATACTTGTGTGTTTCTATTTTGAGAAGGTGAAAAAATACCCATCAACAGAATTGGCGCTAGAAAGAGGGCATGGCTGAGCACAAGACTGCAAAGCTAGAAGTTGAGAGCACTTTCAAGTGAAATCCGAGATAGGAATATCTCATCATCTACTGGAAAGTTAAAATAAAAAAATTGAAAGTAAAAGTAGCATCTGAACCAAGATGGAGCAGCATTTGCAAATTAACATCACTCAGCTGTAAGAAGATCTAAATAGGAGATTAAGGAGACCATTGCAACAATTTGCATTGAAAGACAAGTGTAGAGTCCATGGCACTCACAAACACAATGAAATGGAATGTTTTACATTCTTGGGAAAAATTGAAAGGGTTTTGGAAGGAGAAATTCCCTTTTTAGAAATATTCCAACCCTTAGCTCTACCAGACCCAGAAGAAGAATTGATTAACATAGCAGCCAAGGCCTTCAAGGAGTTGATCCAAGAACACTTGGGCAACAAGGATGGACTAGTACTAGAGGAAGTCATGATGTCTGGGTGGTGTAGGGCAGGCTTGGAATTTGATGGTCTATTTGACCGTTTTTTTAATTTTAGACCGTATATTACAGTTATAAAATTTATTAGACCATATAGTTTGACTTGCTATATTTTTATTAAACCGTAAAAAATTATTATAAGAAAAATATAATATAGTATTCTAATTTATAATATATATCATTTTATAATTTTTATTATAAAAAGATAAATTAGTTTAGAATACAATATAATTTTTTTGAATAATTTAGAAACTTTGACATTTTTATAATAGTTATCATTTTTTTTATATTAATATATGCGATTTATAATATTATTATAAAAATATATATTAATTTAGAATCTTTTCAAAATAGAATATAATTATTTTTAATTTTAGAATATATTTAACAAGATTTGTTTTTAATATAAAATTAAAAACTTTTGTTAATTGTTAATTATAACAGTAGATTTTTATATTTCTTACTAATAATTATCATTGTTTTATGATTTTTCAAGATAGTGTATTTATAAAAGATTTTATACAAAAATTCATAAAGAAAACATTTTTTTTATAGGCATTTAAATGATCAAACCGTCATAAATTTTTCATATGACAGGTAGGGGTGACCATCAAATTCCAAGCCTGGTGCAGGGTGCATAATGCCCCTCATTCAGAATTCAATTGCCCTTTATGCACAAACATCATTGTCCAAGTCAAAAGTTTTTTGGACAAGTTAGAGCGGTCAACTCTCAATGAAGAGGAGTCATCCACTGAGGTAGGAGGGAAATTTTCATTTGGAGGATAGGACATTGAACCCAAACCAAGAAATTCTATAGAAGTGTTGGGACAATAGACATTGAGGTTGAGAATCAAAAGGAAGGAGTTGAACTCCTTGGAATAACAGGGAGTCGTGATGAAAGTTTCGCTGGAAATGGAATAGAAGATATTTTCTCCATAGGTGAAAGGAAATCCTCCACTTAGGAAAACAAAAATTTGGTAGTTAAAAGGTTATATATGGAAGATGAATCAGAAGAATCTATAGCACTGCTTGATGGGACAACTAACACAAATGTTGAAGATCAAAAAGAGGAAGAGGCTAAAAGCTTTGGGGTAGTAGAAAATATTGATGAAAGCTCTAGTGAAATGAAATTAGAAGACCCATTCTCAATGGATGAGAGAAATCTAACAGCTTAAAAGGAAGATTCAAAGGAGTGGGCACAACCACAGATCACGACTATCTACCATCAAACTCCCTTCCCAACTGATGATGAAGATTCGGTGATGGAAAGATCTAACGAGCTCATGTCAAGACTCATAAGGGATTGGTCTACGATCAAACACCAAGTAGATTTGGAGGTGTTGTTGCTACCAAATTGGTGTAGGCTCCATAATTTGGTGCATTCAGAGTTCATGTGTAAGCTATTCCGAGAGGCCATCAAGAAAGTTAAAGAGAAAATAGAGCAACCAATCACACCACCTCCTATAGTTGTTGTTGGGATTGAAGTAGAAGTCTAATAATTAGAACCAAGTGATGACCTAGCTGAGGGCAGCCCTTGAGAAGGAATGGGGGCAGCAATGGAAGGAGAACAACATAGTCTTGAACCTCTCAATGGTGAAGCAGATCATGTGGGGGATTTTTCCATTGATCATCAAGAGTCCTCCCCTCGTCAAGAATCTATACATGATTGATGATCAATATCATGAGGGATTAGTAGGAGGAAATCACGCATGGGATTTCGGTCCCCTCGGGGAGGTGTCGTCAATTGTTGACTTCTTTTTGTTGGGAGCGATACTTTGGAGGTATGTCAAAGCTAAGGAAGAATACATTTTAGAGGATGATAGCGATGAGGACATACTACCTAAACCTCTAGATAGTGAAACATTACACCTCTCGGAATGGGAAATGAACTCCTTTTCCATCTACAATGATAGTGAACAAGAGGAAATAGGTGAACATCTTGATGAGCTACATGAGTCGCAAAGAGAAGAAGACCAAAGCAAGGATGTCTTAGAGGCTGCTCACAAGGGTGACATAATATTTCAACCACAAGGACAAGTTACAGCTTGGATTCTTTCCTCCTTGTCTATTGTTGATCCTCCTACATACTCTAAGAGCCGCAACGGGTCATATTTTTCCATGTCATGCTTTTATGACATGAACCATAAACAAATTGATATCAACACAAGGGAAATGAGATAGGAAAACATGCTTCCCTTTGAAGACAGTAACCAAGTAGACACCACAATCGCAAATGACCAACATGACAGTGTGTATCTTCTTGAAGAACGGTCAATAGAGGTTGTGGGTTCCATTGGTGGCTTGGAAGAGAGGTTTGCTGCCTCGTTCTCCCAGGCTTATGCAAGCCTAAGATTAGGTACAAGGTTCCTTGCATTTGAAAAAATTTCTTCACAAAGTGTACTTCCTGATCAATTTGACTATAATCTATAGATTCTTAATGCAAGAGGGATATTGCACCATCAATTGCGTCCACCCAAGGCTGCCAATGCAACGACCAATGATACAGTGCTCGCTCTTGACTATCAAATGTCACCACCTTTGAATGACAACATCTAGGTTCTATCTTTCCTTTCTCCTATGAATGTTCACAGTTGTGTTTATCATTTTGATTATGGGAATGAGGGGAGACAAACTTTTTTATGGATTAACCATGGGTTTAATGAATCACCACAACTATTGATTCTTCCTAAACACGTTATTGAATTTGAATGATGCTACAACAATGAACTTTATTTTTTTGAATATAAGGGTGAATTTGTATGGCTTAGAACTGTAACGATTTCCATTTTGCTTGCTCATGCATTACGAAACCCAATAGGCATAAATGTCATTTGTCCTTTCCTAAACATGGTTCTTTGTAAATATCCTTGTACATAGTCATTTTTGGGTAGTATAGGTTTCCTATACATATTTCACTTTCATGTATATAGTCTTGCTTTCCTACTTTCGTTAGGTTAGTTGGTTTGTTGTAGGTTAGCTTGCTTTGGAGTAGTTTCCTTTTGGTTTGCTTTCATCTTCCCACTTTGGTTAGTTTAGGTTGTTTGCTTTTCATTTTCATTTTCCTTCCTTTACTTCCCTTCCACTTTGCTTCTGTCCCTTTGCTTATTGTTGGGTGTGTTTATGTGCAACCACCATTTTATCATCTGGGGTTTGTTCTATGTATTTCTTTGATAAAATTTAATCAATTTTTCAGAGTGGACAATGAAGGTCTTATGTTAGCATCAAGTAACTTGGATGCTTTATCTGAAATGGATAGGCCATTGGTCCCATCTTTTCCTGATGTATTTTGAAATCTTATATCTCTCACACGCATTAAGAACCCTGAGGTCACTGTCGGTCCTTTTTGTGAAGTCCAGTTAAGTGAAAAATCTAAAATTATGCTTCAATGCCACTGTGATTCTCAACCCTAAGTGTAAGCTTCACTACTTGCACATTGAAATGAAAAGAAAGAAGTGAAAAGGAAAAATCAAAAGAAACAAACAAAAAGAAAAGAAAAGAAAGACATTGAAAATAAAAAGGAAAGAAATTCAACTTTTCAAGGGGATCCAAGCAACTCTAGGCCAGGGCTATGGACGCCTGGCCGACAGTAGAGCAATGTTTGGGAGAATCATAGTGACAATCGTTGGGGCTATGGATGCCTAACTAGTAGTGAGACAATGTATAGGATGATTTTGGAGTTAGAATAAACTACATAGATTAACTTGATGGAGCTTAGGTTCTTGCAGCAACTTAAGGATGGGAATTAATGCAATTGTACACACTTGAATTTTTAGCTTACTAAAGGTTAGATTGACTAGTGGTTTTGATCCTTTGGTCAAGCGTTCAATTTGTTTTCCCTAGCATGAAGATCAGAACCATAGATTTTGGGTTTGTGAATCTAGTTTGTCATCAAAATGCTCTGGAGCATTTTCCCAACGAGTCGCCATTTGTTGTATATGTTTCGCACACATGCCTGTTGAAGGTAGGGACCTCCTTTCTTTCACTCCCAATAGATCGTTCTTGCTCATGATGGGTCATTTTTCTCCCACCTTGCTTTGTGCACCCCTTTTCCCAAGCCCAACTTGGTCATATGCCTTAGAATGATCAAATTCCCCTTGACCAAATTCACCCACTTGAATTTTGCTAAGTCTTTTGCTTTTGCACAAATGTCCCTGCGGGTTTCTCTTAGTCCATTGCCCTAGCGTTCTCCAAGCCCTACGGGTTCGCAATTGTGGGTCTCCCTTTGTGGAATGTTGCTACCTCTTTTTCATCCAACTGACGGCTAGCTTCAGACATTTTCCTACATGGCGGGTTCCACATCAACCTTTGTCGCCGTGTTCGTCAAGCATCATGGATCTGCAACTGCGGGTCGCTTCATGTGGACTGTCGTCTGTGCTTCGCTACTAGGAAGTGACCAATTCTCAACTTATGCCTGCATGGAGGGCTCTGCACCTTGATAGAATTAAACTTAACACCCTAGGATAATCAGCTAAGTCTAAATTTTTTGTGCATGCAGCCTGCCATCATCCTGTTGTCATCACTCAATGATCAAATCCTTATGACCAACCTAAGTTACATATTCATCATTAATTACCTCTGACCCTGGCCTTGAAGCCTGAAGTAGTGAGGCCACCAATTCAAAATGATTATGTGGGTTTGCTCATGTGGACAACCATCCTCACACTACTATTTCCTTATGGCATAACACCCACACCATTCCATTATGTGGATCCTACATGTAATGTTTCCTCGGAAATAAACCCTAGGTTCACCCACAATACTATGGGTCAAATAACCTTTGTGGGTCCATCATTGTAGATGTCTGCTTGTGGGGAACTGTTACCACTATGCCATTCCATAAGGGTTGAGCTCTCACATCTCCCCACATTGCAAACTCTGCACCCATTGCGGCCTCGTTCCTGTCAATTAATGATCAAGCCTTTACACCAACCTGGATTGCATGCTTGAAATTTATTGTTTGAAATCCCAATCTTGGAGTTCAAAGCAGCCAACTCGCTAATTTAAAATAATTATGCAGACTCACCCTTGTAGGTATCCACCATTAGAAGGTCATTGCCTAACAGTCATTGCTCAGATGGTGAGGTTATGGGGTAACTCTGCCCATGCGGGTCCCGCATATGTCATCTCCCCGGGGCGGAGATGTGCCTTGCTAAGGTCATTTTCCTACCCACTATTGTACTATGGATTTCTCCTGACATCTTTCCACATGGCACTACCCACATTGTTTATTATTGCAAGGGCTCCATCTCACAGTGCCTCTTAAGGATTATTTGTGTGGAGAATGACTATCATCGTTATGATTTTGTCCACTTGCTCATGGTTAGTAATCGATTGAATATTGTAAATAAGATGAAAATATTTAGGCATATGGGCACCCCATGAAAATGCTAAGGAAAGTAGAATCTATCACCATATAAAGGGATGGACCAGACGGGTAGGCAATATGTGACAATATGAGCTGAATAATAAAGAATTCTATGGGGGAGGTGAGTGAATCTTGAGTCAAAGTCATGGTGTTGTGATGTCCTTGAGCCCTTCACAGAAGTGCTTGTGCTTTGGAATTATGATATGAAAATTAACGAAATTGAAGTGGTAGCACAACGTGTTTCTCGAGCACAGCGAAGAGAGGATTTGGAGAAATGAAGCGACCTCATATCAAGTGATGAAGTAATTTAATCCTTCGAGTTAAATTGACATTGAAAGAGGTTTTTGTGTATAATGAGCTAATGTTTCTCTCACTTTGTCAAATATTGTAGGCTCAAAAGGTCCTTTGATATAAATTATTGCATAAAGCCATTCCTCAAAATCATCTCCACGGGGGCTTTCATGTGGGTCTCCATCTATTCTTTTCCCTTGTCTTAATAGCATCCCAACTATGGCGCTCCACACTCCTCTACCTGCAATATAGTTGACAAAAACATTTCATGTGGGAGCCGTAGTTTATAAGGCCATCCAAATAGCTCATCTTCAAACTATTGCCTGCTTTCTCACTCCTGCACAAGGTCTCCAAACTTCCACTTGATGAAGTGTGTTCAAAGGTTCGAAGATCTATGGGGTCATGGATTTCGATTCCTAGCACTGGCAGCATTATTGGAGGTATGTAGTGGATCCCCAATGATCACAAAAATGAAGGTTGATTTCTTTAAAGATTTGTGCTATTGTGGCACTTTGAATAGGATATTCGATAAAGGGGATTCTCTTGGATGAACTGGCATCAATCAAGAATGATAGAGACCTCATGAATGATACAAATAAGCATCAAGACTGGTGACATGATTTCTAGTCTAGGTGCACGATTTCAAAGGTAATATATGTTAAAAATGTCCAATCTAACTACATGTTGGGAGTGGGCTCGGTGGCAATGGCGCTTTATTAGTAGAATGGTCAATGTTTGGCTTAAAGCAAGTTACGGTGTGAGTCATCCTTTCCATGGTGCAACCCAATCCACAGCCCGCATCTCTTAACCTTCCTCAAATGTTGGTTCTGAATGTTGTAGATTTTATTCCTAAGCATAAAACATTCATGAGAAATGACTGGTTGTGGGGTGCGCATTTTTATTGTGAATGCTATATAATTTTCTTTGAAGTTGATGGGTCAAGTGCTCTCATGGCGATTTCACCCTTCTTCGTTGCGGGATCCGCATTGCACACTATCAATTATTGGGCTTGTTGTTCTTTTATGACATCCCTATAGCCACCTCTTGCATCCTACGTCTCGCATTCGACATTCTCTCCAGGACGTAATTGAGATGATGGTAAACTTATAACTTGAAAAAATTATTTGTCCTTACAAAACACTTGAGGCCGACAGGGCACAAGTGGAGTATGTTGATACCAATATGGCATTCATAATGGAAGGTATTCACAAATATCTGATAGGCACCAATAGGCTCATGATATTGAGAGGATTTAGCACTCGTTATCTCTTGTTCCATGGACCCTTATATTATCAGGGCCACTACTCAATGCGCTGGCCAGAACACTTCCCATCGGGTGCTCAGCCTATGAATTCTAGCAGCCTTGCTATCACAATGGCCTTCCTAAATTTGAACTAGGTTATTGATGGTGAGTGGCTCTTCTAAGAATGAGCATGATTCATAAATAAGTTGTCATTCCTCCATATGGACCATTAAGTTGTACGTAGGTTATGAAGAGTCAGATGATATGTATCTAAATGACGGCTTAAGCAAGGCCGATTGATATGTTGATTATCAAAGTTGAAATAATGGGAATTTTGAGTAATAATGGATGCATTGAAGATCATTACCACCACTATGGAATCCATGGCCGTAGATACCACACGTCTCTTAGCCATTCTTACAAGCCTCCTCACCTTGGCTTCCACGTGATCTCCACAAGCCTTTCCTCTGCCGCTGGGAAATAACAGGTGGATCATTTAAAGATATGTCATATTTCAAAGAGGAGATCATATGGAATTTATTCATGGGTGATTATAAGAGAAATTGAATGCATTATTGAGAGATCAGACTTCTTACTTCTCTAAAAAAATGGGATATATTGGGGAGATCTTTGATTTAGGATAACAATATACCCGCTATCAATAAAGCGGCCCTTAGAAGTGATATTGATTGGAAAACGTGGTTACTGCAGAAGTCTACTTGTAGCCTTTTCCTTGGATGGCACCGTCTCTCAAGGCATCGCTATGTGGTGGCCTCGTAGAACATTCGTACAGGCTTTCTCCCATGCGGACTTCACCAATGCGGGTGGCGTCTCCTCTAGTGTCATTCTTTAATGGCATTCTCCCCGCATCCTCCTGCATACTGCTGCCCGCGTACTCACCCCTGCATGCCCTTAGATGGAAGTCATTCCTATGGATTATGCTACTCATTTTTCCTTCCAAGCGATGTTTCCTGTTATAGTTTGCTCGTGTGCTCGCTCCTCCACAGGCTTCTTCTTTATGTTGCCTCATCCCTCTATGGGCCCACTCATCTCGTACATTGCTTGAATGAGGTAGTGAAAATGAAGATTGACTAAATATGGTATTGATGATGCAATATTGGCTACTCTTAGAGGAGATTCTATTTGATTGAAGACACTCGTTTGTGGGCTAAGTGGGTTGATTATTCCTTCATTAAGGAAAGAACACTATTAAAGGAGCCTCCATTTTAAGTTCAATAGTTGCTCATTAAACAACTTGGCCTTTTGACGTTGTGGCGGATGTTGTGGGACTATATTTGTACGATGCCTTGATCATGTGGGGATCATCACCTCTATTACCATCTTAAGCAACATTTTCTCATACCCCCACAAATAGATTTGGTACATAATGGTCCCGCACAATACTTCTCATACTCTCATTTCCTACTAACAATGATACCTCCTCATTAATAACTCAATCAAGGAAGCAAGAAAATTTAATTATGGATGAGGACTAGGCATGGTCACTCGAGAACAAGTAATGGTAACAGGGACTTTGGCAGAAATGACTTACATTTGGGAGGTTGAATTAGGGTCTTACTTGCATCATTACATACAATGAATTTCAACATATTTAACCCCTGTCGTCTCAATAACATTTCCTATTCATAACATCACACGAGCTTACTTGTAAAGAGAGATTTAAACACTAGTACATGACTAAATGACTACATGAATTTGGAAAATAAATGACTACATGACTAAAACTTTTAGTCACGTGACTAACACTAGTAGTATTTGGAAAATAAATGACTAATTTGGTCATCGGGTAAAATCACAACTAAATGACTAAATAAATGACTAATATCAGAAAAATAAAAATGACTAGATAAATGACTAATATGAGACAAATAAAAATGACTAAATTAATGACTATTACTCCTCTATTCATTTTCCTTTCGAATTTGATCATAATCCATAGAGCTTAAGCCCCCCTCATGGGACCCCTATCTAAGTGGGCCATTTGGCTGCCTAGATTTATTGGTGCACCAAAAATACCTATTGCATGGAAGACATTGCCTCTTGATGTAGTCTTAAGTCCACATATTTTATAAAAAAAATTAACATTTCACTACTAAATGGTAATCATTCATACATACATGTGTCACTAATATATAAAGGGAGGATTTAAAACATTAATTTAAGAAAAATATTAATTTTGTCTTAAATATATTTATGCTAAAGGCGTATCCTATTTGAAGAAGACAAAGCTAATTTTTTCGATCAATGGTTGGTATCAATCTGTTGGCCATTAAACGAATCTCAGCCGTTCATCATATTTTGCAAATTTTTCAGTTGTTTTTTGCCATTGTTTCTCTACTTTTCCGCCGCTCCTCCAAACTCTTCCTCGCTGGTATTGACCATTCACTTCTCCAATTTGGTGAGCTATAGCCTGGAAATAAGGTTTCAATGAGGGTTTTTGAGTATATTTATGAAAATAAAACTTTTTGTCATTGTCTGAGTAAACGCCTCCACTTCATAATGATTAGGATTTGCTTTTGTTTTTTTTTTAAATTTATTCCTATCCATCACCATGAATACTCTCTCCACCATAATTTGAAAGGAATTTTATAGGTATGGTCCTTTTATATTAATCCCTCTTAAATGGAAAGAGACTGAAATGAGTTGTCATTATTAATATTTATCGCATAAGCTTGACCTAACTCCGTGAATGAAAACAAATATTTTGTCATATATATATATGGATTAAAGTTTAATTGGTATACATGAGTTATATTATTTTATTATACTATTTATTGAGTTTTAAATTTTCCATGGCTATAATGAACAAGTGGTAAGGTTTGGTTTATGTTTTAGATAATGATTTTTGCAAAATAAATATATTTTAATATTTTGACTTTTGCAAAATAAAAATAATTATTTTTTAAGAATTTAACTTATATTTAATATATAATCAAAAATTTTAACTAAAGAAAGTTTTTATTTGTGTTGTTTTAAATATATTAGATATAAGTTAAATATATTAATTATACTTAATATTATATATTATATTTTAAATAAAAGTATTAATTACATAAAATGATTAAAATTTATAATTAATAAATATTATAATTTTATATAGTACAAAAATAGATCAACATTTATCTTAATTGACTTCCACACTTCTTTGGCCTACCCATTGCACACTAAGGTGCAATTGCTAGTTTATGTTTACATTATATTTCTAATTTTTTAATTATCCTAAATTAAGACAACAAAAAAATACTTTTTCTAAAATAAAATTTTTATTTCCCCTTCCTTATTCATTTTCCCTCCCTCAATTGAGATGCATTTTCCTTTTTCCCTCTCTGAAGAAAACAAAACAAGAGGAGCGGCACAAGGAGATACAATTGAACAGGTTGTTGGCAAACCTGCTTGTGGCCAAAGGCCTCGGTCTCTCCTCCCTCTCCAATGTCAAACACCTCAAGACAATCAACCGCAAGAAAGTTAAAGTAGCTTGTGTCTGCGTGTATTCCTTATTTTCCTATTTCCATTGCTTTTTAAAATGGCCTTCTTGAGAATGAAATGGCAATGGCTGGTTACAACAATAGGAGAGTAAGGAAACACCAAAAGGGTGAAGGTAATTTCTATTTTTATGCTTCATGCACTATTTTAATTTAAACCCTATCATTATTATTCAATGGTTGCTAACCCTTTATTGCTTTCACCTGTGGCATTCGGTTATTTCTTCTAACCAAGAAGGGCCAAACCTTCAACCAATTAGTTCTACCAGTTTCAAGTTGCATCACCACAAGATGCCTATTGCAATGCAAACCCTTTCATATTAAGGAAATGGTTGTTAATCGTCCATTCCTTTTACCAGTGGTGTTGGAGAAATTTTGCAGTTGAAGTAAATGTCACTTTCCAAGGTATTTTTTTGTAGGTCCACTATTGTAATTTTATTTTTGAAGTAAAATGTATATCACAGAGACATTAAATTATTTTGTCTTACCATCATTTTTTTTCAATTTTCTTAATTTTTCTCCTTAAAACAAAAACTAAATTTGTGTATAATCTTTATTTTATTTTATTTTATAAATTTTAATAGAACCCATCATAGAAAGGGCCACAATTGCAACATTTTTTGGTGTTGATAATGCTATGGTGAGACTCTAAAGGGCAGAAACTCTGATAAAGCATGATTGGCACAACGTGCATAAATTATAGGTAAGGATTTTTATGGATCCTTGTTTAGGCTATGAAGCTTGTTAGTATTTAAACAAATTCATCTACTATTCCACTCATAATTCATGTTGTGTGTGTATCATTATATATATTCTCAATAAATCTCATCACTGAAATGAGGATTGCATTCTATGTATGCATTTGATTTCAAAATAAGTTAAAGCACATCAATGCCTGAGTAAATAATTTTTCTTGTAGCTAGAAGGCATTCTAAAATTTAGTTAATTTAAAGTATAATACCCTTGTAAATTTAGGCATCCCATCCTTCCCCTTGGTTACTTCCTCGCTGCTTCATCAGTCGTTAATTCCACTATCCTTAAAGTATGTGACTTCTTATTCTTTTAGATTATGCCGTGAGGGTTGGTGATAGTTCCACAACCCTTACAACTCGTAGGGTTACTACTTTTTATGCGATGCTTTCCCATTTGGGATACCATTGGATTTACAATATTGTAACTTGCATTCCTATAGCATGTATGCCTGTAATTTGATTGATAAGGAGGCATTTTCCACAGTGATATTGCTATCAGGATTCAACCATGCAATTTTTTGAGTCAAACTCATTGACCCATGTTTCATCAATAGTGGTTCACAAGAACCCAACTCTCATAATGAATGGTCCACTCATCACCCATTGCAATTAGACGATGTTGAATTATTTCAAATTGATGTAATGTAGGGATGCTAGCTCTTTTGTCTGTGGGAAGATGATCTCTCATATGTAGTACCCCTAGTTTTTTGAAGTAATAGACATGTGGTTTCAGAAAAGAATATAATAATATCAAAAATTACATTGGTACCAAATTGGACCACTCAGTCCTAACCAACCATGTGAGAGGATGTATCCATTTGGAAAACCAAGATGTTTGTCACTTATTCATCAAATGTGAGAGGATGTATCCATTTGGAAAACCAAGTTGTTTGTCACTTATGAATACAATCTTTTAAAACTTTAGTCATTTGTGTTACGCCAATCCTTTTCCTTGTAACATTTCGTCTTTGAAGTATAAGAGCCAGTATAATTTACCTAGATTTGGACTAACCTTTTGATTTATATTTCTTCTTATCTTTGGATTTTTCTTACCCTTCTTTTTCTTTGGACTGACCTTTTGCAAAGAGGGCACCTTTAGAGAAATCCTCTATCGTTTATTCTTAATTCTTTATTTATTAGGGCTGCAACAACTTCTTCAAGTGTTTAACTTAGAAGATGTACTACTAATTGTCCTAAGAAGATTGTCCCATGAATTGGGTAATGAAGAAAACAAACTTACACATTTATCATTTGCATCCACTAACATCAATAGGCTACTATTGACTAACAATGATAATGAATGTATGTAAATGATCAAAAATAGATTCCCCATCATTCATTTTCAATGAATACAAATTTCTTTTCAAGAAATGTTTATTGACTAGAGACTTAGTTTGAAACAATGTTGCAATTTTATCCCACAATTTCTTTGTAGTGACCTCACTATACACATTCATTAACAAAAAATCAGATTAACATAGTGCTCCTTGCCTTCCTATGTAATTCATCTCAATCATCTTGATTGAGATCAAAAAGTTCATTTCATGTCACAGCTAACCATTGATCTCCACAACCAAGAGATCCTCCACTTTAAATTTCCACAACTCGAAACTCTATCCTTTGAATTTTCCAATATCAATCCTTTATGGACTTTCCGTGACTCCTACAAAAGCATATTTGAACTTCACAAAACTCCCACCACAACTAAAGAAAACCACACAAGGAGAGCATCTCCTCATCGGGCCAATACCAAGTTCTAATACCAAGTGTTGAAAAACTAGAGATATATCTAAAAAAGCATTACAAAGGGTTTCAGAATCTGATTGAAAGTGATTTAGAACAATAATAGGATTGATATAAAATTGATTTATGACAACAATATGAAATGGAAAGATAACACATAGAAAAGAGCAACACCATAACTTGATGTTTTCCTAGGAAAGTTCCTTTTGAGGAAGAAAACCCCATCCACAAAATCAGCTTCACTATATTAACACCAAGGTGTGCTTCCAAACATATCAAATGATCACCAACGTTGATTTCACATCAAATGGAAATCCTAGAGAAATTTCAGCAGCATTCCAATGGCATTTCTATACAACAAAGTATGCTTAGAAATTACTATCCCAATACCTTATTAAATATTCAATTACAACACAAGAAACCAACAACAGTTTCTAAAACTATTGATGAAAATCACATGTCATATAACCAAGGGCACCCACATGAGGTGGTGTAACTCTTTGAGGTGGCACAAATTCCAATACCCATTATGACAATGTAACTTCCTATTCAATGATGCAACTTATAAGATGAATTACACATCTTATATTGTCTAGAAATAGTAAACTCTCGTAAACTCCAGTTGATCTATTTGTCCCATGTGAATTGTGGCATCCAATTCCACATTTGGAAGTTTTTTGGTCCTTTTGCAACCCCAAATGTAATTCTCAATGTGGGATACAACATGCCATGTGTCCCTCAAACTTTTCCTATTCAATTTAGGTGTCCTATTATCTAAGAGGGTCATTTTTTCATAAATTATAAAGTTGCCTAACTAGCCATAATGTCCCCCATCCATAGGTAAACTGGATAAATGAACAACATTGTTATACAATGCATACACATTCCCAACAATAGTTAGGTCAATATATAATCTTACTATTGAGGGGTCTTTGTTCATAATTTAAGGCTTAAGAGTTAGTTGAGTACAGAGCATGAAGATATTAGTATGAAAATTATAGGATGCAAGTTTACTTGGATTGGTCCATGGTTATAGAGATACATAACCAGCTCATGTATCACTAGGATAAAAAAAGAAGAATACAGTAGTATTAGTTTATAGATTCATTGATTAATTCAGAACAGTCCTTAAAAGTACATTGTCTTCACTGAAGGACACATGAGAACATAGTATCTCATTGCAATAACCTCTTTAATACTTTGTTCATTTTTGCCTAAGTCAATAGTGGAAAATAGCCATAGATATTATGTAAGTGCTTTCTTGGTGAAACAAGAAATCATCAAACCCTTATAAGGCTCTTAGAGGAAATTACTGTTATACTAATTTAAGGACTCATCAATACTCCCATAGTCACCTAAAAAACTAAAATTAGGATCAAATGTTGTTGTTAGAATCAAAACAACTACAATATAATGAGCAACTTAGACCTTGGAGAGATACCAACATAATGTAGAAGTACTAGTATTGATACATTAGAATTTGATTATTTTTCAAATACTCCTGAAGAAAATTCCACTACCATCAATGAAGTTTCAAACACAGAGGTCTGTTAAACAAGTTTACACTTGTCCAAATTTTTTACGTCATTCAAGGTCCAAAAACAGAATGATATCATCCCACTATATGATCAAGCATTTCAAAAGGATAATTTTGCAGATAAAATTTATTACTAATTTTCTTGGACATTTCAAGGTCTAGCATCTCATAAATATTAGGAAGAATGGTCTTGAAGATAGTCTCAAATCTCAATAAATATCAAATCATTTTGAACTTCATTTTCTAACAGTAAATCAAGAATGTATTAAGTTTAACATATGAAGATGATCCGATCTCTATTTTTCACTCTATATGAAAATAGCTTTGACAACCATTGCATTTACAGCTT
Organism: Sequoia sempervirens; assembly: GCA_007258455.2. Taxonomy (NCBI): domain Eukaryota; kingdom Viridiplantae; phylum Streptophyta; class Pinopsida; order Cupressales; family Cupressaceae; genus Sequoia; species Sequoia sempervirens. The sequence continues at coordinate 23,929,684 of VDFB02000020.1, forward strand.
CAGGAGTAGCTGTTATACATTCAACACTAAATAATTCTGTTAGGAGAATTGTCGCAAAAATAACCTCAAGGGAAAGGTAAAAAAAATAAACAAAAATTTAAACCACCAAATGATCATTTCATACTTCAAAATATCTCCATGGGGAGAAACAAAAAAGTGTCTAACACTTTGTATTACAATAATTTTATATATGAAAACATCAACAGATAAAACCACATAACCAATGCCTTCATTTACCAGATAACAACAGATCTGTTTTAGAATGAAATAAAACACAAAAAAAACTAAAAGTGATCTAGCTGTGTACAAATTTCCAAAAAAAACTCATTGAAATCATGGCAAGTGACTTACCTCAAGATTTTGCACAAGTTCTATTGTGTTGTCAATGATGCTGATGAGAAAAATGGTTAGAGTTTGCAAGAAAAATATTACGAAACACTACCAAAGCAGAATTTAAGAAAAAATGAGATGAGCCAAAATGAGTCTCCATACAACTGCCACTTCAATCTATTCATAATAAATGAAAATTACATATAAAAATATTGAGGTTTAGAGCTACTAAATTCTTGAGATTGGGACAAGATTTTTGCAGCCTTTTAAATAAAAATATTGGTCACGAGTTGAAATTTGTTTTCAAATTTGAGGCAAGGAATGTTTCAACTGTCTAGAAGTTGTTTTGTTTGTTGTGAGACAACTTTTCGGGTGAAAGGTGCTACTAAATGTAGCCTTGTTGGCTAATCAAAACTTCCCCTCAAAATGCTTGTAGGGTTTTTAAATTATGTGTTAAACCTTGAATGTGAGGATTTAAAATTCCCCATAGTTGCCTATGAACTTCCCCAGTTAACAAAATATACTTTAAAAAGATGGAAGTGAGGAAGAATGATGCATTTAGGTTTAGTAGCTAGGCATGTAGAACTGAAAAATTGATAGTCAATCTATGTTAAATAGTAAAAGCCTAAAGCATTTTACTAGGTAAAGAATTGCATTAGGGATAATATGGGAGCACCAATGTGGAGATGATCTAGGTTCCAAGTTTTCTGATTCCATTGGCAAGCTGTCATAGTTAATTCCATTGGCAAGCTCCCTGATTCCATTGGCAAGTTGTCACAACTACAACACTTGATCATAGAAGGGTGTAAAATTTTAAGTAACCTCCTTGATTCTATTGGAAACCTATCGTAGCTGCAACACTTGATCATAGAATATTGTAGAGTTTTAAATAACCTTCCTTATTCCATTGTCAACCTGTCACATCTATAGTACTTGAAAATAGTAAGTTGTAGAGGTTTAAATAACCTCCCCGATTCCATTGTCAACCTATCACAAATGTAGAACTTGAACATTAATAGGAAGTTTCAAATGTTTAAATAACCTCCTTGATTCTATTAAAAATCTATTGCAGCTTCAACATTCAAAACTAAAATATTGTCATGGTTTAAATAATGATGCAGCGTGGTAAGGAAGCAACTTCTTTTCCACAACACTTTGACACACCTATTCAACTATACCCTTCAAAAAGGTAATCTAATCACACAACTTGACCTTTGCATCTAGAAGGGCCAATAGGACTTGGTAATGCATTGAATACACTCAACATGACAAAACATGACTACACAACTAGACTTTGCACTCAAAACCATCTATTAATCCATCGCTTCCTTACAAGCCAATGCATGCATGTAGCACTGCCCAATGAGGACAATCAAGATAAACACTTGTTAAAGGCCATAACTAGAGAAAGAAACTTGTTTTCAGACATCCAACATAGATCCCTACAAATTTCCAAAAGCACAAGACCAAATACTAAAGGCAGATATTTCAAGTGATTGATTTACAAGCTACAAACAAGTCTTAACTAGGCCTGCACAAGGAGGCTTTTGTCCTACCAAGGCATACCCCAACACTCCTAATGCCTTTAAAAGACTCCAATAGGTTCCAAAAGACCCATTTCACATATTCATCCATTACTATGGCTCAAAAGCTTAGAAAAACAAAAAAATGCTTTCAAAACATCATTTTCTAGACTGTCACATACAAAAACTAGACCTATGGCATCAGATAATTCTCACAAACCTCCATTTTTCCTCCTAAAACCAATTGTATCATGTAGAGGACCCCTAAATCCACCATTCCACCAAAAATCAAAATTTTCCCACGGTGGAATGGTGAATTATCAACATATTTGTAACCAAACCCTTGTTTTGTAGGGTTTCAGACCCACTTTCAGAGAAATTGGTGTAACTATCTCAATTATTAATGAAATTAACTCAAATAACCACCAAAAGAGAGTAGATTCATCCCTCTAACAAAAAATGAACACCAAAAGCCTGTACAGTTATGTTAGTGTCTGTACCACACAAAAGAATAGGAAAAAATGTTGTAAAATCAAGAAAAAATAGAGTTTTCTTTGTATTGATGCTTCAAAACTTCAACACCCTTCATGCCTCGACCCCATGGAGGGTTTATAAACATGTTCCCATCCTCCTAAATAGACTTTAACTATTTTTTGAATAAAGGATCTGTTGTTAAGGTGTTTACAACTCTAATGATGAGTTTACAACAATTTGCATTATGACAACATTGCATCTTCTTTTTTTTAAGCAACTTTGATTCCTATCACCTAAAACCTCAAAAATCATTGAAGTGGATCCTAAATATCCTTGTTACATGTTCATTACTCCAATATTTCCTTTACATATACAAATTCAAGTTTGTGCCTTTCAAGGCTATAAAGACAACAATTGTTGCAAGATTGCAATTTTCTACATTTTGACTCAAAAATTAAAAACTTCCACCTAGATCATGCTTGATGGTCTTGTTAGACCTTTATTAATGACAAAAAGACTCAAAAATACTCATTCTAACCTCCTAACCACTTGTTTTCATCAAATGAGCAAAAATGGAGGATGAGGTGTAGGTGCTCTTGCACCAAATAACCTCCTTGATTGCATTGGCAACCTATCACAGCTACAACCTTGAATGTAGAAGGGTGTGAACATTTAAATAACCTTCCTAATTCCATTGGCAATCTGTCACAACTGCAACACTTGAACATGGTAGGGTCTATAGATTTAAATAACCTCCCTCATTCCATTGGCAACCTATCACAATAGTAGAACTTGAACATAGAAATGTGTAAAAGTTTAAATAACCCCCTTGATTCTATTGGCAACCTATCACAGCTCCAACACTTGAACATAGAAGACTATAGAGGTCTAAATAACCTTCTTGATTTTATTGGAAACCCATCACATCTATAACACCTGAAAATAGAAATTTGTAGAGATTTAAATAACCTCCCCAATTCCATTGTCAACCTCTCACAACTGCAACACTTGAATATAATAGGAAGTTTTAAAGGTTTAAATAACCTCCTTGATTCTATTGACAATCTATTACAACTGCAACATTCAAAACTAAAATATTGTCATGGTTTAAATAACCTTCTTGATTCCATTGGCAACCTATCACAGCTGCAACATTCAATGTAGAAGGGTGTGAACGTTTAAATAACCTTCCTGATTCCATTGGCAACCTGTCACAACTGTAGCACTTTAACATGGTAGGGTCTATAGATTTATATAGCCTCCCTGATTCATTGGCAACTTGTCACAGCTACAACACTTGAACATAGAAGGGTGTAAAAGTTTAAATAGCCTCCATGATTCCATTGAAAGTAGAATGCTAGGATGTGTTCCAGAGTGCTTCATTAATTCAAAGATTTTGAGAGGTTCCTTGTAGAATCCATTTTGTGCACATTCTGCAATCAATCATTTCATTCCATGATATGGCATCTCTTTGAGGCATTTTTTCAAACAATTCAGGTGTTTTGTCTACGATTCCACATCTTGCATACATGTCTACCAAAGCATATACAACTATAACATCTGACAAAAAATTCCTCTACCATTATGCTTTCATCGGTCTATCGGTGGAGCTATGAGGGGAGTTCCCCCGATGTAGTAATTTTAGGCCGATAGTGACACTATCAGCATAACATTACTACATCGGAGGAGCTCCCCTCATAGTTCCACCAATAGACCGATATATGAACAAGTGAGTTTTTTTCATCGGTCTATCAGTGGAGCTATGAGGGAAGTTCCCTCGATGTAGTAATGTTAGGTCAATAGTGACACTATCATCCTAACATTACTACATCGGGGGAACTCCCCTCATAGCTCCACTGATAGACCGATATATGAACAAGTTAGTTACTTTCATCAGTCTATCGGTGGAGCTATGAGGGGAGTTCCCCTGATGTATTAATGTTGCGCCAATAGTGACACTATCAGTGTAACATTACTACATCAGGGGAACTCCCCTCATAGCTCCACTGATAGACCAATGAAAGCATATTGACAACACTAGAACATATTGGTGAAAAATAACACAACGTCCCACCAATTTTTTGCCACTCAAAAAATCATGAAAATGAGGTGTGCACTACCCCCAGACCCTGTGAGGGGCACTTCCCCTCAACCCCGCTAGGGGCACTGCCCCCAGACCCCTGCAAGGGGTACTGCCCCTCGACTTCACTGGGGGCACTACCCTTAGACCCTCGCAAGGGGTGCTGCCCCTCGACCCCACTGGGGGTGCTACCCCTAGACCCTCGCGAGGGCCATTGCCCCTCGAACTCGTTGGGGGTGTTTCCCCCAAACCCACATGGTTGAATTATTCCAAGCCATTTATAATGTAAAGTTTAGAGTCATAATAGTGCATTCAAGTTTTTCATGTTTGTTTTTGTTTCGTGAAGGATTTTGAAAATGTTAATGAAGACCTTTTGAAACTTGATTTATGATGCAGGAAGTGAAAATGGAAATAAAATGAGTACAAGCTTCAATGTCAAGATACCCATTTCTCTAAGCCTTGGGAAAAATGATATAGCTATATTAAGTGTGATGCTTGGATTGCCGATAATGATTGAAATTTGATTTAAATATTTCATTGAGCTTTTTGAGCCTTTGTTTGTACTTTTATGACTGTGTTACTGAATATGGAATTGAAGTTAGGCTTTTGATGATGCTGGTTGTGGTTTACTTTAAATGTTGTGATGTGATGAAACATAAATTTGTTATAATGTACACTTGATAATTGTACATCTTGTAATCTTATGTATATCCTACAATATATTTATTTTTTGAAGTTCTTGCATGAAAGAAGTTCTTAACATGCTTGCTTGATTGCTCATATTTTCAGGTAAAAGAATTTGGGGGTGCATTTTGAGGAAAAGAGTGTAGGATTAAGCTATGTAGCAATCCAAGGGTTTAAAGATGGCACTCATGACTTGCCAAAATAGTTATGGACATATCAGGTATGTTTCATATCAGGTATGTTTCATGGACATATCACATCTCTGAGAACAATTTATCTTGCAACAATCTTGGAGATGTCAAAACATACTTTAAGGTTCTCAACAACTCTAGTAGTTGTACCAGGGGCCATGTTTAACAAACCAAATGCAATTGCTAACTTTTCACTATGGTGACAGATACATGATTCCTTATACCCTATTGCCTTCATTTTCCAAGCCAATTTCTCCTACTTTATATAGCTCTACCATATTTGTGGATGTGATTTATCTCCTACACAAAAAACATGTACCAGTTTACGACCTTCAATCCAACTACATCGAGGTATGTTTTTAATTCCTTTATCTTTCATCAATCTCTTTACTATTTAAACCTCGTACAAATGTTTTAGAGAACATAAGTTGCAACATTTTTAGGATCCAACTAAAAAAGCAATGTTGCTGGAAATACTCAAACTATATTCATATATGATCCACAACCTATGCATTGGTGAAGATTAGTAGTGTCTTTGTCACACAACTAATTTATTCTTTATTTTTCTACTTTCATTTGTAGTCATCTTTAGGTTTATTCTCAATCAATGATATTGATATCTAACTAGTAAAATATTTTCCCTTGTTTTTATGAATGGATATCTACATAGCAAAGCTACACTAACAGACACCATTGTAGATCTCCCTAAAACATGGCAATGAGCAATGCAAGCAGTGCAACTACAATAGCTACCGAATTTGATGGTTCTATAGCAATATTTATGTATATTTACCTCAAAAAACAATTAATAACAATAATTCATATCATTTGGCCTTCCTTTTTATAGATAGATATATGAGTAGATAGTTGTTATCATATCTATTGTTTATATTTTTTGTTTCACAGTGATAAAATTTTAATCTTTTTTTCCTATTGTGATGGTTTTCAGATTCATGGCATAAAGTGGGCTTTTCAATTTGTGTATTTCATACTCTGCAACATGAGATTCCTACTACTTTCTGGGAGAGCTCTCAAGGTACTCTATTTCATTTTCCTTTTAACTTGTATAAATTCAACAATAAGGCAAAAATTTCAATTCATTTATATATGCTACTAACTCAATTGAGATGGAATTTGTGATCAGCTTTAGATCCCCATTTTGATATTAGGTGTTTTATCTTGATATTATATGTTTTGTCTTGATAGAATGTCTAATCTAGGATTATTGTTGACCAGAGATGTTGTGACTTTGTTCAGTATGGTTATCTTTTTGGATAAATGGCTAGCATTGTGTCTTTGTCTATAACTTGATGGGTATAATCTTGTATTAAAACATAGCTTAATTCATTTACCATGAAAATGGTTTTGAAAAGAGTTATAGGTTATGAATTCTTTAAAATCTTAAAGATGAAAGACATTGGTTAAAATTTTATAAAATGCCAAAGTCCTTAAAATACTTAAATAAAACCAAGACTCATCTCCAAGTATCTTCTCAATAATTCCTAATTGTTGCAATCACAACCTTCATGCAAAGTTTTTCCCCATTGCAATTATGTATTAGACTAAGCTTATCCCATTGTTTAGTATATTGATCCTATCCTCATTTCCTAGTGATATATCAAACTAAGCTTGCCTTGATTGCTTTGTGTACTCAACAATTCACAACTTTCCTTGGGATGCACATAAATCAGTTGATGGACAAGGTGAGAAATTATGTCCATAACATGGCAACATGTTTGGGAGGTCTTATTGTGGGATTCATAAACAGTTGGAAAGTTTCTCTTGCAACTCTAGCTACTAGTCCATTTATTATGGCTACGGGAGGAGCTTCAAATATCTTTCTTCATAGCCTTGTTGAAAAAATTCAAGATGCATATGTTGAAGATGCTAGCATTGCAAAGCAGGTTTGAATGGGGGGCAGGGTAGGATGTAGTTTGTATAAATTAGTTTGTTAAGTTTTTCTATTTTGATTGTAAACTGACTTTATGCTAATTCCTTGTTGACTTGTGGGTAGTTGCTATGATTTGGCTTTAGGTAATTGTTGATGGTTGTGTTATATTTGACAAATGTCAGACATTTTATACATGTTTTTCCTAGTTTGGGAAAGTAGTCCAATCTTGATAGATGTTTCTTGGTCTATATATTGTGTACAAGCACTACTCCTAATGAATAAAACAATCATTGATATTGGTCTACAATCTCTTGGCATGTTTTGTTATATTTTCCTTACATAGCAACAACTAATGTTATTGTTTGGCTGTAAACACCTCTTCTACTTATATTTATGTTGGCTTAGATTGATGGTAGTTTCTTTATTAGAGTTGATACCTTGATCACTTTTGTTTTAATAACAAGGAAATATTCTTTTAAGATGTTATGTTCATGATAGATATTTAACAAATGCAAGCAATTTTAACCGATAATGACCCATGGAAGTCATTAATCTTTCTAGGATATGAACATGGTAGAAAATCTAAAATCTCCTTAATGCTTTGGTACTTTAGTATAGACCCATTAAATTATTTCAAATTTAAGGTTATTGTTTACACTAACCATGGATGCAATTTCTTTGCTTACATTTAGATTGGTTTTATTGATTGTAGCATTGAGGGACTCATTTTTACCTTGTGTAGGAAGGGAATGGGTATGATAAGTGCTTCTGGAGTTAAGGGATGGGCTGGTGGAGGTGGTGGCAGAGTTTCCATAAAGAGCTACAGTAGGCAAGAGAGTTTGAATATCTTTGTGCATGGTTAGTTTGAATGGGGGCGGCCTATAGATGATTGGAGCTTTATCATAATCATAGAATGAAAGTTCCTTTGCAAAGATGTATCATGCACTTATGCATTACAAGGGTAAGAGATTGTAGGTTATGATATAAAAGAACAGTCATGTTCATATTCTTTTGTAAGCTGTTGATCAACATAAAGGCAAGGTTTTGGAGCAGATTTCAGCTAGTTATTTTCTCTCGTAGCAATGCATTGTAATCTTTTCATGTTCTTTTATGTTGTGACAAAAAATTGTAACTCCATTTTCAAGCTTACACAACTGAACGTAATATCTTTTTGATTAATAAAATAAGTTATTTTTACCTTCTCATTGTTGTTTTATTGTGCAAATATTTTAGATAGTTGATAAGTAATTTTTTTTATTAATGGAAACTAGTAAATAAAAATGACTAAATATATGACTAAAGTAATGACTAAATTAATGACTAAATGACTAAATTGATGACTAAATATATAATTAAATCAATGACTACATTAATGACTAAATATATGACTAAAGTAATGACCAAATATATGACTAAAATAATGACTAAATTAATGACTAAATATATGACTAAACAAATCACTACCGTGACTAAATAAATGACTAAATTAATCACTAAATCAATGACCAAATCAATGACTAAATAAATGACTAAAATAGTTTAGTCATAAATTTGGTGGTTTTATAAATGACTACAGATAAACCACTAAAATAGTCACGTGACTAAAATTAATGACTAAATATAATGACTAAATAAATGACTAAAATTGTTTAGTCATAAATTTAGTGGTGTTATAAATGACTACAAATAAACCACTAATAGTCACGTGACTAAAGTTAGTCATTTATATGCAATTTTTTGTAGTTTATTTAGTCATATATTGTTGTTTGTGTACTAGTAAAAGCATGTTGTTATTCTATCTCATTTTGAATTGAGGGGGGCGAGCTTTACTAAAAATCAATAACATAGTCAAGGCTTTTACTTCACTTCAAGTGGGAGTGGTGCAATGGGAAGGGGATGTTTAGTAAGCTAGGAAAATATACATGCTCACTTTGTATGCAATGGTAAGGTGAATTCAAAGTTTAGACTTGATAGTTGAGCAATGATTAAGTGGTCACCTGGAAATGAACTATGTGGTCCTATAAATACTACTTTCCCCTATGAATTTGAAGATCGATGCAGTGAATAATTAAAGTTAATTAAATAACCATTACAAGGAATTTAAATAATTTCATATCATTATAGGTATTGGACTATTTGCATCAACCTAATTCAATTTATTGTTTCATGCAGAGCTCTATTATAAATGGAGGAGCTTGCTACATAAGGAGATTACACATGATGGACACGCCCATGAATTTGTGCCAAAGCATGCAACAAGGAGGTGCTTTCACATCACCATCTATGGGAATATAGCAAGGCTAAAGAGGACTACCAATAGAAGGATGTTTACACAAACAACGATTAGTTTTCCAAGAAGGGTTGACCAATGTATTACTACATGCCAAAGGAATTTGATACCAGGAATCAAAGGGTCATCTACCAAAGTTAGAAGCAAGAAGGAGCTTTCTTTCTTTTCATCAAATAATTATGATCTATCAGGAGATGTCCTGCAAAGATCAAGAGCAGCATGTCCGCTTTGCGGCAATACAAATCTACAAATAAGATCCACTTAGTTGGCTGAAAGAAATGCTGCAAACACATTAGATAGAGGGCAGCTTTCATAGTTTTCAGCCACAACAAAGAAGGCATTCACTATAGAACAAAATTGTTACAACACCAGGATCACTAAAAGAAAAAATAGGGAAAAGATAAATATGTATTTTTAAATTTCTATATATTGGGGGTAGGTGAAACCCTAACTTGTATCAAATCTAGGCCACTCATTATAAATAAATCTTTTCCATTCATTGTCCTTTTGAAAAACTATAAATAGGGGCTTGCTCCTCATTTGTAAGTGGTGGTGAATTGTTGTAAGAGGCATATTGTAGCAATAGAAGAAAGCATTGCATTTTTTTATGGGTGTTTTCTTTAAACTTGCTCATTGTGCATGCATGATTCAACCTCCATGTTAGACTTAGCTGGTAGTTTCTTGAATGGCTTTGATAATGGTTGTTGTTATAGTATTTGATGGACTTCTTGCCCATATTTTTGGAACTTGTTGATGACAAAATACTATGTAAAGTTAGCCTGGGCTTGTTTATTTCATTGTTGCAACTTAGTTCAATTGTATGTTCATGAAGCGAATGCACAATATGAAAATTTGTAGACCTTAGGAGATTGCACTAGTTTTGTGTAGCTATAGGTTCCTCTTGGCCAAGAAAAACTTAGTTTATGGGAGTGTGTCTGTTGTAGCATGCTCGATTGTTATTGTTCATTCATAGCTTTAGATTTAGATTAGTTTCTCTCAGCCCTTTGTCTTTTGCTATTTCTTTTAACTCCTTTGTTAGAGTAGGTTCCCAAGCACCATCACAACGTTAAACTTGGTGTTTGAAGTGAGTTTTAGCTTGCTGTCTTGAGTAGGCAGCCATTGTTCAATCATTTCCAGCATCCTTGAAACTCCATTTGCAGATCTAACTTCCCATGCTTTGTAAATCATAAAGGCCACCTTGTGATTACCAAAAAATCACATCAACCAATTGAATTATTCCAAGCATTATCATGACCTGACACCTGAGAGACCTTTGGATATTTTCTGCAACTTGTTTGTAGGATTTATCTTTTAATAGATGTAGCATAATTGTGTTCTTCCTATGTTGATAAGGTGCAAAAACACCCATCAACATGATCCTGGATGACCCTTGTCACCCTTGTTGGTACTTGGATGCAGGAGTGATTTTGTGTCGTAAACCTTCTTTTACTTGTATTATCATTCTTCTATGTTTGTGATTGATTTTCAGCAAATTGGGGATGATGCAAAGTGTTGGGGGCAATCAGGCTTCCCTTCCATGTTGACCCAATTTTTTATTTTCACTTTGTCTTCTTGTATATTCATCACATGGTCTGATATAGTAGGGGGTTGATGATAGTTCATTTATATACTATTATTATACTTATATATTTATGAGCACTTTTTACCCTAAAATATTAGATCACTCCTATGCCTCTTGTTTGTAATTATTTATCTTTTTCTATTTTCTTATCTTTATCTCTTCTTTGCTTGAGTTGTCCCTTTCATGTGTGACAATGCCATTTCTATGATACTCTGATTTTCAAAAAATGTATTCATTCCCAATGAATCTTTTCTCAAGAATCACATTCTCATCTTGGACCTAGCGAAACATGTTTCTTTCATCTTGGGTTCACAAAGAACGAACTTGAGGATTTTACTTCGAGGTTGGAGCAACCTTTACCTTCCCCTTGCAAGGGGGCATCTTATTCCTTCTTAATTCCTTGATGAAGTGGACATCTTTCAAGAGGATTCTTGGGAAATTAATTGATTTGAGAAAAAAAAAAAATTCTGCACTTTCAAATAGAGTGTCCCTTGAGTGGACCCCTTTGAAAGCCTTCCGACTTGTTGACGGTCTACATGAATATCCACTTATTTTCCTGCATGGTCACCTTGTGTTTTCAGACATGCTTTATTTGCAGATAAACATATCACTTTGCAACTGCACCTATGAATTTGCGTTCTGATCTGCAAAGTCCCCTTGCATCTGGGTTTCCTTCATGTGAGAGATCTTGGGGAATACCTCCTTGTAGGTTTGCAGACCTATAAGGTGCTTACACCTCTGGGCTTCCTCCATTTGAGAGATCTTGGGGGTCACTCCCTTGTGGGTTTGTGGGCCTGTAAGGTGCTTATTTCATCGAGTTTCCTTAATGTGAGAGATCTTGGAGGACACCTCCTTGTAGGTCTACCACCCTGTAAGGCGCTTACTTCTTGGGGCTTCCTTCATGTGAGATATCTTGGGGGTTTCATCTTCACAAGTCTATTGGCCTATGAGATGCTTTTATCCTATGAGATTTGTCCATCATTGGCTGAGGGCCTTCGATGTACATTGTGCAACTTCATAGTTCTGTGGGGCTATGGAGTCTTTTGTTTGAGGCTCCTTCAGGAGTACCTGTGGAGTCCTTTTCCTACCCTGTGATTTTGAGCTCGACAAATTGCAATATGCTTCATCAAGTATTTAAATATAAATTTTTAACCCTATTCACTCTTCAATCTACTTTGGCAAAGCACTCATTAGTATTCATGCTCGCTAAAGTGGGGGAAAAAATGTATAGGAGTGAATTTGCACCCCTTATGCAAATTCCCCTTTTACACAACCTCACCTTAGAAAATCAAATCTGAAGATGAAATTCCACATCACCCAACTACCTTCCTTCCAATTGGCATCTATCTATTTTGTCGATAAGAGAATTTTTTCTGGGGACGCACGTGCGACGCACAGACATCCGCATGGTGTGCTTTCATTCCTGATGGATTCCCATGTCTGGAGTTGGAAAAAGTGTTACACTTCCTATTGGGAACGATTTGTAACATCCCTCTTTGAACAACTGACCCAGAAAATGGTAGATTCTTCCCTCTTTTCCTTCAAATTCATCTATCTTCATCTCATTTCACTCTCTAAGCAACAAATTGGAATTCTCTTAGCATTTTCCAGCATTCACTTCACTCTTTATCAACACTCCAACACTCCATTGTAGCAGCAACAACACTCCATCAACTCCACATAGCAAGTGCAAAGCAAACCATAATAGCATGGGCTTAGAGCCTTGTGAGGCTTCCCTTCATCAAAATTGTGGTTGTGGTGAAATTTCCAAGTCTGCATTCTCCTCCATTGGCTAGTGAGCTTTTGGGTGGAGTTGGTAACATTTCACTCCTCTCATTTGTGATTTGGTTGAGTAGCAGAATATTGTTTTGTAGTGTGTATTGTTTTCCTTCTTTCCTTTATCACATATTTCTACTTTGTTTCTTTCTAGCTGCCTGCGGAGGTGGAAACACCAAAATGGGGGTTTGACTAAGGCAAGCCCCTATACAACACCAACAATTTTCCCCTTCTTTCTTGTGTGTAAGTGAACATACATGCGGAGCTAGCTGTCAAACATGTAGTTTTGTGAGATTATCTTCATCACCTTAGCCTCTATCTATTTGATTTATCATCTTTGGATTTATCTATCCTATTTGATTATTCTTATTTTCCCGTTTAAATTAACTAGCTAGGTTGTCACTTTATTTTTTGGTAGTTTGTATTGTGTTCACTATTTTCTGACCGTACGGATGCTAGTGCGCCTGAGAGACACCAACACACTGCATTGATTTCTGAGAACTATGTTTTCATCCTCAGAGAGAGAGTTATCTAAGGCACAATACCGACTCCAAAAACTAGCTTGCCTAGCCCAAACTTAAGTTTGAGATCTGCAAACATGTCCTCATCATTCTCTATCCTTATTTCAAGATACCCTTTAGAGTGAGGTAAGTTAGGGCAACCCTCCGCTCTCAGCTCTTCGTGACCTAGAGCCTTGACATGGTTGGTCCCCCTCTCTTACGACTTCATTTGATGGTGAAATCTCATCTAATCACACAAGGAAACCCTTAGTCCTTTCCCCCAATTGAGTTACTTGGTTGAGGGATCTTGGTTTCCTATTGAACTAAAGTGGAAATAGGTTCCTAAGTTTCATCTCCTAAAAGGTGGACACCTTCATTTTCCTTTGGTTTAGTAAGTTTGGTGAAATATTCCAAATTTAGTGTAAAACCCTATGTGTCTAAACCTTAACCTTTTTTCTATATTACACTACGTATGCTCATGCATGTATATACTCATATGTATCAGTTATCATAAGCATATACATATATACATTCTTATGCATATATCCATCAATTAATATATAAATATGATTATATGAAAAAGAGATCATACTTAACATAAAGACTTAATCACATATTCCAATCATGAACATTCAAAGACAAAAACCACAAACCTACATAAAACATTCTCAAACCATGAATGAAGATTACTTACCATTTCCCGTCTATGTTGACTCAATTAGACCAACTAGGGTGTGAGTGTGTGTGATAGCTTAAATAGGAATATTAGTGTTACCAAACCAAGTTCTTCTGCTGAGTGATACTCCCCCTCTCATACTCAAGGGCTTGACTCCTTCCTACATCCAACTTAGTGCATCACATAGGTAGTTAGCCATCCACATGAAATATATTTGCATCATCAAAGTATTAACGTATTCACATTGCAATACATATTCATTCATCGTATTTCCTATTAGTATAAAACATAATTAAACCTTCATAAACAATAACATCTTAATGCATATTTCAATATTTCATTCACCCATTAAACATATTAAAGTCATGATTTACATTTATTATCATTTAACATCATATCTAGTCATAAAGGTATTAGTAACATGGTAACTGAGAGATGGGGTGTAATGTATATGGATATATAGAGAGGTAGTTCTTGAGCTCAAGGGAGAGAGAGTCAGATAGAGAGATGGAGATACTGAGAGAGAGAGGTCTAGAGAATAAGAGATAAACAGTGAGTGAGATAGAGAGAAATATGGTACAACTTGGTTTATACTAAATTTTGACCTCTTGATTGCTAAAATTTTATATGTTGATTAGTAAAATTTTACTATGTGGAAAATTATAAGATCTTCCAAAAACTAGAATTTACATTATAACTCCACGAGATCCAAAACTACTCTCAAACATCTTGAAACTATATTAACTTAAAGTATAAGAAATTAAATTTCCATATGTAAATGTTCATTTCATATATATGGTTTCATTGGAAGAGAAAGATAAAGATAAAGAAAAAGAAAAACAGATAGATTTCAAGATAATACATTCTAAAAATTCAGGGTAAAAGTACAAAGTTGTGTCACACTTTATAAAGAAATCAACCAACACTAATCCAAATTTTAAATTTGAATCACTATAAAGTGATATATATGGTTTGAATTTTGAAATGATGTAAACTAATCAAATGTGTATTTTTTAGTATATTTTATTGTTGTATTTTAAAAATAAAAAATAAAAAAATATTTAAATATAGTTTTTCATAAATTTAGACTATAATTTTGTTGCTGGAAAATGAAGTTACATTAGACATCATTCTTTATGTAGTAATTTTTTTTTTTCCTTCAACTTTTTTGTGTTTATTTATAACTTGAAACTTTAGTGCATGGATATTTTTTTTCCAATATATATATATATATATATTAAAAAGTGTGTATTAAAAAATGGTCATTTCCATTCAATGTCAACTTTCATATTAACTATTTATCTAAAATAGAAAACAAACTATACCATCCTGATATAGATTATTTTATCTAGTACATCATATTTTTTCAAATTTTTTAAATAAGTTTTAGTATTTTTCTTAATAAGTTTTAGTATTTTTCTTGACATGGTAATAAACCTAATATTTTTGTGTTGATAACCCACTTTTGGTAAAAATAAAGTATAAAATATAAATTATATATATATTTGAAAACTACACTTATGGATCTACTAAAGGGTATATATATATATATATATATATATTTACATGACTAGGAGTTGTTGAAATATTAAGTTTTTCAAATAATTTTATTTTTTTGATAAATTGGCTTCAAAGTAGTGCCACATATGAATTTATCTAACAATTTTAGTTGGAAAAGTTGTGGACATATCTAACTTAGCTATAATGAATCTTAATAGATCATATGTTTGATGAAAATTGTTTTTTAGTTAGAAATACATAAATTTAGTTGTGCCGATAAGTTGGTTGAAAATGTAACATAGCTTTGTACTTTTACCTTTCTTCATTCACATTTGGCAATCTCCAAATTTGGTTCTCACCAAATGGGTTGTATTGGTAAATACCTACCCTTAGGCTCGGTCATCTAAGCCATTTGGCAAGCGCTTGGGAAGTGCCAAATATGGTGCTTTCCAAATGGTCATTTGGGTAAGAAAAAAGAAAAATATTTTTTGTGTCACATATTTTTGCGCTTACCCTAGATGGCCATAATAATATAGATGAAATTTAGCTAAATTGGAAACATTTTACACCTGATGTTTTCTCTTATATCCTTGCTTAATAATTTTGATGAAGTTATAAAATTATAGCATGAGCAATTTTAGTAACTTCTCACTATTGTGGCTTTGAGCAACTAAGTCAACAAGAAATTGTTATAGAGATTCCTAGAGTTAGATTCTCTATAGGACTTTGTGAGGGTTGTACCTTTGGGAAGAATCCTAAAATGAAGTTCAATAAAGGAAAATAATGGAGGGCTACACAAGTTTTGGAGCTTGTTCATAGTGATGTATCTGAGGCATTTCCCCATCGATCTTTTACTAAAGAAAAATATGCTATCAAATTTTCATAGATGACATTTTGAGGTGCTCATCAATCTACTTCATTCAATAGAAATTACAAGTCATTAAATTTTTTCTAGAATTCAAGGCTCTCGAGGTGAAAATAAATTAGGAAATGTTATCAAGGCTCTTCAAACTAATAAGGGGGTAAGTATATAAACACCAAGTTTGAGAAATTTTGTACATTGAATGGGATAGACTTGCAAGACAAAGTTCCTTACACTCTCAACATAATGGTTTTGTAGAGTGTAATAAAAAATCCTTAAAAGAGATGACTAACTATATGATACACTTTAAGGGTCTTACATCATAGTATTGGTAGAAATAATCAAGTATGCTTGTTACATTTGGAATAAGTTTCTTTATAAAGACTTGAAGGGTATTAATCCATTTGAAGCTTGGACATGTAGGAAACCATTAGTTGACCACTTTAGGGTCTTTGGATCTCTATCCATGACATATATATACCAAAAAATAATTATAAGTCAATGGAACCTATTGATGCAAAAAATTATAGGGCAACAACCTTATGGGAAACTTAGCTATTGGGGGACGTATGCACACAACTAAGTGACCTCTGAGATTTTATCGAAGCCGACTCTTCATTTTTTCAATGGGGGAGAAAAGGGAATAAGAAATTAACATAAAAAAAACAAATCTACATTATGGCAATGCGGTAGATGAGTGATGAAATAAATTAGCACATTGCGGGAACAAAGGCTCGAACAATTATAATCGTATATTAAATGAACGACTCCCAACACCACAAACATAAGAACATCAAAAAATTTGCATAATATAACCCTTACAACATGCGAATAACACAAAATAGCAGTAACATGATTTGTATTACGCTAATCTATATATAAAGATTACAGAAGCTTGAAATAGATGTCCATATATCTCAAAAATTGCTAGCATAGTCTAATGTTCTATTGAATACTTGAAAATAGAGAGGCCAAGAGTAATGGCACAGTCTGTAAGTCCAAATTTAATAATGAAACACTATAGAGGGTAATTCCTAATGCGTAGGAAAGTTTTTTCAATCATCTAACAACAACCAACAAATGAAGAAATGGTTGCTTAAATTAGCTAGCCCATCGCCTGGAGGTCCCAATGGAAAAGATGCTCCAATGAAGCCATCAACATTAATGATTCCCATTGCAAGCAATAATAGAAAGATTCTCCAGCATCAACACCTATAGAAAGGATGGAAGAACAACATGCCAATAGGAACATTCTGAGGAGATACAGGCCACACAACAGTAAAAAGGAAAGGACACGTGGTGGCAAGACGAAAGTCGTTGGAACAACCATCGAACAAAAAGAACTGGTTCACAAACAAATGCCACATGGAAAGCTCCTAGTAGAAGAAGTTGTGATGTGGGTCCCAACCGAATGGAAAGCAAACTGAGGTGATGTGTCACATAGTCGGAGCTCAAAAAAAAAGAGAAGGAAGCATCCCAAAGGAAAGATCCAATATGACAACACCTATCAGCAACCAAAAAGCTATGAGCATTATTCAAAAGCGAAGCTGTAGAAAAAGAAAAAACATGAAGGAAGATAGCAGTGCATGAATAATTATTCACAACTTGGCAACTCGTAGGGGGATTTCTCTTGTGGAATGAGAACCTCTAGATCATGACCTAGTAGGCTAGTCCCACCTTTAAAGGAAAAATGTTCATAGTCTAGATAGAGAAGCCTAAAGGGATGTCTAGAATTGATCTGATGGTGCAGTGAGATTGCATAATCCTTCATGCACCATATTCAAATCAAAAATTTCCTTAAAAGGAAAACCACCAGATACTTTTACCTCATACTCAAGTTGGAAAAGGAGTTGCGCTAGTTGATGCACCATGTTCTCAATATTAGCGGTAATCGAAGGTTGGTCAAAAGATTGGAATACAGATAAGTCTTGCTTCTTCTCCTCAATCTTCTCAATAATGTGTTTGATGCTCACTACTGTTTGGTCAGCCAGGAAAGGTGACATAAGTCCTTGCTAAGTTAGTCAGGAAAATTGAGCTCACATATCACTAGTAATTTGAGTTAGCCTCACTCTACACTCATCGACATGCTAAATGGCCTCATCCATGGAAATGAGGTCATTCACACTCATGGTTTCTGCTATCCAATCTCTGACCCCCACACTAACCAATGCTTCATCAAAAACTGTATACAATTTTCTTAGTAGTTGTCTGGCCTCTAGAACCCTATCAGAAGTCATCTCCTACACCTGTTGCAGTGACTCGCCAATCATTTCGCACAAATTGATAGCCTACGCCATAAATTTGAGTGTGGGATGTAAGGTAAGTCATAATGATTTGAATTTATCCTAGTATGACACATGTAGTTCTTTTTCTATTTCTAGCAAGTTTATTTGAGATGCAAGAGGCTGAGATCTCAAAATGTCCATTTCCACAGCTTTGCTACTTAGTTCCATTTTCAACACTATAATGCTTCCTTCCAGGACCAAAATATGATTCTTTAAAGCAACATTTTCTTCCTCTGTCTCTTTCAAGGCCAACTCGGTTTGCCTCAACCTTTCAGTTTCTTGCTCCAAATTGACATTCATCTCATTTACTTCATCATTAGCACTTTGTCGGACCTCTTTCAGACCATCATTTATTTTCTTTAATTCATCCCAGAGGGATGCCTCAGTTTCCTGGAGTTGCTCGATCTCCTTTTGTAGGGCTGGAATGACCTCCACACTTAGAATCTAAAGTTTAGTGGCCTTGCATTCAAAGGAAACCTTCTCATCCCAGAGCTGATTGAGTTCAATTTCTTGAGATTTATACTTATTTGACCAAAGAATCACCTTCCACTTTAGGTCACTTATTTCCTCATCTTTCTTTTTCATCTGGTGACTGAGTTTGAGGAAGTCAATCGTCACCACCCTTTGGGTTTCCTCCATTAATTCAACCTTGTCCTACGAACGATCCTACTACAAATCAAGCTAAACAACATTGATGAAATAATCAGTTGGTTGCATTTCTCCAAATGGGTTGATGATGTTGGGTGTCAAATTTGTGAACATCAACGAATTTTTATTTTCATTGAACATGGTCTGCATATGGGGCTCCACAGGTTTGTTTGCATTCTTCACCCTTCTTTTCTGAATTTGGCTAGCCTGGGCACTTTTAGTAATATCCACCTACGAGAAATACTCTTGGGGTGAAATACCTAATCCACCAGCAAAAGGAGATTCATGGGGAATTGCTAATGGGAAAGACAGTTTTCTTAATGTATCAACGAATTTGCTAGGTCTTGTGATAGTTGTCGGGGAGAAAGGTGGGATGAACTAACTGCTCTGAGATGGTGAAAGCATGGAGGGTACAAAGGAAAAGGAAGAAGCCATTTGATGTTGGGGCATTGGAGATACAAACTACTGGCTTAGTGGGTTAGAATGCGTTGCTATTACTTGTATCTCAGGGGTGATAGATACAGGAGGGGGGGGAACAGGGACCACTAGGGGAACCAATATTGACTTGTCCTAGATGACCCATGAAAGGAACATTTGACACAAGCAACACAATAGAAGCAGGCACAGAGGAAACTAGAGACATAAAAGAAAGAGAAGAGGGGGAGAAAAGTGCCTAAGTTTCCTTAAGGTTCATAGTGGATACAACGACCTCTTCGTGTTGTTCTCCTCCAACTGCCTTCTCAATCTAAGGTCTCTTCTCCTTCGAAGAATCATCTAGGTCCATAAAAACCTTTTGACGGTGCCTAACAAAGCTCGATCTCTTCTTCCTTGGTCTCAAGGAGCTAGTTTGGTTCCGACAACTGCGTATTTGAAGAGCTTTCATGTTGTGATTGTTGTTCACCAACCTCCTTCTCCTGCACAAGACTTGCTTCAATTATTGGAGCCTTTTGGGCTACTTCTTCTTCATGTTTTAGGGCTGAACTTTCTACTTCGCCAAACCTCTTGAACTCTGAAGGATTAGGAGAGTCAATGCTATCAGAATGCTTGCAGTACCATGCCTCATCAAACTGGTTGTCCATTTCTACATCTTGAAAAAGCTCGTTAGTCTTGTTAATCTCCTATCTATAAATCCAAAAATGCTTGATCTTTTCAGGCTTCCAACTGATCCTCGCCAATTGGCTATAGAGGAATTGATTTATTATGTGGTTCACGTTATGCTTGGCCATTACATGATAGAAATTCAACCAAGGTGGTTGACCCGAGCTGGAAGGAATATGCTCGAGGTCAACGTATAACTTTTGTTTTCCCTCATCAGCATTTTTCTGAGGGTCCCAAAATGGAAGGGGCTGGTGAAGAATATTAATGCCTAACTCTACCAAATTACCAACTAGATTATAGTGCCATGTATCATAGATAACCACTAACCCGAGGTGACCCAACTTAGAATACAACACTTCTAAAATATTCACCCTCGAACTCTTCTTCTTGCCTAATATCATAGGGCCGAACATGACTAGAAGTGTCAGATAGGAAGTTAGATGATTTCCTCCCCAATAATCATTCTTAATATTGCACAACTACCTGAAAACTTGCAAGGCTAGCACCTAGTTCGAAACAAAACATGAGAGTCAAAAAGGCTCTTGGAAAAAATCCTGCATGCGAAGCATTGTAAAATCTGAACCAAAAAACCAATCACAAGGAGGCACTAGGCCTCTCATCCATGAAATTTGACCCTATGTTAAGAGCCCAAAAATTTTACCTCCTATTTGATCCAGAGCTCTTAAGGTTGGAGCTAGAAATGCATCTGAGAATGCGTAATAATAAAAAGATTTTGAAAAGACAGTAGTCCAGGTAGAAACTGGATTTCTAGCGCCATTTTCATCAAATACCGCTAGGGGCAGAAATTGCTGGAAATAATTGGGGTTTTGATATAAAATCATGTATACCAAGAAAGAAGAATACCTGAACTTGGAACCAAGCTCAAACTCTTTCAGCTATCAGCACATTCTTTCCACAATGGCCTTTGCAAAATCCATCAATGGAGGCTCCTTATTCTTCTTCAACATAAAGCTTACGCTCATCTGGAAGTTTGAGACTTCTTTATCTTTATGTAGCCCACATACCAGCACCAACATAGATAAAATGAAAGACATTCCTGCTTTAAAAACACCCAGTCTAAAAGGAAAGATAAGGGAGACAGAGCTATCCTATGGCTTACTCGTTTCAACATTGAAAATCTATTGCGCTGCATCTCTCGTCCTCTAGTAATTTTGCATCCTAGGAATTAAAAATCTTCAACACCCTGAAGAGCATTAAGGGGGATGCACAACATATCCGTGAGAGCCTAGTGATTGATCACCAGTTTAAAATTACAGCCACTTATAACTCTTGATTCAGCATCGAAACTTCTAGCACAAGTAGCCACAATCTTTGGACAGTAATGCACCAAAGAGACCATATACTGAGGGAGGTTGCAATTCCACAGTCTTTCAAAAAAAGGATCACTGATGTTTTTCATATTTTTGCATGTAGCTTCTCTTAAAATTTTGGGATTCTAAGACAACTCTGGTTCGCAAACATTATCCCAATCTTCTGAAACCAAGGCCTGGTTTCAAGAAGATATTGCATTTACCACTTTCTGGTCTTCCAACTTAGTGTAGGCCCATGAGGGCTTAGCTAGAATGCCTGGGGTGGCATAAGAAACTCGTGCATAGATCTCCACACAGGGCGCCAGCATCCTTCGTTCATCAATGCTGCTAGCGGCAATGGCCTGAGATGAGCTCTCTATAATTTTAGCCATTTTCACCTGTATTTCGAAAGAGTTTGTAGCTGCTTTTCAAAATTCTTTCTTTGTCTCTACAAATGACTAAGGTGGTTACATGCTTTGCTAACCTTGCACAATTAATGCCTTATGCATGATGCCCCAACCTGCCTTTTCAATTTTTCAAAAATAGTGGATTAGCAAGGGTACACACTATCTTTCACATTGATTATGCCATGCACCACCAACCCTTTCATGTGTGTGAATAGGCCACCAACCTGCCAAAGGATTTCATACATAAAGAGATGTGACTTCACATACGAAGGCTCTAATTTTTCTTGGAAAAGGAACTAAAGCAGTAGTGCCATTTCACAAGCTTTTGCATCTAATGATCACTTGATTGTAACAGGGCACACTAACCAATGACTTCATCCTAAAATATTTTCCTTGATTTAACTAGGATGGAAATGTTTCTTATGGTGACAGTTGTCCCCTTCTTTTCTTTCGAAAAAGGCTTAATTCAAACAAATTGCAACTACATCTGATTATCTTCATTATTTTGCATGTCGCAACATAGCCTATCATGATCCTTTCATACCATTTTCTTCTAATGTAATCATGCCTTGCTCAATTAAGGAAGCCTCTCCCCATCTATAAAATGAACCCCTTGGCATTTAGGCAATCCACATTTGCACTTAGCATTTCTAAGCAACTAGCTCTAAGATATAGTTGGTAGCGTTAGCACTTAGTGGGAATAGCAGTAGTCATGGAAACACCCATTAGGCTTACATGTAAGAAGACCCAAGCTGCCTTTCTAGGAAAAATTAGGTGCAGGCAACTAAAACGCATGACTAGCATGAAGAATCTCTTGTATGTGAAATCCATAAAGTGGGTTCTTGGCAGGGACTACATGGAATACGAGGACTAGTACAGAGTGAACACCAGTATCTGCTCTCACTTTGTAGCCTCTCTATTAGATATTTGTGTTTCTAAGAGGAAAATTATGAGGTTGACAAAGCAAGTGTTTCCCAAGCGCCACCTAGAGGGGTTGAAGAACATCGTGAGAGTTGTAGATATTGGCCGCAGAATTCCATCTGTCCACAACATGTGTCGACTTGTTGAGGGAAGAGGACCTGTGCTGACAAGGCCCTTTTTGTTTGGCTTTGAGCTCAAAACACATGAGGAACACCACCACAAATTTTGTGCTAGGTGCCATTTCCTAATGAGAATGCACAACATCAAACCTTTCAATGAGGTGTACTGGTATGAGAACTTTGAGTAGATGGTATTTCCTCATCGTGCACCACCTGTTGCTGCTGCTAGACCTTCACATTCCTAAAAAAGACACCTAGAAGACCCCTTTTCCTTTTTTCCCATTTGAAATTTTTTTCTAACACCCGTTAGTGATAATATATATATTTTGGAACATGGCCATGGGCCCCATCACATCCATATGTATACAGATGTAATTTTTTTGAAAATTAATACAATACATATATTTCCCACATTTTGGCTCCTTTCTTCATTTTATTTCATTTCCATGTATCAATATGCTTGTTGATTCTAAGAAAACATTGAGAATGCCCCAAAACTAACAAAGCAGGAAAAATATATACATATTTAGAAACTTACTACAATAGCTGAAGTAATTGAACTTCTTAAGATGTATCCCATTAACTGGAATACCCAAGGACTCACCCTCCATTGTTTCCAACTCGAAGGAGTTGTGTTGCTTGAATTGGGTGATTTTGAATGGTCCTTCCTAAAGACTATCAAACTTTCCATGTTGACTGGGCTTTGATCCATGTTCATTAAACTTGAGCACTAAGTCTCCGCATTACAGACCCCGGTTAGACGTTTTCTTATCAAACCATTTCTTTACCACCTGCTAGCGATTAGTGATTGCCTTGAGAGTGTTCTCTTATTTCTCTTGCACCTCAAGTAATTCCACCAACCACACCTCCATCGCTCCATTTTGCTCAATTTCAAGAGACTTCAGCAATTGGATTGCAAGGATTTCCATAGAGATGGGAAATAACGCTTCCATCCTGTATATCATCTCATAAGGGGATGTCTTCAATATTTTCTTGGGAATGATACGATCTACCCATAGCATTGTCCGAAGGTGATTATGCCACTCCCTTTGATGCTCCGAACCTATTCTCTTGATTAGCCAGAGAAGATTCTTATTTGTAGATTTGACTAGGCCATTTCCTTGTGGATAGTAGTTGGAAGATGTCTTTAGGAAAACTCCATATTTTAATGAAAATTGGCTCACTTTGGATCCAAGAAAAGCTTTGGAATTATTCGAGATAATTTTCTTTGGTGGGCCAAACTTGGCTACCAGTTCTTCTAGGAAGTTCACAATTTTTTCCTCGATCGCATTTTTTAAAGGTACAACTTTGGTCCACCTAGTGAAATAGTGAATTGCTATCAGGATCCACCTGTGTCTAGCTGATGAAACCAGGTTGATCATACCGATGAATTTGAGACACCATTGAGCAAATGGCTCTTCCACTACAGTTGCTTTCAACGACATGGAAACATTTTTCCTCTTCCCAACGAAAAAATGACACTCATTGCAAGACCTTACCAATGAATACGAGTCTTTAAATAGCATCAACGAGAAATAACCAACACACATAATCTTGATTGCAGTAGTATTTTCCAAAAAAATGTCCTACCATTGGGTCACTGTGATAATGCTCCAATATCCTTTTTGCTTGCTCTTGTGTCACACATCCTAACAAGATGCCATTGAAGTTTCTTTTGAAAGGAAGACCCTCCAAGAGCACATAGCCATTGTTCTGCAACCTATAAAAATTCCTTTTAAAAGAGGGCAGGTCGGCTAGGTACCTTCCTGTTTGCATGAAATTAATTTTTTCATTCAACCAATCATCTCCAGAACTCTCCTCATTCAGCAACACCGGTTCTGAGACTTCATCCTCAGTTGTTGCTTCATTATTTTCAGCCAAATATTTGCACAACCCCTTTCCTTTTACAATCTTGACTAGCTTGATCTCGATGTTATACTCTAGGATCTTGGTTATCTAGTTAGCTCGCTTTTCAGTGATTTCACCTTCCATAATATATTCACACACACTAGGGTGTGGCACATGAACAATGACCTTGTTGCATGATATTAGGTGCCAGAATTTCTTCAGCCTCTTTACAATAGCAAAAGCTTGCTTCTCCACAAAGTTATACTTCACCGCATAATCCTTTAGAGTGTGAAAATAGAAGGTGATGGGAAATTCTCTTTTATCTTCGTCATCCCTCTACAACAGAATAGTAGCGATACTTGTGCTACCACCAAAGACATACATGAGGAAGTCTTTCAACAAATTTGGATTAACCAACATGAGAGCCGAAGAGATTGCTTCTTTAATCTATTCACAATATTTTCTGGCTTCTGTTGTCCATTTGAAAACTTGTTCTTTTTTCAACATCAATGTAATAGGCCGAAAAATCCCTCCGAAGTCTGGTATGAACTGGCTGATGAAGTTAACCTTTCCTAAAAAGGACTAAACTCCTTTTTTGTTGATAGGAAAAGGGATTTCCTTGATCGATTTAACCCTTTTTGGGTTGATGGAAATCCCCTCCTTTGAGACGAAATAACCCAACAACTTCCCCTGTGGAACTCCAAACACACATTTCTTCAGGTTCAAAGAAATCCTAAACGCCTGGCACTTTTGGAAGACAAGCTTGAGATGATCAAAATGATCTTAGCAGATTTTGAGAAAATTGTCAGGTCATCTAGATAAATAAGAATTATCTTATGTATCAAATCCCTGAAAGAAATGTCCATAGCTCATTGGAAAGTGGCTTCAACATATGAGATTCCGAAGGGAATTTTAGCATAAGAATATGTTCCCCACTTGGTGGTGAATGCCATTTTTTGCTAGTCCTCCTCTTTCACCTGAATCTTATTATAGCTAGAGAAGCCATCTAACATTGAAAACATCTCAGAACCAGTGACTATTTGCAGAATTTCCTCAATAGAAGGAAGAGGGTAGTGGTCCTTTAGAGACACTCTATTTAGGTCTCAGTAGTCAACGCAAAGTCATATATCACCATTCTTCTTCTGGATCAGTACCAGGTTAGATACCCAAGTGTTGTGTTTGCTTGGGAACACTATCGAGGATTCAATCAACTTCTACAATTCTTGAGCCATTAATGACTCGATCTTTGGATTTACTGGCCTTTACTTTTTCCGAACGGGTTTTGCCCCCTCTAGTAGCTCAATGGTATGTTGGATAATCCTGGGACCATATCCCCTAAGATCATCATATGACCACACTACCCCATTCAGATACTTCTCACAAAAATCTTTCAACCTTTCTTTGTTCTTTTGCAAGACTCCTTTCCCAACCTTGAGCTTTTTATCTTCTCTAATGTGCAAATCAACATAACCACCTTTATCAGATACAAGATTTCTCTTGTATTTTCTCGCATCATTGGAATCAAATAGATTCTTGAGAGTGACCAAACCTCTAGGAAGCTTGTTTGAATTTAGCTGAACCACTTGGCCTTCATAGGCCTCAGCGATCTTTGGCTGCAATTGGTCAGTATATTCTCCAGACCACTGGAGAAATGATGCGATATGCTCATTACTATCAAACACTTGCTAGTTTTGATCATTATCTGGGACCGCAGGTCGTACGATCACTCACACTAAAATTCTTGGTCTGACTGTACTTGTGGAATTTGGGTCACCGGAATGTCATTTGGATATGTCGACTACTCTCCCTCCATCCAAGAGAAAAGTGCTTGGTCTGGAGCTATATCTAGCTCCTACTCTATGAACATTCCTTGCATTTGTGCGGTGAGAATTGTGTTCTCCATTTGCTGAGAGTCATATGCATGGCCTTCAGAATCGGGCATGATACCTTGGCTACGTTGCTTTACTACCTTCTACTATAAATTCCCTCATGGGAAATTTCAAGGCATGTGTACATCATTGCAAGGGAAGCACAATGGATTAATCTCCTCAGAAAGATTATTTTGTCCTGCTACCAACTCTTTATTCGAACTAGGATGGACAATCTGCATCAACATGGTCATGGGCACGATCTGACTGCTTTGTTGAGCTTGGGTATTACTGTGAGATCTATCTTACCATTGATTCTGCTAGAAAGGAGGCTTCCCACCTTGGTAGTTCTGGTAAGAGGGTTTCTGATAGGCATAATGTTGTTGCTTCATAGTGGTTAACTCATTTGTCATGGTTCACAACTACTCTCTCATGTTACTCATCTTAGCCTCCAGGGGGTTAGGCATTGGAGCCAAGTTGGGCATCATTCCCAGGTATACATACATAGACTAGGGGGTGCAGGAACGCTAGTCGAAGCTACCTCTAGTTTTGTTGCAGTTGATTCTGGGAACACTGGCATGATAAGTCACAGTGCCAACTTTCCAATAGCAATGAAGTTGTTCTCCACGGTGATGACAAGACTATATGCATCATGTAAGGTATTTCCGCCCAAAGATTGCAGCATCACAAAGATATCAACATTTATGGACTTCAAGTAGAACATGAATGCTAGATCTGGAGGTGGTCGACTACTGACAGGGACCCTTTTCCAAGTAAAATGAAAATGATCATTGTAATCAACCAAAGATTCATGAGGAGCCCACTCTATGTTAGCCAATTGGTGATACATCGAAGATCTGTCGCCATTGTTTAAGAAGCACTTGTAGAAAGGATTTATGAGCTGATCCCAATTGCCGATTGTATTACCCAGAAGAGTATGATACCAGTACAAAGCCTTGCCTCTGAAAGAGGATGTGAGCAACCACAAAGCCACATTTTGGTTAGTAATGCCATGAACCAAACATACATCAGCCACATCCTGCAAGTGCTCCGTTGAAGTTTTTGAATCATCCCTAGTGAGCTTTGGGACAACCTTTAAAGTGAAAGTTGGTATTGGAGCCCACACTGCAGGTGGTATAGGGGGTATCAAAGGGCTACCAGCATCCCAGGCTACAAAATTGCTATCCATCTACACAGGGGGTGGAGGTGGAGTCGGGGGTGAAGTGTTAGTCGGTTGACCTCTTGCCTTGATTGAAACTAGTGGTGGTACGAGTAGGCTAAGGGTTCTTGTAGTTTGAGACCTAGTGATGGGACTATGGCTCATGCACTCTATTGGATTGCAAACATTTTAGTTCGTCCCACTGGTCATGCCAAAAAAAGAACTGTTGATGCAAAAAATTACAGGGTAGCAGCCTTATGGGAAACTTAGCTTTCGGGGGACGTATGCGCACAACTAAGTGACCTTTAGGATTTTATCAAAGTGAGCTCTTCATTTTTTCAATGGGGGAGAAAAGGGAATAAGAAATTAACATAAAACAAACAAATCTACATTATGGCGATGCGCCAGATCAATGATGAAATAAACAAGCACATTACGGGAACAAAGGCTCAAACAATTATAATTGTATATTAAATGAATGACTCCCAGCACCACAAACATAAGAACATCAAAATATTTGCATAATATAACCCTTACATCATGTGAATAACACAAAATAGTAGCAACATGATTTGTATTATGTTAAGCAATATATAAAGATTAAGGTTGAAATAGATGTCCATATATCTCAGAAATTGCTAGCATAGTCTAATGTTCTATCAAATACTTGAAAATTGAGAGGTCGAGAGTAATGGCACAGTCTGTAAGTCCAACTTTAATAATAAAACACTATAGAGGCTACTTCCTAATGCTTAGGAAAGTTTTTTTTCTCATCCAACAACAACCAACAAATGAAGAAATGGTTGCTTAAATTAGCTAGCCCACCACTTGGAGGTCCCAATGGAAAAGATGCTCCAACGAAGCCATCAACAATAATGATTCCCAACACAAGTAATAACAAAAAGATTCTCTAATGTCAGCACCAACAAAATGGATGGAAGAACAACACGCTAGTAGGAACATTCTAAGGAGATACGAGCCACGCAATAGTAAAAAGGAAAGGACATGTGGCGGCAAGATGGAAGCTGTTGCAACAACCATCGAACAAAAAGAACCAATGCCTAAATGAAAGCCATGTGGAAAGCTCCTGGTAGAAGAAGTTGTGATGCAGGCCCCAACTGAATGGAAAGTAAAGTGAGGCAACGTGTCACGCAGTTGGAGCCCAGCAAAAAGAAAAGGAAGCATCTTGAAGGAAATCTCCAATACGATGACACGTGTCGGCAGCTAGAAAGCTATGAGCGTTATTCAAAACCGAAGCTACAGACAAAGAAAAAATGTGAAGGAAGAGAGCGGTGTGTGAATAGTTATTCACATAATCTTAATCCAAAAATTGCATATAGGCTATCCAAATGGTGTAAAAGGTTACCACCTACTCCACCATACCACACATAATTTTTTCATTGAGAGAAGTGTTAATTTTTTGGAGAGTCCTACCAACTCAACATTTGACATTTCTCCTTCTTTTATGGATTAATTTGATAGTGATGATTCTTCTAATGATTCAAATCATTCACAATAGATTCTTTAGGTAGGGTCTTTCTATTCTTCTTCCAATTCTTACATTGAGAATAGTAATGGGGATTCATCCTCATCCTCTTCTGATCTTGATTTGGAGCCTGATATATTTCAACACCTGACTCACCCACTTCTCACCCTCTTTGCCTGTTAGAAAGACACTTGACAATGTAAGTACTTGGATAGAGAATCCAACAAATGGAAAATGTACATGGCCGAATCATCAAAGTGAACTAGATGTTTTCTTTTCCTCTGCCTCTAATATACAAACATTTCAAGAGGCATCAAGAATACATGAGTGTGATAACGTTATACATGAGGAATACGATTCCTTAATGACAAATCACACTTGTTACTTGAAATCTCTTCCTAAGGGAAGAAAGGTGGTCCAATGCAAGTGGATGTATCAAACAAAGTTTTTTGTAGATGGGTTAGGTGATAAGTACAAGGCACATTTGGTAGTAAAATATATTTTCTAAGTTATTAGAATGGGTTACATAAAGACCTTTGCACCTGTTTCCAAGATGAATTCAGTCCAACTTACTCCTATCATTGTAGCACATGGTTGGGATGTGTACTAGATGAATATGAAGATTGCATTTCTTCATAAAGACCTTGAGGAGGATATCTACATGGAACAAATACTAAGGTTTTTTCAAGATTCATCCTTAGTTTGCAAACTTGGGAAATACCTCTATGGACTCAAATAGGCCTAAGATTGGTATGGCAAGATCAATTCCTTCTGCCTAGCTTCAGGTTTCACAAAGTGTCATTTAGATCCTAATACGTTTCTTTAACATTAGGATGACTGTTTATTGATACTGGTACTTTATGTTGATGATCTTTTGATCATTGAGAGCTCTTCATCTTCTATTGCATTAGTGAGGTCATCTCTATAGGATAGATTTTACATGAAATTTTTTGTTTGTTACATTACTTCCTTGGCATTTAGATCTCATAGTCCAACTCAAGAATCACTCTTGCATTGCCCATATATACTTTTGATCTACTTTCTTAGTTTCACATGACTAGTTGCAAACTATCATTGACTCCCTTTCTATTTTGATTCAAGCTTGCAGTTGATTATACTACACCACTTGTTGATGCTAATTTATATCAATAACTTTTTGGTAGTCTGATCTATCAAACTCAAACCATGTCTATATTTAATATGTAATTGGCATGGTTTTAAGATTCATAAAAGAACCTCACGAGTTGCACTAGAAATTAGTTAAGAGGATCCTACACTACCTTCAAGATATAATTTTTGGATTCATTATAGAGTTGGTACAAAGGGTGGCTTGGTTGGCTTCATTGATTTAGATTGGGCTAGAAATAGTGAGAGTAATAAGTCCACTTCAATTTAAAATTTATCTCTAGATTCTAGTCCTATTAGTTTCTCTAACGAAAGGAAATTTTATATTTGTTTATCATCCATAAAGGTAAAGTACAAGGGATTTTTCAATGTAGCTATCGAGGTTATTTCACTTCAAGGGATTCATATTGAATTTTGAATTTCATTTAGGCAACCCATAGTCATCTATTTTGAATATCAAAGCACCATTCAAATATGAAAAAATATATTCCAACATTAGCAGACCAAACACATAAAGATTCACATGCATTACATGTTGAAAACCAAGAATATTGAGAGAGGGAGAGAGAGACAATTAGCGAGGGAAGGATGGAGGGAGAGAGATTAGATAGAGAGAAGTAGAGAGAGAGAGGGGGAAGGAGGGAGGGAGGGGGGAGAAGAGAGGGAGAGAGTGAGAGAAAGAGGGGGAGGGAGAGAGAGAGAGAGAGGAGATAGAGAAAATTAGAGAGGGAAGGAGGGAGGGAGGGAGAGAGAGAGTAGAGAGGGAGAGAGAGAGAGAGAGAAGTATAGAGAGAGAGCGAGAGACAAAAGGTTGGATGGATAGGTAGAGAGGTAGTTCTTGAGCTCAAGGGAGAGAGTCAGATAGAGGGATGGAGATATAGAGAGAGTTGTCTAGAGCATAAGAGATAAGAAATGAGTGACATAGAGAGAGAAAGATAATACAACTGGTTGATTACTGAAATTTGACATGTTGATTAGTAAAATTTTACTAAGTAAAAATATAAAATCTTCCAAAAATTAGAATTTTCATTATAACTATAAGAGATCTGAAACCACTCTTAAACATCATAAAACTATATACATGGAATATAACTTAAAGTATAAGAAATTAAATTTCCATATGCAAATGTTTATTTCATATATATAGTTTCACTAGTAAACAAAGACAAAGACAAAGACAAAATAAAGAGTTCAAAATAATGCATTCTAAAAAGTCATCATTCACATTTGGCACTCAATAAATAGGTTTTATTTGCAAATATCAACCCTTGGGCTCAGTCATTTGAGCCATTTGGAAAGCACCAAATTTGGTGCTCGTTAAATGGTCATTTTTGGTAAAAAAAATAAAAGTGGAATCTTTTTGTGTCACATCTTTCTATAGTTACCCTAGAAGGCCATAATAATTTAGATAAAATTTAATTATATTAATCACATTTTACACTTGATGTTTCTCTTATAACCTTGCTTAATAATTTAGATAAAGTTATAAAATTACATCATGAGCAGTTTGGTCACTTCTCACTACTGCTACTTTGAGAAACTAAGTCAACAATACATTGTTATACATTTTCTTAGAGTTATATTCTCTAAAGGAATTTGTGAGGCTTGTACCCTTGGGAAGCATCTTAAAAATAAATTTGATAAATGCAAATAATGGAGGTCTACACAAGTTTTGGAGCTCATTAGTAGTGATGTGTCTGGGGAATTTACCCTTCCATTTTTTACTAAAGAATTTTATATGCTCTCAAGTTGTCATAGATGAATTTTCAAGGTACACATGGGTCTACTTCCTTCAATAAAAATTATGTCTTTGAAATTTTTCTAGAATTCAAGGTTCTTGTTGAAAATCAATTAGGAAATGTTATCAAGGTTCTTCAAACTGATAAGGGGGATATAAACATTTGGATTGAGTAATTTTGTACATCAAATGGGATAGACTTGCAACACAAAGTTCCTTACACTCAACATAATGGTGTTGTAAAATGTAATAAAAAATCCTTAAAAGAGATGTCTAACTATATGATACACTCTAAGGGCCTTACATCAGAGTATTGGTAAAAATAATCAACTATTCTTGTTACATTTAGAACAAGTTTGTTCATAAATACTGAAGGGAATTAATCCCTTTGAAGATTGGAAATGTATGAAATCATTAGTTGACCACTTTAGGGTCTTTGGATCTCTATCCATGGCACGTACACCAATGTATATAATTATAAGGCAATGAAACCTTAATACAAAACTTCCATGTTTGTAGGCTATCCAAATGGTGTAAAAGGTTATCACCTACTCCACCCTACGACACATGAGTTGTTCATTGAGACAAGTGTTAATTTTTGGGAGATTCCTACCAACTCAGTATTTGACATTTCTCCTTATTTTATGGATTAATTTGATATTTGATGATCCTTCTAATGATTCAAATCATTCATAGTGGATTCTTGAGGTAGGGACTTTTTATTATTCTTCTAATTATAACAATGAGAATAGTAATGGGTATTCATCCAGTCATCCTCTTCTGATCTTTCTTTGGAGGTTGTTATTTTAGCACCTGACTCACCCACTTCTCACCCTCTGTGGGTTAGAAAGACACTTTACAATGTAAGTACATGTGTAGAGAATCCACTAGATGGCATATTTATATGGCCAAATCATCAAAGTGAACTAAATGTTTTCTTTACCTCTACCTCTAAGCTATAGACATTTAAAGAGGCATCAAGAATACCTGAGTGGGATAATTCTATGCATGAAGAATATGATTCCTTAATCAAAAATCACACTTGGTACTTGACATCTCTTCCTAAGGGAAGGAAGGTGGTTCAATGTAGGTGGATATATCAGACAATTTTTTTTTTTAAAGTAGCATAGCCACAAACATTTATTAGTGAAAAAGAGTATTACATAGAATGATATGGTAGTGAAAGAAAAAAAAATTCCATATAAAACTTATACAAAAATATAAAGCACGAGTAAGAATATAGAAACAACCCATTCACAAAGAAAAACTAACACCCCATCATTGGGTCAACAAGCAATACACTATATTCATCAAGCAAGCACAGATGTTGTAGAGAGACTAAATGACTATAGAGGAAACAACAAAAAACCCTAACATGAGAACTGGGGAACCAAGTCAAAGAAGCTTCATAAAAGAAGACAAATATGTTCTAGAAGAGAATTATGAAGATACATCAGGAAAAGTAGACAAGAGAGTAGTGGTCTTCATCTTCAGAAAGCTATGACCGAGTCGAATGTCAAGCCATTCCAAACCATGTAAAGGCTTTGAAAATGAACATCACCCAAAAGCCCTACAAAAAAGAACTAAGAGTTGAGCCATGAAGATGATAAATGATGATGGTAAAGATCAGGAAGAAACCTACAACAAAAAACACTTCCAAAAGTTCTAAAACAAAGCCTCATCTTAAGGCCAATCCAAACAAAACAATGCAGAAGGGAAGCAAAAACCAGATTTACAAGTAAATCCCACTTTATTTAGAAGATTCCAAATTTGTAGGAGGAAAATATGGAGTAGAATGGGGTTCCATCAAAGCATGATGAATGAAAAATTGTACTACATTGAAAAGATCCAAGAGCATGTTGGAAATAGTGTGACTCAATCTAGGTTTAAGACCATGCAAATTATTGATAAAATCATATGAGTAATCATCTAGCAATCCTTGTGCCATCGAACTCAGAAGAGTCAATATTGAATGATTATTAAGAATGAATTTTCAACAAAGAACACCTCCAACAAGATTAGAACCATTTAAAATGTCATAATCATCAATGGTATTTTGTAATGAAGAAAGAGGACAAATGTGAGGCAAGATATAAGAACCTCGAAGTAGAAATAAAACCATCTCACCACACCATAGCACATCCATTAAATTTGAAATGAAACGAGAAGTTGCATCATGAGGGAGTGACATGGAGTGGAAATCTAACCAATCGTATCCCAAAACTATTCTAATTGCCTCCTCCACTGGCTTGCATTCTTTAATGCAAGTTCAAAAAAGTTTTTCTGTGCTAAATGGCCTTTCATCTCGAAGCTCAAGGTATCTTGGAGGATCCATTACCCTAAAAGAGTTCTACATTTTTACTTGAACATGAAACTAGAAGAAAATGAAGATAATCCACCAAAGATGGCATATTAATAATACCATCAAATACTGGAAAGAATATGGTGCAAACAATGAATTAAATGTCATTGTAAGCCTACTACACCAAAGGGTAGTGCATGATTAACAAAGACAACCAATTCAACGAGTTGATATTATTACCATGCAATATTTCCAAAAGTAATCTATGAAAATCCCACCGTACTCAACATTTGCAATATTGAAGCAAAGGAGAGGAATAAGGATCATAAGATCTGTAAGATATATGAGCCCGAGGAAAGATGGAAGCCCACGTACACCCAGAAAAATCCAAAAATAATATAATTACACATGTGATGAAGTCATTCACATAGATAACAAGTACCAAAACAAGGCAATAGCAGAGATACAAAACATGGGACAACAATGCAAATATCTCTGCTATTTTCAAATTTAGAAATGTTGATAAATAAGTGTGAGCCTTTCCCCATGCAAATGGGAAT
Source organism: Sequoia sempervirens (assembly GCA_007258455.2). Classification (NCBI taxonomy): domain Eukaryota; kingdom Viridiplantae; phylum Streptophyta; class Pinopsida; order Cupressales; family Cupressaceae; genus Sequoia; species Sequoia sempervirens. Next base: position 23,964,917 of record VDFB02000020.1, read on the forward strand.
TTTTTCCCAATTTGGAGACAAGCAAGAAGCCTTGATCCACTAAATTCAATTCTTGGGATTTAAGGAAGGACCGTATAGTGCATTCTTCCCAAGAAGAAGGAAAATTAAGCCTCATTTGCAATGCTCCCCCATACTAACCGAAAAAGGGAATAATTCCCTAGATACAATTAATATGGAGGAGGGGCCTGAAGCAAACAACAAAGCTTAGGAAAGAATTCCATGTGTACTAGGTCAATATTCCACAATGCCACATGTACCATGTCAATATGCCACATCATGTTGTGAAAAATGAATAACTTTTCAAGCCTCAACAGTAAGAATCTAGAAATGCCATCAATTAAATGTCAAGCCATCAAACAAAAAACCAATGTTCTAATTGTTTATCAATAAATAATACCTGAGTGAAATGATCCAGGTCCAAATCTAAATATGAAGAACATAATTTCATTCCGATCACCTAAATAAAAAAATTATAGCATTTGTAGCATAAGCCAACAATCGAATGTCAAGAAAAGAGTAGCTGATGATATTAGTTCACCAAATTAAAATATTCATCATGTGAAAGAGCTTTTAATTGCAAATTCAGATCAATGGACTTGTTTTCTAGTTGATAATCTAGAATATTAGCTTCCCTGTAGCAATGCATTACTTCATAAGAGGAGAAATTTCCCAAAATATGAAAAATATGAGAAACAAGGTAATTTAAATGCCAAGAATCTGAATAACCCTTCAAGACTACATAAACTACAATCATAGAGTCACCTTCAATCAATATATTGGAAATAAATAAATAAATATCCAGTTTCAAACCCAAATTCAGAGCATTTAATTCAACAATATTATCCATGCCATTTGGAAGACTTGAACAAATTGCCCCAATGAAATTGCCTTGATAATCTCTCCAAACAACAACAGCCCTAGATTTTCCAGGATTACCCCTAGAGGCTCCATCAAAGTTCAATTTGATGTAGCCCATGGGAGGGGGTATCCAAATGATTTTTGATCTATCCACATGATGTTTTTTATTTATTATGGAGCCTACTCTAGGTATCTTGAGGAGGGACCAATTTCTAAGAATGAAAGAATCCCAAGAAGAGAAGTAATTGTTGGAAGAACCTTTCTTGTATAAACTTGCCATCACTGTTTCAGAGATAAAGATTTCAATTTTTTTTAAGATTTGTTCCACAGGAAGACGTTCCTTTTTAAATATCCTCTTATTCCTTTCAAGCCATAAATTCCAAATGATAATTGAGGGGGAGATCTCCCAAATACAAGAGAATTTAGAGGAAGAGTATAGTCTCGACCAACTCTGGAAATGGTGAAGGATCGAGTTTTGTAAAGGAGAGTGCCAACCCAAACTATTCATTAGCCATATCCAATATTCGTGAGAAAAATAAAAATTGATGAGGAGATGATCGGTAGATTCAAAAGCCTTGCCACAAAAAACATAGGGGAAAAGAGGAGTTATTCCCAATCTTTCAAGTCTCATGCCTGAAAGAATTCTATTCTTAATTGCCAACCAACTAAAATAACCTACTTTTGGAAGTACATTAGGACCCCAACTGAGGTGGGATGGCCATGAAGGATGAATCTCCTCATTAACTAAGGAATTATAGCCATCTTTAATTGTGTATTTTCTAGATTTTGATCTTGTCCAGACTATCTCATCAGGCTTATCTGAGAAGAAAATTTGTCTTTTTGACAATTCAAATTTGAGTGATTCCTTAATGTGATGAGGAACTTGAAGGAAATTGAAGTCCTTCCACCTAAAAGAGTGCAAAGGATCTTCCTTATCAATGATAAAATAGTCTTTTAATTTATCACCCCACAAATTTTTCATAACATTGACTAGTTGGGACCAATCCCCAAGAAGTTTAAGAGGTTGATAGTCATTTCATGCATCATCCCAAAAAAGGGCCTTCTCACCATTATTGACTAGCCAGGGAAGATGAGGAAGAATGACATGTCTATAGTCACAAATGAAATTCCAAATTTTTAAACTTGAAGGGATAGTCCTTTGAGTAAAGATTATTTCCATGTCCATGGAATCCAAATATTTATGCCTCATGATTTGACACCATTTTTTTTTTGGATTAAAGTACAATTTCCAAACCAATTTGGCTCCAAGGGATTTATTTTGAAAGAATATGTCTCTCATACCTACCCCCCAGAAGCTTTCGATTTACAAACATTTTCCCAAGATACAAGTGGGATTTTCCTTTTCTAAGTGACATTTTCACCCCAAAGGAGGTTTCTAAAGATTTTTTGCAAATCCAAACCTTTCCCATGTGGAATTTAAAAAACTAACATTAAGTAAATTGGTAAAGAGTGAAGGACAACCTTTAGTAATAATAGCTTTCCTGCAAATGAAATCCATTTAGATTTCCAAAGAAGAATTTTGTTTGACGTGGAGGAGACAAGATTATCCCAAAATTTATGCTTTTCAATACCTAAAAATAAGGGGTTTCCCAAATATTTACAGGGTAGAGAACCACTTTGAAAACCCCAAAAAAAATTAAGTTTATTGTTAACCAAGGGGTTCGCATGTACTAATATTTTAGGTTTCTCAACATTAAAGGATTGGCCCTATGCCAGACAATAATCTGAAAGAACTATTTTAATTATTCTTGCTTCTTTTATAGAAGCCTGATAAAAAAGAAGAGTATCATCCATAAAAAGAGAGTGAGAAATTGGAGAGGGGAATGGGTTAACCATAATACCATGCCACAACTTATTATCTCTTGCAACAATGATTAACCGGCTTAATCCCTCAACCATCAGAATGAATAAGGGTGAGAGGGGATCACCCTATCTTATTCCCCTAGAGGGAACAAATTTTTCAGTAGAGGAGACATTTACTAAGATAGAAAGGCTAGCACCAGTGACAAAAGAAGAAATCCATTTGCACCAGTTGTTAGCAAAACCAATTTTTTTAAGGACAACTAGAAGAAAATACCATTCCACTTTATCATAGGCCTTTTCCATGTCAGGTTTTAGGATCATTGAATAGGATTTATCTTTTGAAATTGAGTGTAAAACCTCATGAGCTAAAATTTCCCCTTCAGAAATATCTTTTCCTGGAACAAAACCCCCTATTTAATTGAAATTGTAGATGGGAGGATTTTAGCCAATCTAAGAGCTATTGCCTTAGTGATAATTTTGAAAATGGTATTGCAAAGAGAAATTGGTCTAAAATCCTTGAAGGAAAAAGGCTCAAATTTATTTGGAATGAGAGCAACTATGGTTTGATTAAAGATCTTTAACACTTTCTAGTTTCTCCTCAATTCCTCTAAAGCAAGGAAAATGTCTTTGCCAAAAAAGTCCCAACATTTCTAAAAGAATAAAGTTGTAAAACTATTAGGTCTGCGGGACTTTTCAGCATTCAGAGAGAATACAATATCTTTGAATCCTCCATGGTGAACTCCATCATCAAAAAAATTTTGTGTTCCATATCAACCAGGGAAGGAATATTATTCAGAACAAAATTGTTTTCCAAAGATATATTAGCTCTTATGGGAGCTAATAAGTCCTTAAAATAAGATAATGTAGTAGCTTTAATGTCTTCATAGTTGATTAATGTGTTCCCAGTGAGAGATCTAATTGAATCAATCATGTTTGTTTGTCTCTTTAGTTTTGTCGATGCATGAAATAATTTGGTATTTCTATCACCTTCCCTTAACCAAATATCTCTTGACTTATACCTCCAATAACATTCCTCCCTATCCAAGAGTTCATCTAACTCCACTTTTAGATATTTCTCCTTTTTATAGAGGGTTGCATCCATACCATTCTTTATTACAATCTCATATATATTAGCCAGTTCAAGTTCAACCCTTTATTTTTTAGAGAAAATATTCTTGAAACAAGATTTGTTCCAAACCTTTATTTTCCCTTTAATGAAGTTTAATTTTTTGTCTAGTTGAAACATCTGAGTGCCCACCTTGAATGGGCACTCAAACCACTATTCCTTAAGGAGAGGAATAAAATCTAGGTCTTTGAACCACATTGGTTTGAATTTAAAATATCCCTTTTTGGCCAGGTTGTTGCCAAAAACTAAAAGGGAGATTGGGAAATGATCTGATCCAAGAATAGCAAGAGTTGAAGAGGAGAAGTCCCATGGGGAGGATAGCCAGTTATCTAATAAAAGGAATCGATCCAATCTTTCTGCAATTTGTGAAAAACCTTTGCGTTTATTGGTCCAAGTAAAGCAACCATTCTTTGGTGCACAATCATACAAATTGTTGTTGGTAATAAAGAGATTGAAATCATAACCTTGTATGGAGGAATGATGCCACCCATTTTTTTTATGGGAAGTGAATTGCATTGAAATCCCCATACAAGATCTTTAACTGATTTTTTTATCAAAGCTAAAGTAGAAGAAAGTTGTGACCATAATTGTAGGCCATAAATATTGAACATAAGGAAAATAATATTTGTTTTCAAACATTGAATAGAGACTTGAATCCAATTATCCTTGATAGTAATTGTTATATAAGAGGGATTCACTACACATGGGTCTCTTCATTCTCAAGAGATCACCAAGGAATGAACTGCCCTTATACACCTCAACATAAGAAAGTCAATGAAAAGGAAAAAAAGTATACTTCAAGTAGTGTTTTAGAGAATGTCACTTTAGTTCTTAAGAGAGTGAAACCCTGAGATTTCTACCTCAAATGAGTGAGCTCTTAGCCAAAGAAACAACGGTAGCATCCTAAGCAACAAAGGGCTCAGGAGCTCAAGCGCACAGAACCTGGTTTCACTTCTAAGCTCAGATATGGGATGTACTGAGCGAAATAAATGAGCAGGAAGCTGAAAACTATAATAAACACAAGGGGACTTGGAGAGAGCTTACCTTTTATTGGACATTCAACTCTTCACTCCAAGCTCCACTTTTCACCTACACATAGAAGGACAAGGGGAAAAGGTTGGGGCTGTATAGGGGCCTACCCTTGTTAGACCCCCATTTTGGTGCTCCCACCTCCACAAACAACCAAGTTGGAAAGGAGTGTAAACAAAGTGTGTGGTGAATGAAAAAACCATTTCAAGAGTAGAACCTGCACCGCAAAGTAGTAAATGAACAAGTAGGAAAGGAAAGTGAGAGAGAGGGAGAGAACATTACCCATAGGCCTAGACCCTCTCCAAGGCACATGAACACAACATTGAGTGCTTGCTTGAGAGATGTTGCTGCTGCAGGGACCTTAATCTAGTATGGCTTCACTTGGGAGAGTGCTACTATCAAGGATGAAGAGATCTCAAAAATGGAGGAAGTTGCATGAGAACTTGAATGAATGACTTCCAACCCCAAATGAGATCAAGAAAGGGTTTTTTCATGCATGCAAGGGTGAAAAAGAGTCGTTATGTTCAAAATCCAACTGCTAGGACATGTGTCAAGAGAGTCAACATTCCAACTTCTTCATTTCAAACTCAGAAAACCGCTAGGACGCTAGCGTGCCGCATAGGTGTCCAAAGCCTAGATTTCTAGGAAATGTGTCACCAGGCTTCTTTTGTTCTACCATAGGTTCTCATGGAGTCAAAATTGTGAAATTATGACTCATGGGATTTTTGACATTAATGCTCTAAGGTGTCATAAATGCTAGGAAAAAATGCAAAAATGTGGAATTTCCCCTAGGTGCAATTCTGTCACATTATATTTTTCCCCCACTTTAGTAGGCTTGATTTTGGAAAAAAATCAGCCTCACTAAAGTGGAGAAGAAAAATTTCACTTGAATTTTGAATTTTATGGATTTGTGTGCTAAGAAGGGGCCTCAAATGCCACCAAAGTTGAGCTAACTAGTACTGAAGGTTCCCCCAGCATTCGAGCTCAACAAAAAATGACAAAATGATTGGGAAAGATTTGTTAAAGACTTTAACTTGCAAAACTCAAATTTTGGGCTAGCCTCGAAAAATCAAAAGAAGCTACAATGGATGGAAGAATGATCAAGAAAAAATTCATTGATTCGAAGGAAAGAATATGGTCAAGAGGTGACTATAGTCCCACTCCTGAGTTTTCCACCAACTTGGTGGGGTAAATTTAGGAGAAACTAGGGAGCCACAAGCTCTAGGAAAAATGGGCCTCGGGGGGCCTATATATACCTAGGTGGGCCCCTCGAAGGGTCCTTTTCACTATTCACTACGAGCAAATTGTTGACTTTTGTGAGAGAAAATTCAGCAAAATTCCTAGTAGGAGGGAGTACAAGGCACCGTGATTGGAGCAATTGTGTGATGACATCACCGAGGGCCACGAGGTAAACCAAGTAGGTCTTTAATCCCTATTTTTTATGAATTTGAGATTATTTTTAGCAGTTTTCTAGTTAGTGAGGTGTGCAGGTGCCTTTTTTTTGCGCTTGCATCCAAAAATTATGTTGTCGTCCAAATTCTACGCCAAGGTCCTGAGTATGCACTGTCATCTTAGGGATGCAATGGCATCCTTGAGGCAATTGTGGTGGATAGGGATGCATACACAATGTGAAAACGACTATGTGACGCACATAAGTCTTAGATTATTTTTTGTTTTTATAATGAAATTCAATGTTTTGACTTGAAAATTTTCTACTTTTACAGGAGTATCCAGAGATTCATGAGCATCTAGGAGGAAGAAAATTCTAACTTGTTTAGTGAGCAAAGGAACTGTCTGACAAATGAAAAGGTCATGCATCTGGAGCGGGTCAGTTTCTTGCATGTATTCACCATGCCAGAGATGTGATACCATGAGAGGATGCTCACAACATTAATGGAGTAGTGGGATGCCACCAAGTCATCTTTCCAGCTTCCTTGTGGGGAGATGACCATCATGCTTGAGGACATCTATCGGATCCTTGGACTACCCATCCATAGATGGTGAGTGGCCCTAGATGATACCTGATCAGTGTGGGAGTGAAGGGAGGGAGTCCTAAATTGCTCAAGGAGGACAAATGATGATGATGACATAGGCCACATATATACACATTGGTACAACTAGACAAGGACCATTGCACCACTGTTGCATTGATTTATGGTCGTGACTGTCACATTCTAGATCATGATAGACAGGCGAGCCTGACACTTGCACTGGGACCTCATCCACACAATCAGAGAGATGGTCAAGCGTCAAATTTTTTTTTCCTGGGGGCACAACATGTTGGTGCACCTTTACTAGGAGTTAGGCTAGTACATCCATTATGAGTATCACAGCCTTACTGCATGCACACTTTTGCAAGTGTGGGATTTTGCCCACATCATGTGCACCTAACTGGTCAGTTTCCCCCTGCAATGGTTGTATCGCATTCCCATGGCCCAATGGTATGACATGACAGGCCAATAGAGATTTAGTGATCTAGAGTTTTGGTAGCTTCAATTTGACACTTTGACTATGGATGGGGTTCAATGGAGACCCCACCAATTTTTTTGATGGGTGGATGATAGCTGGCATCTAAGGAACCTGCAATGAGAATATTTTTTGGTAGGTCACCATAATTATATCATAGTTCCATACTATTGGAGTTGGGTCATGTGATAGCATGAACATCCTCAGACAATTCCACCAGATGTGCCCACCTATACTAGGGCCTACAGGAGTGCAACGAGAGTTGGGGATGACCCTCGCCCCACCATCAAAAATGGTGTCCCCTCCGATGATGATGAGCCTGACCAGGATCTACCACCCATAGTGGCAACAAATAATTTTAGGGTAGCTACAAATTTTGTGTGATGGTGGGAGAGGCATAGTCCTACTCCTGTGTTTGACGAGGGTGACCCAAGAGGGGACCCTAGTCTGTAGTGGGACCTACCACCCCAACCTTCGTAGGGAAAACATAGAAGGCACCAGCAAACAGGTGAGGATGAGGAGACGATGTAGGAGGAGGCGACACCGTAGAGATCAAGGTGGCATAGGAGATCAGACCCCCCAGTAGCTACCCCTGTCTCATTAGCACCACCAGCTCCTACTGTTCCATCGACAGGCCTTGGAATCATTGGGAGTGGCTACCAATGACAATGTCATAGGCCCCAGTGCTGCTCATCACCTTGACACTACATGACAACCAAGGGATCCGGGTATACATAGTATATTGTTTATGTTTTAGTTCTTTCAATTTTTTTGTTTATGATTACATATATATTCCATGTGATACTAATTTCTCTTTCCTTCTCTATGGTTGTAGAGGATTCACAGGGATCCAGACTAGGGTGATGGATCAGTGTATTTCAAAGGTAGCCTCTGACGTGTCAATCGAGGGGCCAGTTCTCGACGCTTTCTGGTCAGTATTTGCGGGATGACATGCCCCCACTTTTGAGTCAGTAGCATGTCTGAGGACTGCCTATGAGGAGCGAGACACAAAGATCATTCAGCTGACTACGGAACTAACTATAGTTCTGGGACAATGTGACCAACTATCAAGGGAGTTGTAGATGGCACTCGATGAGTGAGACATGGTAGTGAGGAGGGACGATGCCATTAAGTAGGCACGTGATGCCCTCTAGAGCCATCTCAATGACGTCAATGGGTAGAAGACAACTATGATCCTAGTAGATGTTCAGTAGCTATGGGATGAGCTAAGATAGGCAGAGATGATTGTAGTCTCTCTATAGGGAGAGATCAGGGGGATGTGGGTAGCTCTATCTGTATGATGCTTGCACCAATCTTACTCCATGACCACTTTGTAGCCTCTCTTGAGGGTACCAAAGCAATAGCCAGAACCAGAGGGCTCTGGGAGCCATGTGCCACAATGATAGGGGCTCATCATTTTGTACATCATTTTTGTAGCAAGGGATACATACACATACATATATATCTATAGATCTTTTATATAGACATATATTCAACAACCACTCATTTTTTTTTATCATAGTGGCCCGATACATGTACATGACATTCAATACATACATGCATACATATATATATGGACATATCTATTATGGTACCATAGCATTGTTTACTTGGATGTGTATACTTTTTATCTGCATGTATGTTTATGCTATGTATGTTATATGCTTGTATGGATGTATGTTTACATTAGATGCTAAAATGATTTAATAAACACACATGGTTGCATGTTAATTAAATGCAATGATGATCTAATTTCCTTAAAATATGTAATGTGATGCATGGATACATAGCATAGCAAAACACATGTATGTATAACACACACACATGTGGTCATATCATAACACAATTTTTTTTCATAATGTGTTAATGAGAAATGTCAATATATGTAGTGTTACTACCCTTTCATAAAGAGAACACATGGAACACTACACATAGTAGAAGATGCATCACATTAACGGGTTATTTTAGAGGTGTCCCATCCATAAACAATAATCCATAAGTACCCAAACCATACACGAAGATCACAATGTAATGGCCTAACCAGTTAGGACTAAATTTCCTTTTCTGATCAAGCGGTGCATTTACATTGCGTTGGTTTTGATAGAGAAACAAGTCTCCTAGTTTAAAGGTCCTAGGAAGCATGCTTTGATTATATTGTCTCGATAATGTCAGTTGATAAACTTTAAGATGATCGAGGGCTTGTAAAGGAGATTTTTGAGCATCTCTAGGTGATGAAAATGGGTAACCCTATAGGTTTCATCATCAATTAACCCTTTCAGGGAAACTCGTAAAGAAGAAATTTCCAACTCTAAGGGCATGATAGCTTCGACACCATACACGAGGTTGTAAGGCATTGTTCCCATCGTCATATGAACACTTGTGTGATAGGCCCACAAAGTGTATGTTAATTGAATATTCCAATCCTTACCATGTTTATTGACTATTTTACAAAGGATAAGTCCAATGATATCCAACCCCCATTTTGCGAATGGACAAGGAGAGGTTTGGTTTTGTAACTCTTGAGTAGTTGCATGAATAAGACGACTATGTTGTTGAAATTGAAGACACTTTTTAACAAAATTGAAGGAATCTTGTTCCATCATTTTCCAATAGTACCCCATGTGTATTAGTCTTCTCACCAGGGATCTACCACCAAAATTTCCACCCTCAGAGCTTGAATGGGCTTCCTTAAGGGAAAGGGGTATTCCTGCTTTAGTGAGATACCTAAGAAGCAAACCATTATATGACTTTCAATAAAGAAAATCAGATAAAATGACATAATGTGGTGAAATCTTCCATATATGAGTGCAATCAGTTTTCATCACATCATCAGGAAAGTTTCCAATATTTAAATAATTGTAGATACTAGAAAACTATTCTCTTGAGTCTATGTGAGAACACACTAAAGACTCAGATTTAGGCTGATCAGAAACCGCAGGGGTTCGTAGGACTTGAACTACAAAATTTTATTCTTTTGTATCCTCTTTTGAAGGCACCAACGAAGTGGCACTTTCCATGGCATCGACATGTCTATTTTCTCTCCTAGGGACACTGCCTATTGTGAAAGAGGAAAACTGATTAAGAAAGGACAAAGCAAGGTCTTGATACCAAGACAAATTACTTTGTTTAGCTTGGTAGGTTCCCATAATCTGATTCACAATGAGCTCATAATCACCTAGTATATGGAGATGCTTAATTTTTAGTGTAATCGCGGCACACAAGCCAACAATAAGGGCTTCGTACACAGCGATGTTATTGGTGCAAGGAAAATCTAATCAAAAGGATAGAGGGATCGGTTTACCTTTAGGGGGTATCAAGACCACACCCACTCCAGAACCAGTCTGACACCTCAATCCATTGAAATACATCTTCCATTCAAGATTGTAATTAATTGTGAAAATATTTTCGTTAAGAAATAAATCCAACCCAGCGGAGGAATGAGATGAGGGAGCATCTTCCAATTGATCGGCAACTACTTGACCCTTTATTGATTTCTAAGTAACAAACTTTATATCAAACTTAGAAAGCAACATAACCCACCTTGCTAATCTCCCAACAATGTTAGCACTAGAGAACAAATTCTTTAAGAGATTTGTTTTTACTATGATGTGCATTTCAACATGGAGAAGGTAATTCTCAACTTCTACGTAGTGAATACAAGAGTGAGGCATTGCTTCCCCATGGAGGAATAATGAGTTTCATAATCGACTAGAACACGACTGATGTAGTAGACTGCTCTCTATTTCCCCACGTCAACATATTGAGCTAGCAAAGCTACCAAGGCATATGGTGATGCAACAAGGTAAAGCAAAAAGGGTCTATCTTGCATTGCTGACATCAATACGGAAGGATTGGCCAAATAAGCTTTGATTGAATCAAAGGATTTCTGACACTCCATATCCCATATGAAGTGAACATCCTTTTTCAATAAACAAGTGAAAGGAAGGGTACGATCAACCAACTGAGAAAAAAATCTATGAATTTCTGGAATATTCCCTTGTAAACTTTGCAACTTAGTGATATTCCTCGGTGGAGGCATGTTAACAATGGTGTCAATTTTATTTGTGTTAACCTCGAGTCCACAGTGAGAAACTATGAACCCGAAAATCTTTCTAGCATCTACGCCAAAGAACCACTTATGGGGATTGAGTCTCATCTTATAGAGTTGAATTCTTTTGAAGATAAGACGAAGGTTCTTCACATGATCCTGACGAGTTATCGATTTCACCAAGATGTCATCAACATAGTCTTCTAAGATCTTATTAATGAAATCATGAAATATCATGTCATCACCCATTTGTAAGTTGCTCCCACATTATTTATCCCAAAGGGAATGACCACATAATAGAAAGTACCCCAAGGGGTAGTGAAGGTTGTCTTGTATTGATCCTCTAGGTTAATACAGATCTAATTGTAACTTGCGAAGCCATCCACAAAAGATAACAATGCATGGCCTGTAGTTGAGTCTACAATCATATCTATATTAGGCAACAAAAAATCATCCTTAAGATAAGCCTTATTAAGATCTCAAAATTAAATACATATCTGAATACAACCATCAGGCTTACTAACAATGACTGCATTTGAAATCCAAGGGGAGTAGTCAATCAGACGGATAAAGGTTGCTTTCAACAACTTCTCTATCTTGGTCTTAACCATCAATTCCACCCTGGGATTGATCTTTCAGATTTTCTGCTTAACTGGCTTGGCATCGAGACATAGGATGATATTAGGAACCACTATAGACTCATCAATACTAGGCATATCCTTGTACACCCAAGCAAAGATATCAGGATGAGAATACAAGAGATCAAAGTGTTTATCTACTCCCTTCGAAGAGAGGCACTTCCCAATCTTGATTACATTTTCTAAGGATTTAGGATCCAAAGGAACTTTAATAGTATCTCCTTTAAGGAGAGAACTATGATCTTTAGGATGAGATATTGGAACATCATTACTGATGTTGGATAAAGGGTTTTCTTCATCAATGCTCAAGACCATTTCTCTAAAGTACACTTGTTTATGCAAGCAACAAGAGAATCATTTCTTGTGATGAAAAGGAGGCAATGGGGAATAGGCACTTGGGAATTCCCTCAGTGCTTTGTCTAAATAGAAAACATCTAAAGGGATTTTCTCAGCTTTCTCCCTTTCCTCTATCAGCTCAGGATGAACCAAGCTCAACGGCTCAGTTGAAATCATATTAACACTCCACCAAGGTTTTTGCTTAGGATATTCAATAGAGCATCCCAAACCAAGATAGCATTGTTGTGGCTTAAACTAGATAGGGACTTTAATTCCTTGTTTGATACATCCTAGGCCTTTCATACCATAGTCTTATTAAGAGGTGAGTTCATATCCAAACCCATAACGAGTTTGTAGAACATCAGGAGGTGGCGGCTCTATGTAGAGTGTTTCATTCCACCAATGAATGTTGAATGTCTCTATGGGAGTGCTCCCACCTTATTTACTAGGTTCACAAATGTTAACCTCCTTTGCAAGAGTAGAATTACTCTCCTCAGTAGAGGAAGGATCACACTTCTCTTCCCAAGTGTGAGTTTCATCCATCTTTGTGTCATAAGTACTTGGAAAATCTATGCCAAAGGGTTTTTCCTTATATTCTACGATAAATAATTTGGAGAAATCCAAGGAACCCCAATCATCACCAACGAAAGCATTTGACCAAGAGGAAGAATGGTAAGATGTGGGGGACGTAGGATCCTCTACTTTATGTGGTTCCTCTTTTTTGACACTTGCTCCAGGAAAGACTTCTATAGAGGGTATCGATGAAGAACATACCATAGCATCAGCGGTTAAGGATGGAAAACAATTTTTAAGAGTGGATACAACTAAAGCACAACTGAAAGCCACTAGCTCACAAAGGTGAATAGCTTCTAGATCTTCTTTAACTGTAACCACCCGATTGTTTGCAACAAAATTCAAAGATAAGTGTAAAGTAGAAGTCACAACACCCATAGCATGAATCCAGGGTCTCCCCAAGAGAAGATTGTATGGTAATGGGCCAGACATCACATAAACTAATGTAGGAAAGGTAATGGAGCCTAGTTGCAAAGGTAGTAATATCGTACCTAGAACTTGGTGGCTAGCGTTATCAAACCCATGAATATACAAGAAAGAGGTTGCTAAAGAAGATGAATCAACTACAATTTTAGGTAATAGGTCCATGTTGAAAACGTTGAGAGTCAAACTGGTGTCAACGAGAGTAGGCATAATACTGATATTATTATTAATTATAATCATCAACGGATCTGGTTGCTTCTGCACATCTAGAGGTAGGATTTATTGTGGGTGGAACAAAATATTTGGCAAATCCGCTCGAATATGATCCAACAACACATTAACATCTGTAGGCCTAGCAGAGGTAGGAAAGAGAATCTTTTGTAAAGCTTCCTAAAGCATCTCTTGGTAAATCGAAGTGGTCTGAAGCAAGTCCCAAAGTGAGATCTTATCCGGAGTAGCATGAAGTTCCTTGACAATATTGTAATCACCTAGTGCTTTGATCACAAGTTTAGGTGCTAAAGAAATGCTTGGTTGAGAGGGTGGTAAAGAAGTAGGAACTTGAGTGGGTTGTTGATCAAAGTTTTGTTTATTTCTTCTTGTATTGTATGTGTTCCCAACAACATTATAGGAAGTGGGGTCTGTAGCTTTCACGAACCTTGAATACAAGTTTGAAAAATCACTATGACATGAAATCCCATAGTTAGAATGGTTCTCTCTAAAGAACGGTTCAGTCAGGGTCACATAAATGATGGGTTTCTTAGGGCTCAGAGGAGCCACAAAGACCACAACCACATTTACCGACTCAACTTGAAAAGGGGGAGTTTGTTCGAAAGATTTATAGTTAGCGGAGAGCGATTCTAAGAAGTCAGCTACAACATCTTCCAGCATATCAAAATATGCTTCAGAAAAGGGATTATTATAAGCATGCAACATTGTGAAAATAGATATGACGTGTTCACATCAAGTTCAGCAAAATGTAATATAAGAGGAATTTGCTACACACAGGTCTCTTCTTTCTCAAGAGATCACTAGGGAACGAACTGTCCTTATACACCTCAACATAAGCAAGTCAATGAAAATGTAGAAAAGTATACTTCAAGTAGCATTTTAGAGAAAGTTACTTCGGGTGCTGAGAGAGTGAAACCTCGAGATTTTTGCCTCACATGAGTGAGCTCTTGGCCAAAAGATAGCGATGCACTGTTGTCTAAAAGATGCACTGGAGTCCTAAGCAGCAAAGGGCTCAGGAGCTCAAGCAGATATAAATAGGTTTCACTTGTAAGCTTAGATTTGGGATGAATTGAGTGAAATAAAAAAGGAGGAAGCTAAAAATTATAATAAACACAGGGGGACTTGGAGAGAGCTTACCTTTTATTGGATGTTCAACTCTTCACTCCAAGCTCCACTTTGCACCTCCACACAGAAGAACAAGGGGAAAAGGTTGGGGCTGTATAAGGGCTTGCCTCATTCAAACCCCCATTTTGGTGTTCCCAGGTCCATAGACAACCATGTTGGAAAGGAGTGTAAACAAAGCGTGTGGTGAAAGAAAAACCCACTTCAAGAGTAGAAATCACACCACAAAGTACTAAATGAACAAGTAGGAAATGAAATTGAGTGTGTGTGAGAGAGAGAGAATTACCCACGGGTCTGGACCCTTTCCAGAGTACATGGACACACCGTTGAGTGCTTGCTTGAGAGATGTTGCTGGAGGGACCTCAGTCTGGCATGGCTTCACTTGTGAGAGTGTTGCTATCAAGGATGAAGAGAACTCAAAACTAGAGCAAGTTGTAGGAGAGATTGAATGAATGACTTCCAACCCCAAATGGGAGCAAGAAAGGGATTTTTAATGCATTCAAGGGTGGAAAAGAGTTGTTACATTTAAAATCCAACTGCTAGGATATGTGTCAAGAGATTCAATATTCTAGTTTTTCCATTTCAAACTCGAAAAACTGCCAAGATGCTAGTGTGTCGTGTAGACATCTGCACACTGCGTAGGTGTCCAAAGCCTAGATTTTTGAGAAAAGTGTCACTAGGCTTCTGCTGCTCTTCCATAGGTCCTCATGGAGTCAGAATTATGAAATTATAACTCATGGAATTTTTGTCATTAATGCTCTAAGGTGTCATCAATGCTAGGAAAAAATGCAAAAATGTGGAATTGCCCCTAGGTGTAATTCTGCAACATTACAGTAATGATTTTTAATTTAGCAGAAAAATTATTCCATAATATTGAAAGACCTCCTGAAGAACCCTATGCCAGGGAGGAAATGGAATCCTAGTTATTCCATTTAGCAAAGAGTTCAGTTACAGATTGGTTTGATAATTTTGATTCTTGTAATAAAACAATGTCTGGATCAAAGTTCAAAATTTGACACTTTATAAAGTGCTACTTGTTAGGATCATTTAGGCCCCTAACATTCCAGCTAAAGATCCTCATTATGCTTGAGGAGAGATAATGTATCCCCTCGTTTCATTATTCATTTTAGAGATCTTGTTCTCCACAGTACAATAAGGCTATCCCAATTGGAAAATATTGCTAGATTTATCCAAACCCTTGATTTTTTTTGTGGCAGATCTTAGGTTTATTCAAGAGTCATCTTAATGCCCGCTCCCAACTGAATATTTGTTTTTTCACTTTTATATTTCATACTTGTTGGGGGAAACCATAATTTTGGCATCCAACTAAGAGAGAGGAGTAGAACGAGTAGAAGTTAGACCTCTAGAAGGATGATCAGAAGTATCCTTGATTAAAACCAAAGCATTTTCTGGAGAAGAAGAAACTTTTGAATTAGATTGTGATATTGGACAAAAGGGAGAGCTTTTCTCTGATTCAAATTGTTCTAGAACTTCATACATAATTTCCTCTATGAAATCTTCATCCACTTTTGAAAAAACTTCATTCACAATATCCAAAATATTTTCCTTAGTTATCTATCCCTTTAGGAGATCTTCAAATCGATAGACATTTTTCATTGTATCCAAGATATTCTAAGGAGGGTTTGAACTCGACCCAGGGAAGTGAACATGAATTTTTTTTGAGGGAGTCGGCTTAGGGACATAAGATGAAGAAGGTTTTTTCGGTAGACAAATATCTCTCATCCATCATAGAAGGAGAATTCCAAGGGATCCACCCATAAAAAGAGTTCAAAGTCTAATAATTTTAGCCTCTTTCCAAGAAGCCGAATCTAGTGTTAAAATTTTCCACCATTCCCCCTTACTTGTAATAATTTTCATGGTATGCGGGAATTTATTCAAATTTGAAACTAAGGCCCAAACCCTAATAGTGGGAATTCCCTTTACCATTTCAAATTTGTTCTTCAAAAAATCTCCAAAGTGAGAGACTAATATTTTGATCACAAAGGTTTCCATGTACTCTATTGGAAGGTTGGGAAGAGTAAGGAAAATGGGTTTATGAGATAAAACAATAGAATCTAGAGGTAAATTAGGTTGCAAATTGCAAGTTCACATAAAAGTTTTGTTAAACCAGAATGGACCTTTTCTCAAAACCCTTTCTTTGATAGTTGGGTTTTTAAAGCATAAAAAAAAAGAGGAAGATGAAACAACTAAGAGCTCAAAGAATCCATACCAATTTTCTTTGATCCATCCTTTGATGGTGGAGAGAGGTTTATCGTCACCCTAAATTTGCACGAAAATATCATTTTGTTCGAATTCCTCAAGTTGGGTTTCCACATTAAGAAGTATGGATGGAATCGGTCTCCAACGAAGATCTCGTCCAAAATAATGATCATCTTTAGGCACAAAATGTTTCGTGCCCGACAGCTCCAATTTCAAATCCGGACCCTCATTTTCCTAGGGAAAAGAGGACTCTTTAGGGTTTTGACAAACCCTTCTAGCTGCAACATTTCTTGTGTTTTTCCCCCATGATCTATTTGAGATCCTCGAGAAAAAGAGTTCTTACTGGAGAAATTTTGAAGGTTCAGCTTAGGAAATTTTTTTCCCCTAGCATGATGAGGGGGGGCTGAGGAATTTGTTGTAGATGACTATTAGGATTAGGGTTATGATGAGGAGGGAGGGAGGATGAAAAGTGGGATTGACATGGAGGCAGACCTAAAGCCTTCAAAATGCCTCAACCATGACACTACAGTTTATTAAGGGTGAAAGGTAGCAAGTAATCAATTTCCTCGTAGAACGACTAGTTAGAGCTAGAGTTCACCAGATCAATTTGTCTATTCCCAAAGACTGACGATCCTTTACCTACGTCCAACGATATTTTTCTAGTGTCATAGACTTTTCCCAAGTCCAACGGTCTATTTCTAGTGTCACAAAATTTACCTGATTCTCTCATGGCTTCATCAAATTATTTACAAAAGGAAGTTGTTGGATTTTTCTAGAGAAAATATGTAAAAATTCCATGCAAAATATTCTTTTTTTTAGAAAATAATTAATTTCATTAATGGTTTATAACTTCCAGTACTAAATTTAAATTCGTAACAAAAGAAAATTTCCTTTTCCATATTAGATTATTTTTTATGCAAATGGGTTAGTTGATAATTATAATGAACATTTGGTAGAAAAATAGCTTTTATAAGTTATTAGAATGGGTTACATGAAGACCTTTTCACATGTTTCCTAGATGACTTCAATCCAACTTACTCTTTTTATCATTGTAGCACATGGTTGGGATGTGTACCAGATCGATATGAAGAGCACATTTCTTCATAAAGGCCTTGAGGAGGATATCTACATGGAACAAACACAAAGGTTTGTTCAGGATTCATCCTTAGTTGGCAAACTTGGGAAATCCCTCTATAGCCTTAAATAGGCCCCTCAAGCTTGGTATGCCAAGATGGATTCCTTCCTCCTAGCTTCAAGTTTCACACGGTGTCATTTAGATCATAATACATGTCTTTTACATTAGGATTATTGTTTATTGATATTGGTACTTTATGTCGATGATATTTTGATCACTAGGAGCTCTTCATCTTCTAGTGCAATAGTGAATTGATCTCTATAGGATAGATTTTATATGACAAACTTGGTGTTCGTTACATTACTTCCTTGGCATTTATATCTCATAGTCTGACTCAGGGATCACTCTTGCATAGCCTATATATAATTTTGATCTACTTTCTTAGTTTCACATGACTGGTTGCAAACTATGTTTGACTTCCTTTCTATTTTGATTCAAGATTGAGGTTGATTATACTACAACACTTGTTGATGCTACTTTGTATCAACAATTTTTTGGTAGTCTAATCTATCAAACTCACAACAAGTCTAACAATTAATATGTAATTAGCATGGTTTTGAGTTTCATAAAATAACCTCATGAGTTTCAAGTTAGAAATTAGTTAAGAGGATCCTACACTACCTTCATGATACTCACAATTTTGGGATTCATTATAGAATTGGTACAAATGTTGACTTGGTTGGCTTCATAGATTTAGATTCAGCTAGAGATAGTCAAAGTCATAAGTCCACTTGAAGTTAAAATTTATCTCTAGGTTCTAGTTCTATTAGTTGGTTTAACAAGAAAATTTATATAAATCATCCACAAAGGAAAAGTACATGTGATTTTTCAATGCAACTATCAAGGCTATTTTGCTTTAGGGGATTCTTGTTGAATTTGTAATTTCATTTAGGTAACCCATAGTCATCTATTGTGACAACCAAAACACCATTTAGATATGCAAGAATCTAGTCCAACATCAGTGGACCAAACACAAAGATTCACATGTATTACATTCAGGATCTCATTCATAATAAAATCAATGACTTAGTCATTTTCCAACCTTTAGAGTAGGTTATTGACATTTTCACTAAACCTTTTATTGAGAGAAAGTTCATTCATCTATGAGATATTCTTGGGGTGCATTCTACTTCAATAACATCACCCACTTCAAGGAGGCCTTCTAGTCCTCTTCACTTTCTTTTCTCTCTTTTGGGGGTTATTTTTTCCCATTAGGTTTTCTCCCTTTCTCCACTTTATGAGATTTTACATTGTATTGGGTACCTTATCAGGCCTAGTTGTTGAGACCTACTTTCTCTATTCCCACCTAAGATATGCTTCAGGGAGGGTGTTTGTGTAGCATATTCTAGAATATTATTTTTATTAAGACACTCCTTCTTCTAATGGATATCTCTTGTCTAAATTGTTGCAAGTATGAAGAAGTTGTTGCAAGGTGTTGTAATTGATGTCAACTGGTCAATTGGTCATCAACTGGATGTTGTTGTCATTAATGTCATGGATGTGGGTTATTGGTTGTATATGTCAAGGATATTGAGAAATTTTTATTGAAGTAAGATTGCAAGTGTTTAGTGGTTGCTTTAGGTTTTTCTCTGAGATTTGCTTCTATGTTTGTGTGGTTTAGATATGTTGATCATGGATGTTGGAAGTTTCTATATCTAGATTTTTGGTTTCAGATTCATTGTATAGTGTGAGCTATGTTCACCAGTTGTGAACTATGGTTTTCTATGCATTTGGCTAAGGTTCAAGAGAAATATTATAGGTCCGGATTTGTCTTTGGTTAAGTCTTATGATTTGTGGTTCTAGAGTTAAGTTGCTATGATTGTGTTGAAGATAATTTTGGTATCTGGAAGGATCATGCTTAATTGTTCTATGTGTTTTACATTCATTTGTCTGACCTTGTGTTAAACACTACCTTCAAAATTGATGAAGTGTGTTGGGACCTATTTGGGTCCTCATCAAAAGTGTGTTTGGGTCACCCTCATTTTAATTCCACCCTAGGATGTTTTGGCACCGACCTAATTTGAATTTAATGATGGATGACCAACTTTGGATATGTTTCAAAGTTGAAGATGGTATAAATATAGAATGAGTTAGTGGTGAAAGTAGAACAAAAGAGATAAGTGCAAAGAAATAGAGAAGATAGATGTGAAGCAGGTACAAATCAAGTGGATGAATGTAATGTGAGTGTGGAAGATTAGTGTGAAGTAAAAATGTTGAGTTTTTGGATGCAGTGAGTTGAAGGTGGACTCTATCATTCATGCATGTGTATAAGTGGTTGAGAAAATTGTGTTGGAATTATCTATTGCATTGAGATTGTCTTCTCTCTACAACATATCTATTCTATCTTCTTTGTATCTCTGTGGTAGTGAGCCCTTCGAGTGGTTAGTCCTATTGGATAGTGAGTCCCGATCCAGATAGTGAGTCATTGTTTTTGTAGTGAGCCTTTTTCCTAGGTAGTGATCCTTTTGTAATCAATTTTGATATTCTTTATAGTGTGAGTTAATCCTCACCATGGTTTTTCCCTCATTGGGTTTTCCACATAAATCTGGTGTTACTATATTTGTGTGAAGGTTTTTAGTTTATGCACTTGCACTTAATGTTTAATCATTTTAGCAGAGTTAATTATTGTGATTGATCTAAGTTCCATTGAATGTTATAACAGTGAAATTTTCTACAAATGATTCACCCTCCCTCTTAGTTGTCTTGCTCAACAATTGGTATCAGAGCTCAGTTCCTTGGAGAAGAGCTTAACCGCTTAAGGAAGGTCTAAGATGGCTAGAAAAATTACTCATGATTATCTAAGGTTCGATGGAACTAATTATGCTATCTGGAAAATACTGATAGAAGAATATTTAGAGTATTGTGGATATGATGTGGAAAAAGCTTACAAGAATCCTTACACTCCTCCTACTAATGGTCTGAGTACGTCTAATGAGATCAAGGCACATGAAGTGAACAATAAGGCAAAGTACATTTTGAAGAATAGTCTTGTACATTCTTAGTTGACTAAAGTTCAAAATTTGAAGACTACTAAGGAAGTCTAGGATGCTTTGGAAAAGGCACATGAAGGTGATGAAAGGGTCAAAGAGGATTTTTTTTAGAATTTGGAGACACAGTTTGAGCTCCTACACATGTCTGAAGATGAGAATGTTATATATAGAGATTAGATGAGGTAGTAGCTAGAATGTGAGGACTTGGGGCTACAATAGATGAATCCATAATTCTAAGGATTCTTAGAACTCTCCTTGATGCTTACAATGAAAAGGTATGTGCTATTGAAGA
>VDFB02000020.1:23986324-24286676 GCA_007258455.2 Sequoia sempervirens
ATGAGGTACTATTGGGTTATTATGGCATAAGTGTGTATAAATATGTGTTTTTCTTCTCATTTTACACCTAATTCATTCACTAATTCACTCAAGCATTCAATTCATCAAAGCATCATTCAATCAAGCAATCATCAAGCATCTTGGAGCAGACATTGACATATATTCAGATTTCTTCAACAAGGTTGTGGTGAGTTTAGGACATTTGGATGTTATTTATTCACCATTCCTTGTTCATTTCATTTCATTTCTTTATTAAGGGTTTGATTACCAAAGTGGGATTTGACTAAGACAAATCCCTATACCCTAACCCTTAACCATTTTCCCCCTTTTGCATATGTGTTTGCAGACTTTTGTATGCAGATTTGTCAAGAAAATAGGTGTTCAAAGGTGGTCAAGAAGTCAACAATTTTTTTCAAGTCAACTAAACCCTATTTCAATCTTGGAGACAACCCACAGTCCGTTTTTTGTAGATTTGACTCCGTCAACCTGACAAGAAGGAAAATACAGATCTGGAGCTAGAAAATTGGCCTTTGATTTCACATAATTTTTGAGGAGGACTGATTCGCCATCAATGGTGAATGAGTCACACCTTAGGGCTGAAAAAGTTGATTTTGTCAAGTTTCCAGTTCTTGACAATTGGAAAGTAGTTTCGGGTGTTTTTGTCAATAGTAGGACTGATTTTCCATTAGTGGAAAATGAGCCCACTGGTGATTTATAGTGATTTTTTCTAGCATTCAAATCCTTCTAGATTTAATGTTCATTTCCTAGGTGCATTATATTCAGCCTCTTCCAATTCTGTCTATGTTTGCTCATGTTTTAGTTCATTCTTGCATACCTCGCCGTGCTTTCAAACATTGCATATTTCATTAGTTTTGCATTAATAATCAGTCAATTTCATAACATAGTTTCACTTAGATCATTTCATTTAGCCTTAATTACATCATACATGCCTTAGTTTGAATGAACCACCTTCAATTTTAGGGTTATATCTCTCTCCTTTTAGGTGAAAGATCCGAAGAGTGCAAGAGAAGCACATAGAATCCACACACTTGATGGTTCAAAATCCTTTTGTGAGAATTTTCCCTCCATATGAACATACCCATTAAAAATTAACTTGTCCAATTAACTTAACCTTTTCCACATCTGATTTGATATAAATCCAAATTTAAAGTTTTATAGAAGTTCAAGGCCTATATGAACCCAATCCTTAATATCTAAAATTAAGTCCAATTCACTTTGAAAATTTTGTAGGCCATATCATCATGACATCTTCATTCCATCACTATTGCATTTATCAACCCTTTTGTAGAGATTCCCTAACAAACTAAATAGAAACTTTTAAGTTGAAAGATTATCTAATTCAATTGGACTTCCCCATTGTAGACACTTGAAAATGTCTAGAATGGTATTACACACTTAAATTTGATATATTAACATCATTTTGTCCTAAAATCCATCTTTTTTTTTCCTATTTGATTAAATTAGCCTAGCTATTTAATTAAATGCCTCATTTTTCACCTATTAATCTAATTGACCTAATTGGGTTAATTCACCCCTTCTCACATTAACATTTCATCTTGTTTAGTTAAATAATGCAAATTATTTAATTTAAACCCTAGTTCCTCTTTTTTAATTAAATAACCCTAAACTATTTAATTAAATATTATTTTGCATTCCACTATTCATTAAATAAATAAGTAATTTAATAAATATCCTATTATTCTCCATCTTTCACATTTAAATCTAGTTTTAATTAACTAAATTTCTAATTATCCTCACCTCCCCACTTGCAATGGAATATTCTTGGAATATTCCTCCTTTGCACATTCCTCCAAAAGAGAATATTCCTATGGAATATTCTCTTTTGCAAACTCATTCCTCTAAAATATCTCAATGAGGTGCGTGATTGTGAACCCCAATCCTAGACCTACACAAACATAGCAAACAACCACAATATTAGAGTCATATGCAAGTTAGAACTAATATTCCCCATGAAATTCATCTACAATGCTCAAATTAAGAAAGAAATGCAGAACAAAACAAGAAAAGCAATTGAATTCTATTTGATGTGAAAATTGGCCCTTTCCCAACTCCTTTGCAAGCTTTGTGATGATTTGATGAAGATTGACCAACTTGTTGATGAAGAACAATGAGCCCTTGGATAAATCTGCAATAACCTAGCTAAGATGATGACAAATGCTATGAAGATGGATAAAATTAGCTCTCAATGTGAAGAAAGTAACTTTTCTCTAAGTTGTGGATCCCAAATGAGAATGAAATCCTCTTATTTATAGATGGATATGTTGAAGAATGAGGCAAAATGGATGAATGTTCGACTAATATTCAACCAATGGCCAAATGCCACTTGTCAAGATGAGAATGGAGGAAGCTTGAGCACATTTTGGCCAATGTGCCAATAGATGATATTAGGTGGATTTTTAAATTCATGAAATGACTTGTTGGAGAGGGAAATAAAATGACTTAAATGCCACTTGGCTCAATGCACAAGGACATGTAAGAGGAGATAAATGCTTTGTTGAAAGGAAAAACCACTTGGAGGGATTTTCAAACTTGGAGGAATATTCCCCTAAAGATGCCATGTTGAAAGAAAATAGAGTTTAATAAATCAATTAAATGTATTTTCATGTGCAAGTGGCAATATCTAGAGGATTTAGGTGATTAGGATTAAGTTAATCAAGATTTGATTAATTTAATAGGAGATTAGTTGATGTGACTATTTGATTTAGATTTTTGGATTGATTTAAATCAAAATTGAGAAGAATGTGATTTAGATTTAATTAAATAAAGGATTTTGATTTATTTAATTAAAGAGGGATGATGTTAGATTAAATTAAATGGTGATTGATCTAATTTAATAGAATGGACTTAGAGATTTAATTAAATAAAGAATAGAGGGTTAATTGAATAACATTGATTTATTTAATTAACAAGAGAGAATAACTTAATCAGATAAATAATGATTTATTTAATTAAGGGATGAAATATGATGATTAGCTAAGAAGATGATTCGAGATGAAATAATGTTAGTAAACCAGGATCAAGTGTGTCAGTATATTTTCCATGTCTACACTTACCAATCAACATGTCGCTAGCTACATTTGTCATAGTTTGGATCTCCTCAATAGTAGTAGCTTTGGCTTTGTATGCAGCAGGCAAGGATTTGAGCACTTTAGCAACAATCTCTGATTCTTCCAATGTTCCACTAGCACATCTGATACTACACACAAGTTCATTCACTCTCTACATAAAAGAAGTGATTTTCTCATCTTCACCCATTCTCAACATTTCACATTTCCCTTTCAAGCTTTGTAGCTTAGCAATCTTCACATGGGAATCACCTTCATACAAAGTTTCCAAATTTTTCTAGATATCATAAGTAGTCTTCAGCTCCATTACATTTTTCATCTCGAAATTAGTCAGAGGAATCAACAATGCTTCTTTAGCCCTGATATTATACTTGACTTCCTTAATCTCACTTGCAGTAGAAGGACCATTTTGTGGGATGATATACCTATTCTTTGTAATTTTCCAGTAAGGTTCACCAATGCATCTCAGATGACACTCCATTCAAGTCTTCCACATAGAATAATTAGTTCCATAAAATATCAGACTATCATTCTTATATGTCACCATCCTGGATCACTCAAGCTATTAAAATTCTTCCGACGAACCTGCTCTGATACCAATTGTTGGCAACACAAGGGCAGACAATTGAGAGGGGGGGGGTGAATCAGTTGTCACATCAATTATACTTATTAAACTTATTCTCAAATATGATAAATAAACATGAAAGCATAAACCATCACCACATCAAAAATACACATTACACCAAGATTTTTTTTACGTGGAAACCCTATTAGGGGAAAAACCATGGTGGAGGTTAATCCACAATATTATACTCTATTAAAAATATAAAAGAATTGTAAATGGGGAATGCACATGCATTCAGACACACTGCCTAGAGCTCACTGCTCAAATACAAAAGGCTTACTACCCAAAGGAAGACTCACTGTCATACAAAAACATTCAAATTACATCCAGAAGATTTTGAATTGAGAAAATAGCATCTGCTAATGCCTGATTACAGTTCCAGTTAAACACATAAACACCTGCTCACTCTTCTTAACACTTTACTTCTTCCTTCGAAAGATCAAAACATTATTCACATACAACACTCGCACACTTCACACACCACCTACATCATGCCTTCAAGTGGTATAAACAATCAATCATAGATATCTGCAACTAGAGATTAGAACAACTACATGTCGGCCCAACAAAATATAAGATGAGTACAAACTGTCAATGCAAATCAATAAACAATTATTAATGCATGCCAAACAATGTCATAAAAAACATAGTAAGGAAAAAAAAAATCCTCAAACATGAAACACCTTAAACAATTATGCCTCGAAGATCCACAACATGCTACAATCACCCTATCAGCCATGATCATGAAAAACATGAACATACAGAAGAAAATCACCAATCATGAGCACAACGATCCATGAGAATCAATAACAAAAATAAAGCACAATCTAGAAACATCCACAAGCATCATGAATCACTATATAAGCATCCACAACAACTCAAATTACTAGAATCACATTATCTTCTTTCAGGAACACCCACTAAAGCAACAAAAAACTATCAAAACATAGATACTCATAGCTCAATCAAATCTTCATGCGAACCTATGAAACTTCATGTGGATAAACTAGATTTACTTGAAAACAAACCCTTTAATCCACAACCTCTTATCATCAATATACTGAGCTAGCCACCATGCTAAACTTCACTGTATCACTGACAACCTACAACTTATTTTATTACAATTTTCTCAATATCCTCGACATATACAACCTTAAAGACATTAATGCCAATAGTGTTGACATCAATGACAACCACATATCAGCAATATCCAACATACTCACCCCCACATGCCCTTAGATGAAAGTTGTGCTTGTGGAGTTCCCTGCTCATTCCACCTTCCAAGCAATGTTTCCTGTTATAGTTTGCTCATGCACTCGCTCCTTCATAGGATTCTTCTTCATGTTGCCTCATTCCTCTATGGGACCACTCCTCTCACACATTTATTGAATGAGGTAGCAAAAATGAAGATTTAATGAATATGGTATTAATGTTTCAATATTGGCTACTCTTAGAGGATATTCTAGTTAGCTGAAGACACTCGTTTGTGGGTTGATTGGGTTGATTACTTCTTCATTAAGGAAAGAACACTATTAAAGGATCCGCAATTTTAAGTTCAATGGTCACTCATTAAACAACATGGTCTCTTGGAGTTGTGGAGGATGTTGTGGGACTATATTTTTATGACACCTTGATCATGCAGGGATCATCACCACCATTTTGTCTTAAGCAACGTTTTCTCATACCCCTGTGAGCAACTTTGGTGCACAATGGTCTGGAACAATACTTCTCATACTCCAATTTCCTAATAACAATGATACCTCCTCATTAATAACTCAATCAAGGAAGCAAGAAAATTGAATTATGGACGAGGACCAGGTGTGGTCACTCGAGAACAAGTAATGGTGACAGGGACTTTGGCAGAAATGACTTGCATTTGGGAGGTTGAGTCAGGGTCTTAGTTGCATCATTACAACCAATGAAGTTCAACATGTTTAACCCCTATCACGTCAATAAAATTTCCTATTCATAACATCGCACGAGCTTACTTGTAAAGAGAGATTTAAATTATGTCATTATTCTATCTCATCTTGAATTGAGGGGATTGAGCATGCAACAAGGAGGTGCTTTCACATGGCCATCTATGGGAATATACCAGGGTTGATGAGGACTTCCAATAGAAGGATGTTTACACAAACAATGATTAGCTTTCCAAGAAGGGCTGACCAATGTATGATTGCATGCCAAAGTTAGTTAGTACCAGGAATCAGAGGGTCATCTACCAAATTCAGAAACAAGGAGTTGTCTTGATTTTCATCAAATGATTATGATATGTCAAGAGTTGTCTCGTAAGATCAGGAGTAGCATGTTTGCTCTATGGAAATACAAATCTGCAAATAAGACCCACTTACTTGGTTGAAAGAAATGTTGCAAACACATCAGATAGAGGGAAACTTTCACATTTTTCAGCCACAACAAAGAACATAGTCACTACAGGACAAAATTACTATAGCACTAGGATCACTAAATGATAAATAGGGAAAAGACAAAGATGTATTTTTAAATTTCTATATATTGGGGGTAGGTGAAACCCTAACTTGTATCAAATCTTGGCCACTCATTATAAATCAATCCTAATCATTCATTCTCCTTTTGAAAAATTATAAATAGGGGCTTTCTCCTCATTTGTAAGTGGTGGTGAATTGTTGTAAGAGGCATATTGCAGCAATAGAAGGAAGCATTGCATTGTTTTATGGGTGTTTTCTTTAAACTTGCTCGTTGTGCATGCATGATTCAACCTCCATGTTAGACTTAGCTTGTAGTTTCTTGAATGGCTTTGATAATGGTTGTTGTTATAGTATTTGATGAAATTCTTGCCCATACTTTTGGCACTTGTTGATGAAAACTATTGTGTAAAGTTAGCCTAGGCTTGTTTATTTCATTGCTACAACTTAGTTCAATTGTATGTTAATGAAGCAAATGCAAAATCTGGAAATTTGTAGACCTTAGGAGATTGCACTGGTTTT
The DNA here is from genome assembly GCA_007258455.2 of Sequoia sempervirens. NCBI lineage: Eukaryota > Viridiplantae > Streptophyta > Pinopsida > Cupressales > Cupressaceae > Sequoia > Sequoia sempervirens. Next base: position 23,993,023 of record VDFB02000020.1, read on the forward strand.
GTGTAGTTGTAGGTTACTCTTGGCCAAGAAAACCTCACTTTATGGGAGTCTATCTACTGTACCATCCCCCATTGTTACTGCTCATTCATAATTTTAGATTTAGATTACTTTCTCTCATCCCTTTCTTTTTTGCTATTTCTTTTAACTCCTTTGTTAGATTAGGTTCCCAAGCACCATCACAATGTTAAACCTGGTGATTGAAATGAGTTTTAGCTTTTTTTTTTAGTAGGTAGCCACTGTTCAATCATTTCTAGCATCCTTGAAACTCCATTTTCAAATCCAACTTCCCATGATTTGTAAACCATAAAGGCCACCATGTGATTACCAACAAATCACATCAACCAATTGAACTATTCCAAGTATTGTCATGACCTGACACCCGAGAGACCTTGGGATATTTTTTCAACTTATTTGTAGGATTTATCTTTTAAGAGAGGTAGCATACTTGTGTGTTTCTATTTTGAGAAGGTGAAAAAATACCCATCAACAGAATTGGCGCTAGAAAGAGGGCATGGCTGAGCACAAGACTGCAAAGCTAGAAGTTGAGAGCACTTTCAAGTGAAATCCGAGATAGGAATATCTCATCATCTACTGGAAAGTTAAAATAAAAAAATTGAAAGTAAAAGTAGCATCTGAACCAAGATGGAGCAGCATTTGCAAATTAACATCACTCAGCTGTAAGAAGATCTAAATAGGAGATTAAGGAGACCATTGCAACAATTTGCATTGAAAGACAAGTGTAGAGTCCATGGCACTCACAAACACAATGAAATGGAATGTTTTACATTCTTGGGAAAAATTGAAAGGGTTTTGGAAGGAGAAATTCCCTTTTTAGAAATATTCCAACCCTTAGCTCTACCAGACCCAGAAGAAGAATTGATTAACATAGCAGCCAAGGCCTTCAAGGAGTTGATCCAAGAACACTTGGGCAACAAGGATGGACTAGTACTAGAGGAAGTCATGATGTCTGGGTGGTGTAGGGCAGGCTTGGAATTTGATGGTCTATTTGACCGTTTTTTTAATTTTAGACCGTATATTACAGTTATAAAATTTATTAGACAATATAGTTTGACTTGCTATATTTTTATTAAACCGTAAAAAATTATTATAAGAAAAATATAATATAGTATTCTAATTTATAATATATATCATTTTATAATTTTTATTATAAAAAGATAAATTAGTTTAGAATACAATATAATTTTTTTGAATAATTTAGAAACTTTGACATTTTTATAATAGTTATCATTTTTTTTATATTAATATATGCGATTTATAATATTATTATAAAAATATATATTAATTTAGAATCTTTTCAAAATAGAATATAATTATTTTTAATTTTAGAATATATTTAACAAGATTTGTTTTTAATATAAAATTAAAAACTTTTGTTAATTGTTAATTATAACAGTAGATTTTTATATTTCTTACTAATAATTATCATTGTTTTATGATTTTTCAAGATAGTGTATTTATAAAAGATTTTATACAAAAATTCATAAAGAAAACATTTTTTTTATAGGCATTTAAATGATCAAACCGTCATAAATTTTTCATATGACAGGTAGGGGTGACCATCAAATTCCAAGCCTGGTGCAGGGTGCATAATGCCCCTCATTCAGAATTCAATTGCCCTTTATGCACAAACATCATTGTCCAAGTCAAAAGTTTTTTGGACAAGTTAGAGCGGTCAACTCTCATTGAAGAGGAGTCATCCACTGAGGTAGGAGGGAAATTTTCATTTGGAGGATAGGACATTGAACCCAAACCAAGAAATTCTATAGAAGTGTTGGGACAATAGACATTGAGGTTGAGAATCAAAAGGAAGGAGTTGAACTCCTTGGAATAACAGGGAGTCGTGATGAAAGTTTCGCTGGAAATGGAATAGAAGATATTTTCTCCATAGGTGAAAGGAAATCCTCCACTTAGGAAAACAAAAATTTGGTAGTTAAAAGGTTATATATGGAAGATGAATCAGAAGAATCTATAGCACTGCTTGATGGGACAACTAACACAAATGTTGAAGATCAAAAAGAGGAAGAGGCTAAAAGCTTTGGGGTAGTAGAAAATATTGATGAAAGCTCTAGTGAAATGAAATTAGAAGACCCATTCTCAATGGATGAGAGAAATCTAACAGCTTAAAAGGAAGATTCAAAGGAGTGGGCACAACCACAGATCACGACTATCTACCATCAAACTCCCTTCCCAACTGATGATGAAGATTCGGTGATGGAAAGATCTAACGAGCTCATGTCAAGACTCATAAGGGATTGGTCTACGATCAAACACCAAGTAGATTTGGAGGTGTTGTTGCTACCAAATTGGTGTAGGCTCCATAATTTGGTGCATTCAGAGTTCATGTGTAAGCTATTCCGAGAGGCCATCAAGAAAGTTAAAGAGAAAATAGAGCAACCAATCACACCACCTCCTATAGTTGTTGTTGGGATTGAAGTAGAAGTCTAATAATTAGAACCAAGTGATGACCTAGCTGAGGGCAGCCCTTGAGAAGGAATGGGGGCAGCAATGGAAGGAGAACAACATAGTCTTGAACCTCTCAATGGTGAAGCAGATCATGTGGGGGATTTTTCCATTGATCATCAAGAGTCCTCCCCTCGTCAAGAATCTATACATGATTGATGATCAATATCATGAGGGATTAGTAGGAGGAAATCACGCATGGGATTTCGGTCCCCTCGGGGAGGTGTCGTCAATTGTTGACTTCTTTTTGTTGGGAGCGATACTTTGGAGGTATGTCAAAGCTAAGGAAGAATACATTTTAGAGGATGATAGCGATGAGGACATACTACCTAAACCTCTAGATAGTGAAACATTACACCTCTCGGAATGGGAAATGAACTCCTTTTCCATCTACAATGATAGTGAACAAGAGGAAATAGGTGAACATCTTGATGAGCTACATGAGTCGCAAAGAGAAGAAGACCAAAGCAAGGATGTCTTAGAGGCTGCTCACAAGGGTGACATAATATTTCAACCACAAGGACAAGTTACAGCTTGGATTCTTTCCTCCTTGTCTATTGTTGATCCTCCTACATACTCTAAGAGCCGCAACGGGTCATATTTTTCCATGTCATGCTTTTATGACATGAACCATAAACAAATTGATATCAACACAAGGGAAATGAGATAGGAAAACATGCTTCCCTTTGAAGACAGTAACCAAGTAGACACCACAATCGCAAATGACCAACATGACAGTGTGTATCTTCTTGAAGAACGGTCAATAGAGGTTGTGGGTTCCATTGGTGGCTTGGAAGAGAGGTTTGCTGCCTCGTTCTCCCAGGCTTATGCAAGCCTAAGATTAGGTACAAGGTTCCTTGCATTTGAAAAAATTTCTTCACAAAGTGTACTTCCTGATCAATTTGACTATAATCTATAGATTCTTAATGCAAGAGGGATATTGCACCATCAATTGCGTCCACCCAAGGCTGCCAATGCAACGACCAATGATACAGTGCTCGCTCTTGACTATCAAATGTCACCACCTTTGAATGACAACATCTAGGTTCTATCTTTCCTTTCTCCTATGAATGTTCACAGTTGTGTTTATCATTTTGATTATGGGAATGAGGGGAGACAAACTTTTTTATGGATTAACCATGGGTTTAATGAATCACCACAACTATTGATTCTTCCTAAACACGTTATTGAATTTGAATGATGCTACAACAATGAACTTTATTTTTTTGAATATAAGGGTGAATTTGTATGGCTTAGAACTGTAACGATTTCCATTTTGCTTGCTCATGCATTACGAAACCCAATAGGCATAAATGTCATTTGTCCTTTCCTAAACATGGTTCTTTGTAAATATCCTTGTACATAGTCATTTTTGGGTAGTATAGGTTTCCTATACATATTTCACTTTCATGTATATAGTCTTGCTTTCCTACTTTCGTTAGGTTAGTTGGTTTGTTGTAGGTTAGCTTGCTTTGGAGTAGTTTCCTTTTGGTTTGCTTTCATCTTCCCACTTTGGTTAGTTTAGGTTGTTTGCTTTTCATTTTCATTTTCCTTCCTTTACTTCCCTTCCACTTTGCTTCTGTCCCTTTGCTTATTGTTGGGTGTGTTTATGTGCAACCACCATTTTATCGTCTGGGGTTTGTTCTATGTATTTCTTTGATAAACTTTAATCAAGTTTTCAGAGTGGACAATGAAGGTCTTATGTTAGCATCAAGTAACTTGGATGCTTTATCTGAAATGGATAAGCCATTGGTCTCATCTTTTCCTGATGTATTTTGAAATCTTATATCTCTCACACACATTAAGAACCCTGAGGTCACTGTCGGTCCTTTTTGTGAAGTCCAGTTAAGTGAAAAATCTAAAATTATGCTTCAATGCCACTGTGATTCTCAACCCTAAGTGTAAGCTTCACTACTTGCACATTGAAATGAAAAGAAAGAAGTGAAAAGGAAAAATCAAAAGAAACAAACAAAAAGAAAAGAAAAGAAAGACATTGAAAATAAAAAGGAAAGAAATTCAACTTTTCAAGGGGATCCAAGCAACTCTAGGCCAGGGCTATGGACGCCTGGCCGACAGTAGAGCAATGTTTGGGAGAATCATAGTGACAACCTCGTTGGGGCTATGGATGCCTAACTAGTAGTGAGACAATGTATAGGATGATTTTGGAGTTAGAATAAACTACATAGATTAACTTGATGGAGCTTAGGTTCTTGCAACAACTTAAGGATGGGAATTAATGCAATTGTACACACTTGAATTTTTAGCTTACTAAAGGTTAGATTGACTAGTGGTTTTGATCCTTTGGTCAAGCGTTCAATTTGTTTTCCCTAGCATGAAGATCAGAACTAGAGATTTTGGGTTTGTGAATCCAGTTTGTCATCGAAATGCTCTGGAGCATTTTCCCAGCGAGTTGCCATTTGTTGTATATGTTTCTCACACATGCCTATTGAAGGTAGGGACCTCCTTTCTTTCACTCCCAATAGATCGTTCTTGCTCATGATGGGTCATTTTTCTCCCACCTTGCTTTGTGCACCCCTTTTCCCAAGCCCAACTTGGTCATATGCCTCAGAATGATCAAATTCCCCTTGACCAAATTCACCGACTTGAATTTTGCTAAGTCTTTTGCTTTTGCACAAATGTCCCTACGGGTTTCTCTTAGTCCATTGCCCTAGCATTCTCCAAGCCCTATGGGTTTGAAATTGTGGGTCTCCCTTTGTGGAATGTTGCTACCTCTTTTTCATTCAACTGATGGCCAGCTTCAGACATTTGCCTACATGGCGGGTTCCACATCAACCTTTGTTGCCGTGTTCATCAAACATCATGGATTTGCAACTGCGGGTCGCTTCATGTGGACTGACGTCTGTGCTTCGCTACTAGGAAGTGACCAATTATCAACTTATGCCTGCATGGAGGGCTCTGCATTTGGTTTCTCCATCCTTGCCATCACCTTGATAGAACCAAACTTAACACCCTAGGATAATCGACTAAGTCTAAATTTTTTGTGCATGCAGCCTGCCATCATCTTGTTGTCATCACTCAATGATCAAATCCTTACGACCCACCTAAGTTACATATTCATCATTCATTACCTCTGACCCTGGCCTTGAAGCCTGAAGTAGCGAGGCCACCAATTCAAAATGATTATGTGGGTTTTCCCATGTGGACAACTGTCCTCGCACTACTATTTCCTTATGGCATAACACCCACACCATTCTATTATGTGGATCCTACATGTAATGTTTCCTCAGAAATAAACCCTAGGTTCACCCACAATACTATGGGTCAAATAACCTTTGCGGGTCCATCGTTGTAGACGTCTGCTTGTGGGGAACTGTTACCACTATGCCATTCCATAAGGGTTGAGCTCTCACATCTCCCCGCATTGCAAACCCTGCACCCATTGCAGCCTCATTCCTGTCACTTAATGATCAAGCCTTTACACCAACCTGGATTGCATGCTTGAAATTTATTGTTTGAAATCCCAATCTTGAAGTTCAAAGCAGCCAACTCACTAATTTAAAATAATTATGCAGACTCACCCTTGTAGGTATCCACCATTAGAAGGTCATTGCCTAACAGTCGTTGCTAAGATGGTGAGGTTCTAGGGTCACTCTGCCCATGCGGGTCCTGCATATGTCATCTCCCGAGGGTGGGGATGTTCCTTGCTAAGGTCATTTTCCTGCCCACTATTGTACTATGGATTTCTCCTGACATCTTTCCACATGGCACTACCCACATCGTTTATTATTGCAAGGGCTCCATCTCACAGTGCCTCTTAAGGATTATTTGTGTGGATAATGACTATCATCGTTATGATTTTTTCCACTTGCTCATGGTTAGTAATCGATTGAATATTGTAAATAAGATGCAAATATTTAGGCATATGGGCACCCCATGAAAATGCTAAGGAAAGTAGAATCTAGCACCATATAAAGGGATGGACCAGAAGGGTAGGCAATATGTGACAATATGAGCTGAATAATAAAGAATTCTATGGGGGAGGTGAGTGAATCTTGAGTCAAAGTCATGGTATTGTGATGTCCTTGAGCCCTTCATAGAAGTGCTTATGCTTTGGAATGATGATATGAAAATTAACGAAATTGAAGTGGTAGCACGATGTGTTTCTCGAGCACAACGAAGAGAGGATTTGGAGAAATGAAGCGACCTCCTATCAAGCGACGAAGTAATTTAATCCTTCGAGTTAAATTGACATTGAAAGAGGTTTTTGTGTATAATGAGCTAATATTTCTCTCAATTTGTCAAATATTGTAGGCTCAAAAGGTCCTTTGATATAAATTATTGCATAAAGCCACTCCTCAAAATCATCTCCATGGGGGCTTTCATGCGGGTCTCCGTCTATTCTTTTCCCTTGTCTTAATAGCATGCCAACTATGGCGCTCCACACTCCTCTACCTGCAATACAGTTGACAAAAACATTTCATGTGGGAGCCGTAGTTTATAAGGCCATCTAAACAGCTCATCTTCAAACCGTTGCCTGCTTTCTCACTCCTGCACAAGGTCTCCAAACTTCCACTTGATGAAGTGTGTTCAAAGGTTTGAAGATCTATGGGGTCATGGATTTCGGTTCCTAGCACTGGTAGCATTATTGGAGGTATGTAGTGGATCCCCAACGATCACAAAAATGAAGGTTGATTTCTTTAAAGATTTGTGCTATTGTGGCACTTTGAATAGGATATTCAATAAAGGGGATTCTCTTGGATGAACTGGCATCAATCAAGAATGATAGAGACCTCATGAATGATACAAATAAGCATCGAGACTGGTGACATGATTTCTAGTCTAGGCGCACGATTTCAAAGGTAATATATGTTAAAAATGTCCAATCTAACTACATGTTGGGAGTGGGCTTAGTGGCAATGGCACTTTATTAGTAGAATGGTCAATTTTCGGCTTAAAGCAAGTTACGGTGCGAGTCATCCTTTCCATGGTGCAACCCAACCCACAGCCCGCATCTCTTAACCTTCCTCAAATGTTGGTTCTAAATGTTGTAGATTTTATTCCTAAGCATAAAACATTCATGAGAAATGACTGGTTGTGGGGCGCGCATTTTTATTGTGAATGCTATATAATTTTCTTTGAAGTTGATGGGTCGAGTGCTCTCATGGCAATTTCACCCTTCTTCGTTGCGGGATCCACATTGCACACTGTCAATTATTGGGCTTGTCGTTCTTTTATGACATCCCTATAGCCACCTCTTGCATCCTACGTCCCGCATTCAACATTCTCTCCAGGACGTAATTGAGATGATGGTAAACTTATAACTTGAATTATGATTTGCGTGAGGGGACTTGAAAAAATTATTTTTCCTTACAAAACACTTGAGGCCGACAGGGCACAAGTGGAGTATGTTGATACCAATATGGCATTCATAATGGAAGGTATTCAAAAATATCTAATAGGCACCAATAGGCTCATGATATTGAGAGGATTTAGCGCTCGTTATCTCTTGTTCCATGGACCCTTATATTATCAGGGCCACTGCTTAATGCACTGGCCAGAACACTTCCCATCGGGTGCTCAGCCTATGAATTCTAGCAGCCTTGCTATCACAATGGCCTTCCTAAATTTGAACTAGGTTATTGATGGTGAGTGGCTCTTCTAAGAATGAGCATGATTCATAAATAAGTTGTCATTCCTCCATATGGACCATTAAGTTGTACGCAGGTTATGAAGAGCCGAATGATATGTATCTAAATGACAGCTTAAGCAAGGCCGATATGTTGATTATCAAAGTTGAAATAATGGTAATTTTGAGTAAAAATGGATGCCTTGAAGATCATTACCACCAATATGGAATCCATGGCCGTAGATACCGCACGTCTCTTAGCCATTCTTACAAGCCTACTCACCTTGGCCTCCACGTGATCTCCACAAGCCTTTCCTCTGCCACTAGGAAATAACAGGTGGATCATTTAAAGATATGTCATATTTCAAAGAGGAGATCATATGGAATGTATTCGTGGGTGATTATAAGAGAAATTGAATGCATTATTGAGAGATCAGACTTCTTACTTCTCAAAAAAATGGGATATATTGGGGAGATCTTTGATTTAGGATAACAATATACCCGTTATCAATAAAGCGGCCCTTAGAAGTGACATTGATTGGAAAATGTGGTTACTGCAGAAGTCTACTTGTAACCTTTTCCTTGGATGGCACCGTCTCTCAAGGCATCGCTATGTGGTGGCCTCATAGAACATTTGTACAGGCTTTCTCCCGTGCGGACTTCGCCAATGCAGGCGTCGTCTCCTCTGGTGTCATTCTTTAATGGCATTCTCCCCGCATCCTCCCGCATACTGCTGCCTGTGTACTCACCCCCGCATGCCCTTAGATGGAAGTCATTCCTATGGATTCTGCTACTCATTTTTCCTTCCAAGCGATGTTTCCTGTTATGGTTTGCTCGTGTGCTCGCTCCTCCACAGGCTTCTTCTTTATGTTGCCTCATCCTTCTATGGGCCCACTCATCTCGTACATTGCTTGAATGAGGTAGTGAAAATGAAGATTGACTAAATATGGTATTGATGATGCAATATTGGCTACTCTTAGAGGAGATTCTATTTGATTGAAGACACTCGTTTGTGGGCTAAGTGGGTTGATTATTCCTTCATTAAGGAAAGAACACTATTAAAGGAGCCTCCATTTTAAGTTCAATAGTTGCTCATTAAACAACTTGGCCTCTTGACGTTGTGGCGGATGTTGTGGGACTGTATTTGTACGATGCCTTGATCATGTGGGGATCGTCACCTCTATTACCATCTTAAGCAACATTTTCTCATACCCCCACAAATAGATTTGGTACACAATGGTCCCACACAATACTTCTCATTCTCTCATTTCCTACTAACAATGATACCTCCTCATTAATAACTCAATCAAGGAAGCAAGAAAATTTAATTATGGATGGGGACTAGGCGTGGTCACTAGAGAACAAGTAATGGTGACAGGGACTTTGGCAGAAATGGCTTACATTTGGGAGGTTGAATTAGGGTCTTAGTTGCATCATTACATACAATGAATTTCAACATATTTAACCCCTGTTGTCTCAATAACATTTCCTATTCATAACATCGCACGAGCTTACTTGTAAAGAGAGATTTAAACACTAGTACAATTTGGCAAATAAATGACTACATGACTAAAACTTTTAGTCACGTGACTAACACTAGTAGTATTTGGAAAATAAATGACTAATTTGGTCATTGAGTAAAATCACAACTAAATGACTAAATAAATGACTAATATCAGAAAAATAAAAATGACTAGATAAATGACTAATATCAGACAAATAAAAATGACTAAATTAATGACTATTACTCCTCTATTCATTTTCCTTTCGAATTTGATCATAATCCATAGAGCTTAAGCCCCCCTCATGGGACCCCTATCTAAGTGGGCCATTTGGCCACCTAGATTTCTTAGTGCACCAAAAATACCTATTGCATGGAAGGCATTGCCTCTTGATGTAGTCTTAAGTCCACATATTTTATAAAAAAAAATTACATTTCACTACTAAATGGTAATCATTCATACTTACATGTGTCACTAATATATAAAGGGAGGATTTAAAACATTAATTTAAGAAAAATATTAATTTTGTCTTAAATATATTTATGCCGAAGGCGTATCCGATTTGAAGAAGACAAAGCTAATTTTTTCGATCAATGGTTGGTATCAATCTGTTGGCCATTAAACGAATCTCAGTCGTTCATCATATTTCACGATTTTTTCGGTTGTTTTTTGCCATTGTTTCTCTACTTTTCCGCCGCTCCTCCAAACTCTTCCTCGCTGGTATTGACCATTCACTTCTCCAATTTGGTGAGCTATAGCCTGGAAATAAGGTTTCAATGAGGGTTTTTGAGTATATTTATGAAAATAAAACTTTTTGTCATCGCCTCAGTAAACACCTCCACTTCATAACGATTAGGATTTGCTTTTGTTTTTTTAATTTATTTATTCCTATTCATCACCATGAATACTCTCTCCACCATAATTTGAAAGGAATTTTATAGGTATGGTCCTTTTAGATTGATCCCTCTTAAATGGAAAGAGACTAAAATAAGTTGTCATTATTAATATTTATCGCATAAGCTTGACCTAACTCTGTGAATGAAAACAAATATTTTGTCATATATATATATGGATTAAAGTTTAATTGGTATACGTGAGTTATATTATTTTATTATACTATTTATTGAGTTTTAAATTTTCCATGGCTATAATGAACAAGTGGTAAGGTTTGGTTTATTTTTTAGATAATGATTTTTGTAAAATAAATATATTTTAATATTTTGACTTTTGCAAAATAAAAATAATTATTTTTTAAGAATTTAACTTATATTTAATATATAATCAAAAATTTTAACTAAAGAAAGTTTTTATTTGTGCTGTTTTAAATATATTAGATATAAGTTAAATATATTAATTATACTTAATATTATATATTATATTTTAAATAAAACTATTAATTACATAAAATGATTAAAATTTATAATTAATAAATATTATAATTTTATATAGTACAAAAATAGATCAACATTTATCTTAATTGACTTCCACACTTCTTCGGCCTACCCATTGCACACTAAGGTGCAATTGCTAGTTTATGTTTACATTATATTTCTAATTTTTTAATTATCCTAAATTAAGACAATAAAAAAATACTTTTTCTAAAATAAATTTTTTATTTCCCCCTCCTTATTCATTTTCCCTCCCTCAATTGAGATGCATTTTCCTTTTTCCCTCTTTGAAGAAAACAAAACAAGAGGAGCGACACAAGGAGATACAGTTGAACAGGTTGTTGGCGAACCTGGTCGTGGCCAAAGGCCTCGGTCTCTCCTCCCTCTCCAATTTCAAACACCTCAAGACAATCAACCGCAAGAAAGTTAAAGTAGCTTGTGTCTGTCTGTATTCCTTATTTTCCTATTTCCATTGCTTTTTAAAATGGCCTTCTTGAGAATGAAATGGCAATGGCTGGTTACAACAATAGGAGAGTAAGGAAACACCAGAAGGGTGAAGGTAATTTCTATTTTAATGCTTCATGCGCTATTTTAATTTAAACCCTATCATTATTATTCAATGGTTGCTAACCCTTTATTGCTTTCACCTATGGCATTCGGTTATTTCTTCTAACCAAGAAGGGCCAAACCTTCAACCAATTAGTTCTACCAGTTTCAAGTTGCATCACCACAAGATGCCTATTGCAATGCAAACCCTTTCATATTAAGGCAATGGTTGTTAATTGTCCATTCCTTTTACCACTGGTGTTGGAGAAATTTTGTAGTTGAAGTAAATGTCACTTTCCAAGGTATTTTTTTGTAGGCCCACTATTGTAATTTTATTTTTGAAGTAAAATGTATATCATAGAGACATTAAATTATTTTGTCTTACCATCATTTTTTTTCAATTTTGTTAATTTTTCTCCTTAAAACAAAAATTAAATTTGTGTATAATCTTTATTTTATTTTATTTTATAAATTTTAATAGAACCCATCATAGAAAGGGCCACAATTGCAACATTTTTTGGTGTTGATAATGTTATGGTGAGACTCTAAAGGGCAGAAACTCTAATAAAGCATGATTGGCACAACATGCATAAATTATAGGTAAGGATTTTTATGGATCCTTGCTTAGGCTATGAAGCTTGTTAGTATTTAAACAAATTCATCTACTATTCCACTCATAATTCATGTTGTGTGTGTATCATTATATATATTCTCAATAAATCTCATCACTGAAATGAGGATTGCATTCTATGTATGCATTTGATTTCAAAATAAGTTAAAGCACATCAATGCCTGAGTAAATAATTTTTCTTGTAGCTAGAAGGCATTCTAAAATTTAGTTAATTTAAAGTATAATACCCTTGTAAATTTAGGCATCCCATCCTTCCCCTTGGTTACTTCCTCGCTGCTTCGTCAGTCATTAATTCCACTATCCTTAAAGTATGTGACTTCTTATTCTTTTAGATTATGCGGTGAGGGTTGGTGATAGTTTCACAACGCTTACAACTCGTAGGGTTACTAATTTTTATGTGATGCTTTCCCATTTGGGATACCATTGGATTTACAATATTGTAACTTGTATTCCTATAGCATGTATGCTTGCAGTTTGATTGATAAGGAGGCATTTTCCACAGTGATATTGCTATCAGGATTCAACCGTGCAGTTTTTTGAGTCAAACTCATTGACCCATGTTTCATCAGTAATGGTTCACAAGAACCCAACTCTCATAATGAATGGTCCACTCATCACCCATTGCAATTAGACGATGTTGAATTATTTCAAATTGATGTAATGTAAGGATGCTAGCTCTTTTGTCTGTGGGAAGATGATCTCTCATATGTAGTACCCCTAGTTTTTTGAAGTAATAGACATGTGGTTTCAGAAAAGAATATAATAATATCAAAAAGTATATTGGTACCAAATTGGACCACTCAGTCCTAACCAACCATGTGAGAGGATGTATCCATTTGGAAAACCAAGATGTTTGTCACTTATTCATCAAATGTGAGAGGATGTATCCATTTGGAAAACCAAGTTGTTTGTCACTTATGAATACAATCTTTTAAAAATTTAGTCATTTGTGTCACGCCAATCCGTTTCCTTGTAACATTTCATCTTTGAAGTACAAGAGCCAGTATAATTTACCTAGATTTGGACTAACCTTTTGATTTATATTTCTTCTTATCTCTAGATTTTTCTTACCCTTCTTTTTCTTTGGACTGACCTTTTGCAAAGAGGGCACCTTTAGAGAAATCCTCTATCGTTTATTCTTAATTCTTTATTTATTAGGGCTGCAACAACTTGTTCAAGTGTTTAACTTAGAAGATGTACTACTAATTGTCCTAAGAAGATTGTCCCATGAATTGGGTAATGAAGAAAACAAACTTACACATTTATCATTTGCATCCACTAACATCAATAGGCTACTATTGACTAACAATGATAATGAATGTATGTAAATGATCAAAAATAGATTCCCCATCATTCATTTTCAATGAATACAAATTTCTTTTCAAGAAATGTTTATTGACTAGAGACTTAGTTTGAAACAATGTTGCAATTTTATCCCACAATTTCTTTGTAGTGCCCTCACTATACACATTCATTAACAAAAAAATTAGATTAACATAGTGCTCCTTGTCTTCCTATGCAATTCATCTCAATCATCTTGATTGAGATCAAAAAGTTCATTTCATGTCACAGTTAACCATTGATCTCCACAACTCGAAACTCTATCCTTTGAATTTTCCAATATCAATCCTTTATGGACTTTCCATGACTCCTGCAAAAGCATATTTGAACTTCACAAAACTCCCACCACAACTAAAGAAAACCACACAAGGAGAGAATCTCCTCATCGGGCCAATACCAAGTGTTGAAAAACTAGAGATATATCTAAAAGAGCATTATAAAGGGTTTCAGAATCTGATTGAAAGTGATTTAGAACAATAATAGGATTGATATAAAATTGATTTATGACAACAATATGAAATGGAAAGATAACACATAGAAAAGAGCAACACCATAACTTGATGTTTTCCTAGGAAAGTTCCTTTGGAGGAAGAAAACCCCATCCACAAAATCAGCTTCACTATATTAACACCAAGGTGTGCTTCCAAACATATCAAATGATCACCAACGTTGATTTCACATCAAATGGAAATCCTAGAGAAATTTCAGCAGCATTCCAGTGGCATTTCTATACAACAAAGTATGTTCAGAAATTACTATCCCAATACCTTATTAAATATTCAATTACAACATAAGAAACCAACAACAGTTTCTAAAACTATTGATGAAAATCACATGTCATATAACCAAGGGCACCCACATGAGGTGGTGTAACTCTTTGAGGTGGCACAAATTCCAATACCCACTATGACAATGTAACTTCCTATTCAATGATGCAACTTATAAGATGAATTACACATCTTATATTGTCTAGAAATAGTAAATTCTCGTAAACTCCAGTTGATCTATTTGTCCCATGTGAAATGTGGCATCCAATTCCACATTTGGAAGTTTTTTAGTCCTTTTGTAACCCCAAATGTAATTCTCAATGTGGGATACAACATGCCATGTGTCCCTCAAACTTTTCCTATTCAATTTAGGTGTCCTATTATCTAAGAGGGTCATTTTTTCATAAATTATAAAGTTGCCTAACTAGCCATAATGTCCCCCATCCATAGGTAAATTGGATAAATGAACAACATTGTTATACAATGCATACACATTCCCAACAATAGTTAGGTCAATATATAATCTTACTATTGAGGGGTCTTTGTTCATAATTTAAGGCTTAAGAGTTAGTTGAGTACAGAGCATGAAGATATTAATATGAAAATTATAGGATGCAAGTTTACTTGGGTTGGTCCATGGTTATAGAGATACATAACCAGCTCATGTATCACTAGGATAAAAAAGAAGAATACAATAGTATTAGTTTATAGATTCATTGATTAATTCAGAACAGTCCTTAAAAGTACATTTTCTTCACTGAAGGACACATGAGAACATAGTATCTCATTGCAATAACCTCTTTAATACTTCGTTCATTTTTTCCTAAGTCAATAGTGGAAAATAGCCATACATATTATGTAAGTGCTTTCTTGGTGAAACAAGAAATCATCAAACCCTTATAAGGCTCTTAGAGGAAATTATTGTTATACTAATTTAAGGACTCATCAATACTCCCATAGTCACCTAAAAGACTAAAATTAGGATCAAATGTTGTTGTTAGAATCAAAACAACTACAATATAATGAGCAACTTAGACCTTGGAGAGATACCAACATAATGTAGAAGTACTAGTATTGATACATTAGAATTTGATTATTTTTCAAATACTCCTGAAGAAAATTCCACTACCATCGATGAAGTTTCAAACATAGAGGTCTGTTAAATAGGTTTACACTTGTCCAAATTTTTTACGTCATTCAAGGTCCAGAAACAGAATGACATCATCCCACTATACGATCAAGCATTTCAAAAGGATAATTTTGCAGATAAAATTTATTACTAATTTTCTTGGACATTTCAAGGTCTAGCATCTCATAAATATTAGGAAGAATGGTCTTGAAGATAGTCTCAAATCTCAATAAATATCAAATCATTTTGAACTTCATTTTCTAATAGTAAATCAAGAATGCATTAAGTTTAACATATGAAGATGATCCGATCTCTATTTTTCACTCTATATGAAAATAGCTTTGACAACCATTGCATTTATAGCTTTAGGAGTAGCTGCTATACATTCAACACTAAATAATTCTGTTAGGAGAATTGTCACAAAAATAACCTCAAGGGAAAGGTAAAAAAAAAAAACAAAAATTTAAACCACCAAATGATCATTTCATACTTCAAAATATCTCCATGGGGAGAAACAAAAAAGGGTCTAACACTTTGTATTACAATAATTATATATATAAAAACATCAACAGATAAAACCACATAACCAATGCCTTCATTTACCAGATAACAACATATTTGTTTTATAATGAAATAAAACACAAAAAAAACTAAAAGTGATCTAGCCGTGTACAAATTTCCAAAAAAAACTCATTGAAATCATGGCAAGTGACTTACCTCAAGATTTTGCACAAGTTCTGTTGTGCTGTCAATGATGCTGATGAGAAAAATGGTTAGATTTTGCAAGAAAAATATTATGAAACACTACCAAAGCAGAATTTAAGAAAAAATGAGATGAGCCAAAATGAGTCTCCATACAACTGCCACTTCAATATTCATAATAAATGAAAAGTAGATATAAAAATATTGAAGTTTAGAGCTACTAAATTCTTGAGATTGGGACAAGATTTTTGTAGCCTTTTAAATAAAAATATTGGTCACAAGTTGAAATTTGTTTTCAAATGTGAGGCAAGGAATGTTTCAACTGTCTAGAAGTTGTTTTGTTTGTTGCGAGACAACTTTTCAGGTGAAAGGTGCTACTAAATGTAGCCTTGTTGGCTAATCAAAACTTCCCCTCAAAATGCTTGTAGGGTTTTTAAATTATGTGTTAAACCTTGAATGTGAGGATTTAAAATTCCCCACAGTTGCCTATGAACTTCCCCAGTTAACAAAATATACTTTAAAAAGATGGAAGTGAGGAAGAATGATGCATTTAGGTTTAGTAGCTAGGCATGTAGAACTGAAAATTGATAGTCAATCTATGTTAAATAGTAAAAGCCTAAAGCATTTTACTAGGTAAAGAATTGCATTAGGGATAATATGGGAGCACCAATGTGGAGATGATCTAGGTTCCAAGATTTCTGATTCCATTGGCAAGCTGTCATAGTTGATTCCATTGGCAAGTTGTCACAACTACAACACTTGATCATAGAAGGGTGTAAAATTTTAAGTAACCTCCTTGATTCTATTGGAAACCTATCGTAGCTGCAACACTTGATCATAGAATATTGTAGAGTTTTAAATAACCTTCCTTATTCCACTGTCAACCTGTCACATCTACAGTACTTGAAAATAGTAAGTTGTAGAGGTTTAAATAACCTCCCCGATTCCATTGTCAACCTATCACAAATGTAGAACTTGAACATTAATAGGAAGTTTCAAAGGTTTAAATAACCTCCTTGATTCTATTGAAAATCTATTGCAACTTCAACATTCAAAACAAAAATATTGTCATGGTTTAAATAATGATGCAACGTGGCAAGGAAGCAACTTCTTTTCCACAACACTTTGACACACCTATTCAACTATACCCTTTAAAAAGGTAATCTAATCACACAACTTGACCTTTGCATCTAGAAGGGCCAACAGGACTTGGTAATGCATTGAATACACTCAACATGACAAAACATGACTACACAACTAGACTTTGCACTCAAAACCATCTATTAATCCATCACTTCCTTACAAGCCAATGCATGCATGTAGCACTGCCCAATGAGGACAATCAAGATAAAAACTTGTTAAAGGCCATAACTAGAGAAAGAAACTTGTTTTCAGACATCCAACATAGATCCCTACAAATTTCCAAAAGCACAAGACCAAATACTAAAGGCAGATATCTCAAGTGATTGATTTACAAGCTACAAACATGTCTTAACTAGGCCTGCACAAGGAGGCTTTTGTCCTACCAAGGCATACCCCAACACTCCTAATTCCTTTAAAAGACTCGAATAGGTTCCAAAAGACCCATTTCACATATTCATCCATTACTATGGCTCAAAACCTTAGAAAAACAAAAAAATGCTTTCAAAACATCATTTTCTAGACTGTCACATACAAAAAATAGACCTAGGGCATCAGATAATTCTCACAAACCTCCATTTTTCCTCTTGAAACCAATTGTATCATGTAGAGGACCCCTAAATCCACCATTCCACCAAAAATCAAAATTTTCCCACGGTGGAATGGTGAATTATCAACATATTTGTAACCAAACCCTTGTTTTGTAGGGTTTCAGACCCACTTTTAGAGAAATTGGTGTAACTATCTCAATTCTTAATGAAATTAACTGAAATCACCACCAAAAGAAAGTATATTCATCCCTCTAACAAAAAATTAACACCATAAGCCCGTACAGTTATGTTAGTGTATGTACCACACAAAAGAATAGGAAAAAATGTTGTAAAATCAAGAAAAAATAGAGTTTTCTTTGTATTGATGCTTCAAAACTTCAACACCCTTCATGCCTTGACCCCATGGAGGGTTTATAAACATGTTCCCATCCTCCCCAATAGACTTTAACTATTTTTTGAATAAAGGAGCTGT
The DNA here is from genome assembly GCA_007258455.2 of Sequoia sempervirens. NCBI lineage: Eukaryota > Viridiplantae > Streptophyta > Pinopsida > Cupressales > Cupressaceae > Sequoia > Sequoia sempervirens. The sequence goes on from VDFB02000020.1 coordinate 24,011,260, forward strand.
TGTTAAGGTGTTTACAACTCTAATGATGAGTTTACAACAATTTGCATTATGACAACATTGCATCTTTTTTTTTGAAGCAACTTTGATTCCTATCACCTAAGACCTCAAAAATCATTGAAGTGGCTCCTAAATAGCCTTGTTACATGTTCATTACTTCAATATTTCCTTTACATATACAAATTCAAGTTTGTGCCTTTCAAGGCTATAAAGACAACAATTGTTGCAAGATTGTAATTTTCTACATTTTGACTCAAAAATCAAAAACTTCCACCTCGATCATGCTTGATGGTCTTGTTAGACCTTTATTAATGACAAAAAGACTCAAAAATACTGATTCTAACCTCCTAACCACTTGTTTTCATCAAATGAGTAAAAATGGAGGATGAGGTGTAGGTGCTCTTGCACCAAATAACCTCCTTGATTGCATTAGCAACCTATCACAGCTGCAACCTTGAATGTAGAAGGGTGTGAACGTTTACATAACCTTCCTGATTCCATTAGCAGTCTGTCACAACTGCAACACTTGAACATGGTAGGGTCTATAGATTTAAATAACCTCCCTCATTCCATTGGCAACCTGTCACAATTGTAGAACTTGAACATAGAAATGTGTAAAAGTTTAAATAACCCCCTTGATTCTATTGGCAACCTGTCACAGCTCCAACACTTGAACATAGAAGACTGTAGATGTCTCAATAGCCTTCTTGATTCTATTGGAAACCCATCACATCTACAACACTTGAAAATAGAAATTTGTAGAGGTTTAAATAACCTCCCCAATTCCATTGTCAACCTCTCACAGCTGCAACACTTGAATATAATAGGAAGTTTTAAAGGTTTAAATAACCTCCTTGATTCTATTGACAATCTATTACAACTGGAACATTCAAAACTAAAATATTGTCATGGTTTAAATAACCTCCTTGATTCCATGGGCAACCTGTCACAGCTACAACATTCAATGTAGAAGGGTGTGAATGTTTAAATAACCTTCCCGATTCCATTGGCAACCTGTCACAACTGTAGCACTTTAACATGGTAGGGTCTATAGATTTATATAGCCTCCCTGATTCATTGGAAACTTGTCACAACTACAACACTTGAACATAGAAGGGTGTAAAAGTTTAAATAGCCTCCATGATTCCATTGAAAGTAGAATGCTAGGATGTGTTCCAGAGTGCTTCATTAATTCAAAGATTTTGAGAGGTTCCTTGCAGAATCCATTTTGTGCACATTCTGCAATCAATCATTTCATTCCATGATATGGCATCTCTTTGAGGCATTTTTTCAAACAATTCAGGTGTTTTGTCTACGATTCCACATCTTGCATACATGTCTACCAGAGCATATCCAATTATAACATCTGACAAAAATTCCTCTACCATTATGCTTTCATCGGTCTATCGGTGGAGCTATGAGGGGAGTTCTCCTAATGTAGTAATGTTAGGCCGATAGTGACACTATCAGTGTAACATTAATACATCGGGGGAGCTCCCCTCATAGGTCCACCAATAGACCGATATATGAACAAGTGAGTTGTTTTCATCAGTCTATTGGTGGAGCTATGAGGGAAGTTCCCTCAATGTAGTAATGTTAGGTCGATAGTGACACTATCATCCTAACATTACTACATCGGGGGAACTCCCCTCATAGCTCCACTGATAGACCAATATATGAACAAGTTAGTTGCTTTCATCAGTCTATCGGTGGAGCTATGAGGGGATTTCCCCTGATGTAGTAATGTTGTGCCAATAGTGACACTATCGGTGTAACATTACTACATTAGGGGAACTCCCCTCATAGCTCCACCGATAGACCAATGAAAGCATATTGACAACACTAGAACATATCGGTGAAAAATAACACAACATCCCACCAATTTTTTGCCACTCAAATAATCATGAAAATGAGGTGTGCGCTACCCCCAGACCCTGTGAGGGGTGCTTCCCCTCAACCCCACTAGGGGCACTGCCCCCAAACCCCTGCAAGGGGCGTTGCCCCTCAACTTTGCTAGGGGCACTACCCTTAGACCCTCGCAAGGGGTGCTGCCCCTCGACCCCACTGGGGGTGTTGCCCCTAGACCCTCACGAGGCCCACTGCCCCTCGAACTCATTGGGGGTGTTTCCCCCAAACCCACATGGTTGAATTATTCCAAGCCATTTATAATGTAAAGTTTAGAGTCATAATAGTGCATTCAAGTTTTTCATGTTTGTTTTTGTTTCGTGAAGGATTTTGAAAATGTTAATGAAAACCTTTTGAAACTTGATTTATGATGCAGGAAGTGCAAATGGAAATAAAATGAGTACAAGCTTCAATGTCAAGATACCCATTTCTCTAAGCCTTGGGAAAAATGATATAGCTATATTAAGTGTGATGCTTGGATTGTCGATAATGATTGAAATTTGATTTAAATATTTCATTGAGCTTTTTGAGCCTTTGTTTGTACTTTTATGACTGTGTTACTGAATATGGAATTGAAGTTAGGATTTTGATGATGCTGGTTGTGGTTTACTTTAAATGTTGTGATGTGATGAAACATAAATTTGTTATAATGTACACTTGATAATTGTACATCTTGTAATCTTATGTATATGCTACAATATATTTATTTTTTGAAGTTCTTGAATGAAAGAAGTTCTTAACATGCTCGCTTGATTGCTCATATTTTTAGGTAAAAGAATTTGGGGGTGCATTTTGAGGAAAAGAGTGCAGGATTAAGCTATGTAGCAATCCAAGGGTTTAAAGATGGCACTCATGACTTGCCAAAAGAGTTATGGACATATCAGGTATGTTTTATGTACATATCACATCTCTGAGAACAATTTATCTTGCAACAATCTTGGAGATGTCAAAACATACTTTAAGGTTCTCAACAACTCTAATAGTTGTACCAGGGGCCATGTTTAACAAACCAAATGCAATTGCTAACTTTTCACTATGGTGGCAGATACATGATTCCTTATACCCTATTGCCTTCATTTTCCAAGCCAATTTCTCCTACTTTATATAGCTCTACCATGTTTGCGGATGTGATTTGTCTCCTACACAAAAAACATGTACCAGTTTATGACCTTCAATCCAACTACATCAAGGTATGTTTTTAATTCCTTTATCTTTCATTAATCTCTTTACTATTTAAACCTCGTACAAATGTTTTAGAGAACATAAGTTGCAACATTTTTAGGATCCAACTAAAAAAGCAGTGTTGCTGGAAATACTTAGCCTATATTCATATATGATCCACAACCTATGCATTGGTGAAGATTAGTAATGTCTTTGTCACACAACTATTTTATTCTTTATTTTTCTACTTTCATTTGTAGTCATCTTCAGGTTTATTCTCAATCAATGATATTGATATCTAACCAGTAAAATATTTTCCCTTGTTTTTATGAATGGATATCTACATAGCAAAGCTACACTAACAGACACCATTGTAGATCTCCCTAAAACATGGCAATGAGCAATGCAAGCAGTACAACTGCAATAGCTACCAAATTTGATGGTTCTATAGCAATATTTATGTATATTTACCTCAAAAAATAGTTAATAACAATAATTCATATCATTTGGCCTTCCTTTTTATAGATAGATATATGAGTAGATAGTTGTTATCATATCTATTGTTTATATTTTTTGTTTCACAGTGATAAAATTTTAATCTTTTTTTCCTATTGTGATGGTTTTCAGATTCATGGCATAAAGTGGGCTTTTCAATTTGCGTATTTCATACTCTGCAACATGAGATTCCTACTACTTTCTGGGAGAGCTCTCAAGGTACTCTATTTCATTTTCCTTTTAACTTGTATAAATTCAACAATAGGGAAGAAATTTCAATTTATTTATATATGCTACTAACTCAATTGAGATGGAATTTGTGATCAGCTTTAGATCCCCATTTTGATATTAGGTGTTTTATCTTGATATTATATGTTTTTTCTTGATAGAATGTCTAATCTAGGATTATTGTTGACCAGAGATGTTGTGACTCTATTCAGTATGGTTATCTTTTTGGATAAATGGCTAGCATTGTGTCTTTGTCTATAACTTGATGGGTATAATCTTGTATTAAAACATAGCTTAATTCATTTACCATGAAAATGGTTTTGAAAAGAGTTATAGGTTATGAATTCTTTAAAATCTTAAAGATGAAAGACATTGGTTAAAATTTTATAAAATGCCAAAGTCCTTAAAATACTTAAATAAAACCAAGACTCATCTCCAAGTATCTTCTCAATAATTCCTAATTGTTGCAATCACAACCTTCATGCAAAGTTTTTCCCCATTGCAATTATGTATTAGATTAAGCTTATCCCATTGTTTAGTATATTGATCCTATCCCCATTTCCTAGTGATATATCAAACTAAGCTTGTCTTGATTTCTTTGTGTACTCAACAATTCACAACTTTCCTTGGGGCTGCACATAACTTAGTTGATGGACAAGGTGAGAAATTATGTCCATAACATGGCAACATGTTTGGGAGGTCTTGTTGTGGGATTCATAAAAAGTTGGAAAGTTTCTCTTGTAACTATAGCTACTAGTCCATTTATTGTGGCTACGGGAGGAGCTTAAAATATATTTCTTCATAGCCTTGTTGAAAAAATTCAAGATGCATATGTTGAAGATGCTAGCATTGCAAAGCAGGTTTGAATGGGGGGTAGGGTAGGATGTAGTTTGTATAAATTAACTTGTTAAGTTTTTCTATTTTGATTGTAATATGACTTTATGCTAATTCCTTGTTGACTTGTGGGTAGTTGCTATGATTTGGCTTTAGGTAATTGTTGATGGTTGTGTTATATTTGACAAATGTCAGACATTTTATACATGTTTTTCCTAGTTTGGGAAAGTAGTCCAATCTTGATAGATGTTTCTTGGTCTATATATTGTGTACAAGCACTACTCCTAATGAATAAAACAATCATTGATATTGGTCTACAATCTCTTGGCATGTTTTGTTATATTTTTCTTACATAGCAACAACTAATGTTATTGTTTGGCTGTAAACACCACTTCTGCTTATATTTATGTTGGCTTAGATTGATGGTAGTTTCTTTATTAGAGTTGATACCTTGATCACTTTTGTTTTAATAACAAGGAAATATTCTTTTAAGATGTTATGTTTATGATAGATATTTAACAAATGCAAGTAGTTTTAACCGATAATGACCCATGGAAATCATTATTCTGACATAAGTCATTAATCTTTCTAGGATATGAACATGGTAGAAAATCTAAAATCTCCTTAATGCTTTGGTACTTTAGTATAGACCCATTGAATTATTTCAAATTTAAGGTTATTGATTACACTAACCATGGATGCAATTTCTTTGCTTACATTTAGATTGGTTTTATTGATTGTAGCATTGAGGGACTCATTTTTACCTTGTGTAGGAAGGGAATGGGTATGATAAGTGCTTCTGGAGTTAAGGGATGGGCTGGTGGAGGTGGTGGCAGAGTTTCCATAAAGAGCTATAGTAGGCAAGAGAGTTTGAATATCTTTGTGCATGGTTAGTTTGAATGAGGGTGACCTATAGATGATTGGAGCTTTATCATAATCATAGAATGAAAGCTCCTTTGCAAAGATGTATCGTGCACTTATGCATTACAAGGGTAAGAGATTGTAGGTTATGATATAAAAGAATAGTCATGTTCGTATTATTTTGTAAGCTGTTGAACAACATAAAGGCAAGGTTTTGGAGTAGATTTCAGCTAGTTATTTTCTCTCATAGCAATGTATTGTAATCTTTTCATGTTCTTTTATGTTGTGACAAAAAATTGTAACTCCATTTTCAAGCTTACACAACTGAACGTAATATCTTTTTGATTAATAAAATGAGTTTTTTTTACCTTCTCATTGTTGTTTTATTGTGCAAATATTTTAGATAGTTGATAAGTAATTTTTTTTATTAATGGAAACCAGTAAATAAAAATGACTAAATATATGACTAAAGTAATGACTAAATTAATGACTAAATATATGACTAAATGACTAAATTGATGACTAAATATATAATTAAATCAATGACTACATTAATGACTAAATATATGACTAAAGTAATGACTAAATATATGACTAAAGTAATGACTAAATTAATGACTAAATATATGACTAAACAAATCACTACTGTGACTAAATAAATGACTAAATTAACCACTAAATCAATGACCAAATCAATGACTAAATAAATGACTAAAATAATTTAGTCATAAATTTGGTGGTGTTATAAATGACTATAGATAAACCACTAAAATAGTCACGTGACTAAAATTAATGACTAAATATAATGACTAAATGAATGACTAAATCAATGACCAAATCAATGACCAAATTAATGACTAAAATCAATGACTAAATAAATGACTAAAATTGTTTAGTCATAAATTTAGTGGTGTTATAAATGACTACAAATAAACCACTAATAGTCACGTGACTAAAGTTAGTCATTTATATGCAATTTTTAGTAGTTTATTTAGTCATATATTGTTGCTTGTGTACTAGTGAGAGCATGTTGTTATTCTATCTCATTTTGAATTGAGGGGGGCGAGCTTTACTAAAAATCAATAAGATAGTCGAGGCTTTTACTTCACTTCAAGTGGGAGTGGTGCAATGGGAAGGGGATGTTTAGTAAGCTAGGAAAATATACATGCTCACTTTGTATGCAATGGTAAGGTGAATTCAAAGTTTAGACTTGATAGTTGAGTAATGATTAAGTGGTCACTTGGAAATGAACTATGTGGTCCTATAAATACTACTTTCCCCTATGAATTTGAAGATCGATGAAGTGAATAATTAAAGTTAATTAAATAACCATTACAAGGAATTTAAATAATTTCATATCATTATAGGTATTGGATTATTTGCATCAACCTAATTCAATTTATTGTTTCGTGCCCATGAATTATAAATGGAGGAGCTTGCTACATAAGGAGATTACACATGATGGACATGCCCATGAATTTTTGCCAAAGCATGCAACAAGGAGGTGCTTTCACATCACCGTCTATGGGAATATACCAAGGCTAAAGAGGACTGCCAATAGAAGGATGTTTACACAAACAACGATTAGCTTGCTAATAAGGGTTGACCAATGTATTACTACATGCCAAAGGAATTTGATACCAGGAATCAAAGGGTCATCTACCAAAGTTAGAAGCAAGAAGGAGCTTTCTTTCTTTTCATCAAATGATTATGATCTATCAGGAGATGTCCTGCAAAGATCAAGAGCAGCATGTCCGCTTTGTGGCAATACAAATCTACAAATAAGACCCACTTAGTTGGCTGAAAGAAATGCTGCAAACACATTAGATAGAGGGCAGCTTTCATAGTTTTCAGCCACAACAAAGAAGGCATTCACTATAGAACAAAATTGTTATAGCACCAGGATCACTAAAAGAAAAAATAGGGAAAAGATAAATATGTATTTTTAAATTTCTATATATTGGGGGTAGGTGAAACCCTAACTTGTATCAAATCTAGGCCACTCATTATAAATAAACCTTTTCCATTCATTCTCCTTTTGAAAAACTATAAATAGGGGCTTGCTCCTCATTTGTAAGTGGTGGTGAATTGTTGTAAGAGGCATATTGTAGCAATAGAAGAAAGCATTGCATTTTTTTATAGGTGTTTTCTTTAAACTTTCCCATTGTGCATGCATGATTCAACCTCCATGTTAGACTTAGCTGGTAGTTTCTTGAATGGCTTTGATAATGGTTGTTGTTATAGTATTTGATGGACTTCTTGCCCATAGCTTTGGAACTTGTTGATGACAAAATACTATGTAAAGTTATCCTGGGCTTGTTTATTTCATTGTTGCAACTTAGTTCAATTGTATGTTCATGAAGCGAATGCACAATATGAAAATTTGTAGACCTTAGGAGATTGCACTAGTTTTGTGTAGCTATAGGTTCCTCTTGGCCAAGAAAAACTTAGTTTATGGGAGTGTGTCTACTGTAGCATGCTCAATTGTTATTGTTCATTCATAGCTTTAGATTTAGATTAGTTTCTCTCAGCCCTTTGTCTTTTGCTATTTATTTTCACTCCTTTGTTAGAGTAGGTTCCCAAGCACCATCACAACGTTAAACTTGGTGTTTGAAGTGAGTTTTAGCTTGCTGTCTTGAGTAGGCAGCCATTGTTCAATCATTTCCAGCATCCTTGAAACTCCATTTGCAGATCCAACTTCCCATGTTTTGTAAATCATAAAGGCCACCTTGTGATTACCAACAAATCACATCAACCAATTGAATTATTCCAAGCATTATCATGACCTGACACCCGAGAGACCTTTGGATATTTTCTGCAACTTGTTTGTAGGATTTATCTTTTAAGAGATGTAGCATAATTGTGTTCTTCCTATGTTGATAAGGTGCAAAAGCACCCATCAACATGATCGTGGATGACCCTTCTCACCCTTGTTGGTACTTGGATGTAGGAGTGATTTTGTGTTGTAAACCTTCTTTTACTTGTATTATCATTCTTCCATGTTTGTGATTGATTTTCAGCAAATTGGGGATGATGCAAAGTGTTGGGGGCAATTAGGCTTCCCTTCCATGTTGACCCAATTTTTTATTTTCACTTTGTCTTCTTGTACATTCATCACATGGTCTGATATAGTAGGGGGTTGATGATAGTTCATTTATATACTATTATTATACTTATATATTTATGAGCACTTTTGACCCTGAAATATTAGATCACTCCTATGCCTCTTGTTTGTAATTATTTCTCTTTTTCTATTTTCTTATCTTTCTCTCTTCTTTGCTTGAGTTGTCCCTTTCATGTGTGACAATTCCATTTCTATGATACTTTACTTTCAAAAAATGTATTCATTCCCAACGAATCTTTTCTCAAGAATCTTTACAAAAAATTTCAAGAATCACATTCTCAACTTGGACCTAGCGAAACATGTTTCTTTCATCTTGGGTTCACAAAGAAAGAACTTGAGGATTTTACTTCGAGGTTGGAGAAACCTTTACCTTCCCCTTGCAAGGGGGCATCTTATTCCTTTTTAATTCCTTGATGAAGTGGACATCTTTCAAGAGGATTCCTGGGAAATGAATTGATTTGAGAAAAAAAATCTCTTCTGCACTTTCAAACAGAGCGTCCCTTGAGTGGACCCCTTTGAAAGCCTTCCGACTTGTTGATGATCTACATGAATATCCACTTATTTTCCTGCATGGTCACTTTGTGTTTTGAAACATGCTTTATTTGCGGATAAACATATCACTTTGCGCTGCACCTATGAATTTTCTTTCTGATCTACAAAGTACCCTTGCATTTGGGTTTCCTCCATGTGAGAGATCTTGGGAAATACCTCCTTGTAGGTTTGTGGACCTGTAAGGTGCTTACACCTCTGGGCTTCCTCCATTTGAGAGATCTTGGGGGTCACTCCCTTGTGGGTTTGTGGGCCTGTAAGGTGCTTATTTCATCGAGTTTCCTTAATGTGAGAGATCTTGGAGGACACCTCCTTGTAGGTCTACCGCCTTGTAAGGTGCTTACTTCTTGGGGCTTCCTTCATGTGAGAGATCTTGGGGGTTTCATCTTCGTAGGTCTATTGGCCTATGAGATGCTTTTATCCTGTGAGATTTGTCCATCATTGGTTGAGGGCCTTCGATGTACTTTGTGCAACTTCATAGTTTTGTGGGGCTATGGAGTCTTTTGTTTGAGGCTCCTTAAGGAGAGTACCTATGGAGTCCTTTTCCTACCCTGTGATTTTTAGCTCACCAAATTGCAATATGCTTCATCAAGTATTTAGGTATAAATTTTTAACCCTATTCACTCTTCAATCTACTTTGGCAAAGCACTCATTAGTATTCATGCTCTCTAAAGTGGGGGGAAAATGTATAGGAGTGAATTTGCACCCCTTATGCAAATTCCCCTTTTACACAACCTCACCTTAGAAAATCAAATCCGAAGATGAAATTCCACATCACCCAACTACCTTCCTTCCAATTGGCATCTGTCTATTTTGTCGATAAGATAATTTTTTCTGGGGACGCACGTGCGATGCGCAGACATCCGCATGGTGTGCTTTCATTCCTGACGGATTCCCATGTCTGGAGTTGGAAGAAGTGTTACACTTCCTATTGGGAACAATTTGTAACATCCCTCCTTGAACAACTGACCCAGAAAATGGTAGATTCTTCCCTCTTCTCCTTCAAATTCATCTATCTTCATCTCATTTCACTCTCTAAACAACAGATTGGAATTCTCTTAGCATTTTCCAACATTCACTTCACTCTTTAGCAACACTCCAACACTCCATTGTAGCAGCAACAAAACTCCATCAACTCCACATAGCAAGTGCAAAGCAAACCATAATAGCATGGGCTTGGAGCCTTGTGAGGCTTCCCTTCATCAGAATTGTGGTTGTGGTGAAATTTCCAAGTCTGCATTCTCCTCCATTGGCTAGTGAGCTTTTGGGTGGAGTTGGTAACATTTCACTCCTCTCCTTTGTGATTTGGTTGAGTAGCAGAATATTGTTTTGTAGTGTGTATTGCTTTCCTTCTTTCCTTTATCACATATTTCTACTTTGTTTCTTTCTAGCTGCCTGCGGAGGTGGAAACACCAAAATGGGGGTCTGACTGAGGCAAGCCCCTATACAACACCAACAATTTTCCCCTTCTTTCCTATGTGCAAGTGAACATACATGCAGAGCTAGCTATCGAACATGTAGTTTTGTGAGATTATCTTCATCACCTTAGCCTCTATCTATTTGATTTATCATCTTTGGATTTATCTATCCTATTTGACTATTCTTATTTTCCTGTTTATACTAACTAGCTAGGTTGTCACTTTATTTTTTGGTAGTTTGTATTGTGTTCACTATTTTCTGACCGTACGGATGCTAGTGCACCTGAGAGATGCCAACACACTGCATTGATTTCTGAGAACTATGTTTTGATCCTCAGAGAGAGTTATCTAAGGCACAATACCAACTCCAAAAACTAGCTTGCCTAGCCCAAACTTAAGTTTGAGATATGAAAAAATGTCCTCATCATTCTCTATCCTTATTTCAAGATACCCTTTAGAGTGACGTAAGTTAGGGCAACCCTCCGCTCTCAGCTCTTCATGACCTAGAGCCTTGACATGGTTGGTCCCCCTCTCTTACAACTTCATTTAATGGTGAAATCTCATCTAATCACACAAGGAAACCCTTAGTCCTTTCCCCCAATTGAGTTACTTGGTTGAGGGATCTTGGTTTCCTATTGAACTAAAGTGGAAATAGGTTCCTAAGTTTCATCTCCTAAAAGGTGGACACCTTCATTTTCCTTTGGTTTAGTAAGTTTGGTGAAATATTCCAAATTTAGTGTAAAACCCTATGTGTCTGAACCTTAACCTTTTTTCTATATTACACTATGTATGCTCATGCATGTATATACTCATATGTATCAGTTATCATAAGCATATACATATATACATTCTTATGCATATATCCATCAATTAATATATAAATATGATTATATGAAAAAGAGATCATACTTAACATAAAGACTTAATCACATATTCCAATCATGAACATTCAAAGACAAAAACCACAAACCTACATAAAATATTCTCAAACCATGAATGAAGATTACTTACCATTTCCAATCTATGTTGACTCAATTAGACCAACTAGGGTGTGAGTGTGTGTGATAGCTTAAATAGGAATATTAGTGTTACCAAACCAAGTTCTTCTCCTGAGTGATACTCCCCCTCTCGTACTCAAGGGCTTGACTCCTTCCTACATCCAACTTAGTGCATCGCATAGGTAGTTAGCCATCCACATGAAATATATTTGCATCATCAAAGTATTAACGTATTCACATTGCAATATATATTCATTCATCGTATTTCCTATTAGTATAAAACATAATTAGACCTTCATAAACAATAACATCTTAATGCATATTTCAATATTTCATTCACCCATTAAACATATTAAAGTCATGATTTACATTTATTATCATTTAACATCATATCTAGTCATAAAGGTATTCGTAACATGGTAACTGAGAGATGGGGTGTAATGTATATGGATATATAGAGAGGTAGTTCTTGAGCTCAAGGGAGAGGGATCAGATAGAGAGATGGAGATACTGAGAGAGAGAGGTCTAGAGAATAAGAGATAAACAGTGAGTGAGATAGAGAGAAATATGGTACAACTTGGTTTATACTAAATTTTGACCTCTTGATTGCTAAAATTTTATATGTTGATTAGTAAAATTTTACTATGTGGAAAATTATAAGATCTTCCAAAAACTAGAATTTACATTATAACTCCAGAGATCCAAAACTACTCTCAAACATCTTGAAACTATATTAACTTAAAGTATAAGAAATTAAATTTCCATATGTAAATGTTTATTTCATATATATGGTTTCATTGGAAGAGAAAGATAAAGATAAAGAAAAAGAAAAACAGATAGATTTCAAGATAATACGTTCTAAAAATTCAGGGTAAAAGTACAAAGTTGTGTCACACTTTATAAAGAAATCAAACAACACTGATCCAAATTTTAAATTTGAATCACTATAAAGTGATATATATGGTTTGAATTTTGAAATGATGTAAACTAATCAAATGTGTATTTTTTAGTATATTTTATTGTTGTATTTTAAAAATAAAAAATAAAAAAATATTTAAATATAGTTTTTCATAATTTTAGACTATAATTTTGTTGCTGAAAAATGAAGTTACATGAGACATCATTCTTTATGTAGTAATTTTTTTTTTTCCTTCAACTTTTTTGTGTTTATTTATAACTTGAAACTTTAGTGCATGGATATTTTTTTTCCAATATATATATATATATATTAAAAAGTTTGTATTAAAAAATGGTCATTTCCATTCAATGTCAACTTTCATATTAACTATTTATCTAAATTAGAAAACAAACTATACCATCTTGATATATAGATTATTTTATCTAGTACATCATATTTTTTCAAATTTTTTAAATAAGTTTTAGTATTTTTCTTGACATGGTAATAAACCTAATATTTTTGTGTTGATAACCCACTTTTGGTAAAAATAAAGTATAAAATATAAATTATATATAAATTTGAAAACTACACTTATGGATCTACTAAAGGGTATTTTTATATATATTTTTAATTTTTTTTACATGACTAGGAGTTGTTGAAATATTAAGTTTTTCAAATAATTTTATTTTTTTGGTAAATTGGCTTCAAAGTAGTGCCACATATGAATTTATCTAACAATTTTAGTTGGAAAATTTGTGGACATATCTAACTTAGCTATAATGAATCTTAATAGATCATATGTTTGATGAAAATTGTTTTTTAGTTAAAAATACATAAATTTAGTTGTGTCGATAAGTTGGTTGAAAATGTAACATAGCTTTGTACTTTTACCTTTCTTCATTCACATTTGGCAATCTCCAAATTTGGTTCCCACCAAATGGGTTGTATTGGTAAATACCAACCCTTAGGCTTGGTCATCTAAGCCATTTGGCAAGCGCTTGGGAAGTGCCAAATATGGCGCTTTCCAAATGGTCATTTGGGTAAGAAAACAAAAGAAAAATATTTTTTGTGTCACATCTTTTTGCACTTACCCTAGATGGCCACAATAATATAGATGAAATTTAGCTAAATTGGCAACATTTTACACTTGATGTTTCTCTTATATCCTTGCTTAATAATTTTGATGAAGTTATAAAATTATAGCATGAGCAATTTCAGTAACTTCTCACTATTGTGGCTTTGAGCAACTAAGTCAACAAGAAATTGTTATAGAGATTCCTAGAGTTAGATTCTCTATAGGACTTTGTGAGGGTTGTACCTTTGGGAAGAATCCTAAAATGAAGTTCGATAAAGGAAAAGAATGGAGGGCTACACAAGTTTTGGAGCTTGTTCGTAGTGATGTATTTGAGGCATTTCCCTATCGATCTTTTACTAAAGAAAAATATGCTATCAAATTTTCATAGATGACATTTTGAGGTACTCATCAGTCTACTTCATTCAATAGAAATTACAAGTCATTAAATTTTTTCTAGAATTCAAGGCTCTCGAGGTGAAAATAAATTAGGAAATGTTATCAAGGCTCTTCAAACTGATAAGGGGGTAAGTATATAAACACCAAGTTTGAGAAATTTTGTACATTGAATGGGATAGACTTGCAAGACAAAGTTCCTTACACTCTCAACATAATGGTTTTGTAGAGTGTAATAAAAAATTTAAAAGAGATGACTAACTATATGATACACTTTAAGGGTCTTACATCATAGTATTGGTAGAAATAATCAAGTATGCTTGTTACATTTGGAATAAGTTTCTTTATAAAGACTTGAAGGGTATTAATCCATTTGAAGCTTGGACATGTAGGAAACCATTAGTTAACCACTTTAGGGTCTTTGGATCTCTATCCATGACATATATATCCAAAAAATAGTTATAAGTCAATGGAACCTATTGATGCAAAAAATTGTAGGGCAACAACCTTATGGGAAACTTAGCTGTTGGGGGACGTATGCGCACAACTAAGTGACCTCTGAGATTTTATTGAAGCCGACTCTTCATTTTTTCAATGGGGGAGAAAAGGGAATAAGAAATTAACATAAAACAAACAAATCTACATTATGGCAATGCGCTAGATGAGTGATGAAATAAACTAGCACATTGCGGGAACAAAGGCTCGAACAATTATAATCGTATATTAAATGAACGACTCCCAACACCACAAACATAAGAACATCAAAACATTTGCATAATATAACCCTTACAACATGCAAATAACACAAAATAGTAGTAACATGATTTGTATTACGCTAATATATATATAAAGATTACAGAAGCTTGAAATAGATGTCCATATATCTCAGAAATTGCTAGCATAGTCTAATGTTCTATCGAATACTTGAAAATAGAGAGGCCGAGAGTAATGGCACAGTCTGTAAGTCCAGATTTAATAATGAAACACTATAGAGGGTAATTCCTAATGCGTAGGAAAGTTTTTTCAATCATCTAACAACAACCAACAAATAAAGAAATGGTTGCTTAAATTAGCTAGCCCATCACCTGGAGGTCCCAATGGAAAAGATGCTCCAATGAAGCCATCAACATTAATGATTCCCATTGCAAGCAATAATAGAAAGATTCTCCAGCATCAGCACCAATAGAAAGGATGGAAGAACAACATGCCAATAGGAACATTCTGAGGAGATATGGGCCACACAATAGTAAAAAGGAAAGGACACGTGGTGGAAAGATGAAAGCTGTTGCAACAACCATCGAACAAAAAGAACTGGTTCGCAAACAAATGCCACATGGAAAGCTCCCAGTAGAAGAAGTTGTGATGTGGGTCCCAGCCAAATGGAAAGCAAACTGAGGTGATGTGTCACACAGTCAAACCTCAAAAAAAAGAAAAGGAAGCATCCCAAAGGAAAGCTCCAATATGACAACACCTATCGGCAGCCAAAAAGCTATGAGCGTTATTCAAAAGTGAAGCTGCAAACAAAGAAAAAACATGAAGGAAGATAGTAGTGCATGAATAATTATTCACAACCTGGCGACTCATAGGGGGATTTCTCTTGTGGAATGAGAACCTCTAGATCACGGCCTAGCAGGCTAGTCCCACCTTTAAAGGAAAAATGTTCATAGTCTAGATAGAGAAGCCTGAAGGGATGTCTAGACTTGATCTGATGGTGTAGTGAGATTGCATAATCCTTCATGCACCATATTCAAATCAATAATTTCCTTAAAAGGAAAACCACCAGATACTTTTACCTCATACTCAAGTTGGAAAAGGAGTTGCGCTAGTTGATGCACCATGTTCTCAATATTAGTGGTAATCGAAGGTTGGTCAAAAGATTGGAATACAGATAAGTCTTGCTTCTTCTCCTCAATCTTCTCAATAATGTGTTTGATGCTCACTACTTTTTGGTCAGCCAAGAAAGGTGACAGAAGTCCTCGCTAAGTGAGTCGGGAAAATTGAGCTCGCATATCACTAGTAATTTGAGTTAGCCTCACTCTACACTCATCGACATGTTGAATGGCCTCATCCATGGAAATGAGGGCATTCACACTCATGGTTGCTGCTATCCAATCTATGACCCCCACACTACCCAATGTTTCATCAAAAACTATATACAATTTTCTTAGTAGTTGTCCGGCCTCCAGAACCCTATCAGAAGTCATCTCCTACACCTGTTGCATTGACTCGCCAATCATTTCACACAAATTGATAGCCTACACCATAAATTTGAGCGTGGGATGTAAGGTAAGTCATAATGATTTGAACTTATCCCAGTATGACACATGTAGTTCTTTTTCTATTTCTAGCAAGTTTATTTGAGATGCAAGAGGCCGAGATCTCAAAATGTCCATTTCTGCAGCTTTGCTACTTAGTTCCATTTTCAACTCTATAATGTTTCCTTCCAGGACCAAAATATGATTCTTCAAAGCAACATTTTCTTCCTCTGTCTCTTTCAGGGCCAACTCGGTTTGCCTCAGCCTTTCAGTTTCTTGCTCCAAATCGACATTCATCTCATTTACTTCATCATTAGCACTCTACCGGAGCTCTTTCAGACCATCATTTATTTTCTTTAATTCATCCCAGAGGGATGCCTCAGTTTCCTAGAGTTGCTCGATCTCCTTTTGTAGGGCTGGAATGACCTCCACACTTAGAATCTAAAGTTTAGTGGCCTTGCATTCAAAGGCAACCTTCTCATCCCAGAGCTGATTGAGTTCAATTTCTTGAGATTTATACTTATTTGACCAAAGAATCACCTTCCACTTCAGGTCACTTATTTCCTCATCTTTCTTTTTCATCTGGTGACTGAGTTTGAGGAAGTCAATCGTCACCGCCCTTTGGGTTTCCTCCATTAATTCAACCTTTTCCTACAAACGAGCCTACTACAAATCAAGTTAAACAACATTGATGAAATAATCAGTTGGTTGCATTTCTCCAAATGGCTTGATGATGTTGGGTGTCAAATTTGTGAACATCAACGAATTTTTATTTTCATTGAACATGGTCTGCATCTGGGGCTCCATATGGGGCTCCATAGGTTTGTTTGCATTCTTTACCCTTCTTTTCTGAATTTGGCTAGCCTGGGCACTTTTAGTAATATCCACCTACGAGAAATACTCCTGGGGTGAAATACCTAATCCACCAGCAAAAGGAAATTCCTGGGGAATTGCTAATGGGAAAGACAGTTTGCTTAATGTATCAGTGGATTTGCTAGGTCTTGTGATAGTTGTCGAGGAGAAAGGTGGGATGAACTGATTGCTCTAAGATGGTGAAAGCATGGAGGGTACAAAGGAAAAGGAAGAAGCCATTTGATGTTGGGGCATTGGTGATACAAACTACTGGCTCAGTGGGTTAGAATGCGTTGCTAATACTTGTATCTCAAGGGTGACAGATACAGGAGGGGGGGAACAGGGACCACTAGGGGAACCAATATTGACCTGTCCTAGATGACCCACGAAAGGAACATTTGACACAAGCAACACAATAGAAGCAAGCACAAAGGAAACTAGAGACATAGAAGAGAGAGAAGAGGGGGAGAAAAGTGCCTAAGTTTCCTGAAGGTTCATAGTGGATACAATGACCTCTTCGCGTTGTTCTCCTCCAACCGCCTTCTCAATCTAAGGTCTCTTCTCCTCTGAAGAATCATCTAGGTCCATAATAACCTTTTGGTGGTGCCTAACAAAGCTCGATCTCTTCTTCCTTGGTCTCAAGGAGCTAGTTTGGTTCCGACAACTGCGTATTTGAAGAGCTTTCATGTTGTGATTGTTGTTAACCAACCTCCTTCTCCTACACAGGACTTGCTTCAATTATTGGAGCCTTTTGGGCTACTTCTTCTTCATGTTTCAGGGCTAAACTTTTTGCTTCACCAAACCTCTCAAACTCTGAAGGATTAGGAGAGTCATCGCTATCAAAATGCTTGCAGTACCATGCCTCATCAAACTGGTTGTCCATTTCTACATCTTGAAAAATCCCATTAGTCTTGTTAATCTCCTGTCTATAAATCCAAAAATCCTTGATCTTTTCAGGCTTCCAACTAATCCTTGCCAGTTGGCTATAGAGGAATTGATTTATTATGTGGTTCAGGTTATGCTTGGCCATTACACAATAGAAATTCAACCAAGGTGGTCGACCCGAGCTGGAAGGAATATGCTCGAGGTCAACGTATAACTTTTGTTTTCCCTCATCAACATTTTTCTGAGGGTCCCAAAATGGAAGGGGCTAGTGAGGAATCTTAATGCCTAACTCTACCAAATTACCAACTAGATTATAGCGCCATGTATCATAGATAACCACTAACCCGAGGTGACCCAACTTAGAATACAACACTTCTAAAATATTCACCCTTGAACTCTTCTTCTTGGCTAATATCACAGGGCCGAACATGACTGGAAGTGTCAGATAGGAAGTTAGATGATTTCCTCCCCAATAATCATTTTTAGTATTGCACAACTACCTGAAAACTTCCAAGGCCAGCACCTAGTTCGAAACAAAACATGAGAGTCAAAAAGGCTCTTGGATGAAACCCTGCATGTGAAGCATTGTAAAATCTGAACCAAAAAACCAATCACAAGGAGGCACTAGGCCTCTCATCCATGAAATTTGACCCTGTGTTAAGAGCCAAATTTTTTTACCTCCTGTTTGATCCAAAGCTCTTAAGGTTGGAGCTAGGAATGCATCTGAGAATGCGTAATAATAAAAAGTTTTTGAAAAGACAGGAGTCCAGGTAGAAACTGGCTTTCTAGTGCCATTTTCATCAAATACCGCTAGGGGCAGAAATTGCTGGAAATAATTGGGGTTTTGATATAAAATCATGTAAACCAAGAAAGAAGAATACCTGAACTTGGAACCAAGCTCAAACTCTTTCAGCTGTCAGCACATTCTTTCCACAATGGCCTTTGCAAAATTGATTAGTGGAAGCTCCTTATTCTTCTTCAACATAAAGCTTACGCTCATCTGGAAGTTTGAGACTTCTTTATCTTTACGTAGCCCACATACCAGCACCAACATAGATAAAATGGAAGACATTCTTGCTTTAAAAGAACCCAGTCTAAGAGGAAAGATAAAGGAGATAGAGCTATCCTGTGGCTTACCCATTTCAACATTGAAAAACTATTGCGCTGCATCTCTCGTCCTCCAGTAATTTCACATCCTAGGAATATAAAAATCTTCAACACCCTGAAGAGAATTAAGGGGGATGCACAACATATCCGTGAGAGCCTGGTGATTGATCACCACTTTAAAATTACAGCCACTTATAACTCTTGATTCAGCGTCGAAACTTCTAGCACAAGTAGCCACAATCGTTGGACAATAATGCACCAAAGGGACCATATACTGAGGGAGGTTGCAATTCCACAGTCTTTCAAAAAAAGGATCACTGATATTTTTCATATTTTTGCATACAACTCTTAAAATTTTATGATTCTGAGACAACTCTGGTTTGCAGACATTATCCCAATCTTCTGAAACCAAGGCCTGGTTTCAAGAAGATATTGTGTTTACCATTTTTTGGTCTTCCAACTTAGTGTAGGGCCATGAGGGCTTAGCTAGAATGCCTGGGGTGGCATAAGAAACCCGTGCATAGATCTCCACATAGGGCACCAACATCCTTCGTTCATCAATGCTGCTAGCGGCAATGGCCTGAGATGAGCTCTCTATAATTTTAGCCATTTTCACCTGTATTTCAAAAGAGTCTATAATTGCTTTTCAAAATTATTTCTTTGTCTCTACAAATGACTAAGGTGGTTACATGCTTTGCTAACCTTGCACAATTAATTCCTTATGCATGATGCCCCAACCTGCCTTTTTGATTTTTCAAAAATAGTGGATTAGCAAGGGTACACGCTATCTTTCACATTGATTATGCCATGCACCACCAACCCTTTCATGTGTGTGAATAGGCTGCCAACCTACCAAAGGATTTCACGCATAAAGAGATGTGACTTCACATACGAAGGCTCTCATTTTTCTTGGAAAAGGAACTAAAGCAGTAGTGCCATTTCACAAGCTTTTGTATCTAATGATCACTTGATTGTAACAGGGCACACTAACCAATGACTTCATCCTAAAATATTTTCCTTGATTTAACCAGGATGGAAATGTTTCTTATGGTGACAGTTTTCCCCTTCTTTTCTTTCGAAAAAGGCTTAATTCAAACAAATTACAACTACATCTGATTATCTTCATTATTTTGCATGTCGCAACATAGCCTGTCATGATCCTTTCATACCATTTTCTTCTTATGTAATCATGCCTTGCTCAATTAAGCAAGCCTCTCCCCATCTATAAAATGAACCCCTTGGCATTTAGGCAATCCACATTTGCACTTAGCATTTCTAAGAAACTAGCTCTAAGATATAGTTGGTAGCGTTAGCACTTAGTGGGAATAGCAGTAGTCATGGAAACACCCATTAGGCTTATATGTAAGAAGACCCAAGCTGCCTTTCTAGGAAAAATTAGGTGCAGGCAACTAAAACGCATGACTAGCATGAAGAATCTCTTGTATGTGAAATCCATAAAGTGGGTTCTCGATAGGGACTACATGGAATACGAGGACTAGTACAGAGTGAACACCAGTATCTGCTCTCACTTTGTAGCCTCTCTATTAGGTATTTGCATTTCTAAGAGGAAAATTATGAGGTTGACAAAGCAAGTGTTTCCCAAGCACCACCTAGAGGGGTTGAAGAACATCGTGAGAGTTGTAGATATTGGCCGAAAAATTCCATCTGTCCACAACATGTGTCGACTTGTTGAGGGAAGAGGACCTATGCTGACAAGGCCCTTTTTGTTTGGCTTTGAGCTCAAAACACATGAGGAACACCACCACAAATTTTGTGCTAGGTGCCATTTCTTGATGAGAATGCACAACATCGAACCTTTCAATGAGGTGTAGTGGTACGAGAACTTTGAGTAGATGGTATTTCCTCATCGTGCACCACCTACTTCTACTGCTAGACCTTCACATTCCTAAAAAAGACACCTAGAAGACCCCTTTTCATTTTTTCCCATTTGAAATTTTTTTGTAACACCCGTTAGTGATAATATATATTTTGGAACATGGCCATGGGCCCCATCACATCCATATGTATACAGATGTAATTTTTTTGAAAATTAATACAATACATATATTTCCCACATTTTGGCTCCTTCATTTTATTTCATTTCCATGTATCAATATGCTTGTTGATTCTAAGAAAACATTGAGAATGCCCCAAAACTAACAAAGTAGGAAAAATATATACATATTTAGAAACTTACTACAATAGCTGAATTAATTGAACTTCTTAAGATGTATCCCATTAACTGGAATACCCAAGGACTCACCCTCCATTGTTTCCAACTCGAAGGAGTTGTGTTGCTTGAATTGGATGATTTTGAATGGTCCTTCCTAGAGACTATCAAACTTTCCATGTTGACCGGGCTTTGATCCATGTTCATTAAACTTGAGCACTAAGTCTCCACATTGCATACCCTGGTTAGGCGTTTTCTTATCAAACCATTTCTTTACCACTTGCTGGCGATTAGTGATTTCCTTGAGAGTGTTCTCTTATTTCTCTTGCACCTCAAGTAATTCTGCCAACCACACCTCCATCGCTCCATTTTGCTCAATTTCAAGAGACTTGAGCAACTGGATTCCAGGGATTTCCATAGAGATGGGAAATAACGCTTCCATCCTGTATATCATCTCATAAGGGGATGTCTTCAATATTTTCTTGGGAATGATACGATCTACCCATAGCATTGTCCGAAGGTGATTATGCCACTCCCTTTGATGCTTCGAACCTATTCTCTTGATTAGCCGGAGAAGATTCTTATTTGTAGATTTGACTAGGCCATTTCCTTGTGGATAGTAGTTGGAAGATGTCTTTAGGAAAACTCCATATTTTAATGCAAATTGGCTCACTTTGGATCCAAGAAAATCTTTGGCATTATTCGAGATAATTGTCTTTGGTGGGCCAAACTTGGCTACCAGTTCTTCTAGGAAGTTCACAATTTTTTCCTCGGTCGCATTTTTTAAAGGTAAAACTTTGGTCCACCTAGTGAAATAGTCAATTGTTGTCAGGATCCACTTGTGTCTAGATGATGAAACCAGGTTGATCATACCGATGAATTTGAGACCCCATTGAGCAAATGGCTCTTCCACTACAGTTGGTTTCAATGACATGGAAACATTTTTCCTCTTCCCAACGAAAAAATGACACTCATTGCAAGACCTTACCAATGAATACGAGTCTTTAAATAGCATCAGCAAGAAATAACCAACACACATAATCTTGATTGCAGTAGTATTTGCTAAAAAATGTCCTACCATTAGGTCACTGTGATAATGCTCCAATATCCTTTTTGCTTGCTCTTGTGTCACACATCCTAACAAGATGCCATTGAAGTTTCTTTTGAAAGGAAGACCCTCTAAGAGCACATAGCCATTGTTCTGCAACCTATAAAAATGCGTTTTAAAAGAGGGCAGGTCAGCTAGGTACCTTCTTGTTTGCATGAAATTAATTTTTTCATTCAACCAATCATCTCCAGAACTCTCCTCATTCAGCAACATGGGTTCTGAGACTTCATCCTCAGTTGTTGCTTCATTATTTTCAGCCAAATATTTTTACAACCCCTTTCCTTTTACAGTCTTGACTAGCTTGATCTCGATGTTACACTCTAGGATCTTGGTTATCTAGTTAGCGCGCTTTTCAATTATTTCACCTTCCATAATATATTCACACACACTAGGGTGTGGTACATGAACAATGACCTTGTTGCATGATATTAGGTGCCAAAACTTCTTCAGCCCCTTTACAATAGCAAAAGCTTGCTTCTCCACAAAGTTATACTTCACCGCATAATCCTTTAGAGTGTGAGAATAGAAGGTGATGGGAAATTCTCTTTTATCTTCGTCATCCCTCTACAACAGAATAGTAGCGATACTTGTGCTACCACCAAAGACATACATGAAGAAGTCTTTCAACAAATCCGGATTAACCAACACGAGAGCTGAAGAGATTGCTTCTTTAATCTATTCATAATATTTTCTAGCTTCCGTTGTCCATTTGAAAACTTGTTCTTTTTTCAACATCAATATAATAGGCCGAAAAATCCCTCCGAAGTCTGGTATGAACCGGCTGATGAAGTTAACCTTTCCTAAAAAGGACTGAACTCCTTTTTTGTTGATAGGAAAAGGGATTTCCTTGATCGCTTTAACCCTTTTTGGGTTGATGGAAATACCCTCCTTTGAGATGACATAACCCAACAACTTCCCCTGTGGAACTCCAAACACACATTTCTCCAGGTTCAAAGAAATCCTAAATGCTTGGCACTTTTGGAAGACAAGCTTGAGATGATCAAAATGATCTTCAGCAGATTTTGAGAAAACTGTTAGGTCATCCAGATAAATAAGAATGATCTTATGTATCAAATCCCTGAAAGAAATGTCCATAGCTCATTGGAAAGTGGCTTCAACATATGAGATTCTGAAGGGAATTTTAGCATAAGAATATGTTCCCCACTTGGTGGTGAACGCCATTTTTTGCTAGTCCTCCTCTTTCACCTGAATCTTATTATAGCCAGAGAAGCCATCTAACATTTAAAACATCTCAGAACTAGTGACTATTTGCAGAATTGCCTCCATAGAAGGAAGAGGGTAGTGGTCCTTTAGAGACACTCTATTTAGGTCTCAATAGTCAACACAAAGTCATACATCACCATTCTTCTTCTGGATTAGTACCAGGTTAGATACCCAAGTGTTGTGTTTTCTTGGGAACACTATCCAGGATTCAATCAACTTCTACAATTCTTGAGCCATTAATGACTCGATCTTTGGATTTACTGGCCTTTACTTTTTCCGAATGGGTTTTGCCCCCTCTAGTAGCTCAATGGTATGTTGGATAATCCCGGGATCATATCCCCTAAGATCATCATATGACCACACTACCCCATTCAGATACTTCTCACAAAAATATTTCAACCTTTCTTTGTTCTTTTGCAAGACTCCTTTCCCAACCTTGAGCTTTTTATCTTCTCTAATGTGCAAATCAACATAACCACCTTTATCAGATACAAGATTTCTCTTGTATTTTCTCGCATCATTGGAATCAAATAGATTCTTGAGAGTGACCAAACCTCTAGGAAGCTTGTTTGAATTTAGCTGAACCACTTGGCCTTCATAGGCCTCAGCGATCTTTGGTTGCAATTGGTCAGTATATTCTCCAGACCACTGGAGAAATGATGCAATATGCTCATCACTATCAAACACTTGCTAGTTTTGATCATTATCTGGGACCGCAGGTCGTACGATCACTCACACTAAAATTCTTGGTCTGACTGTACTTGTGGAATTTGGGTCACTGGAATGTCATTCAGATATGTCGACTACTCTCCCTCCATCCAAGAGAAAAGTGCTTGGTCTGGAGCTATATCTAGCTCCTACTCTATGGACATTCCTTGCATTTGTGCGGTGAGAATTGCGTTCTCCATTTGCTGAGAGTCATATGCATGGCCTTCAGAATTAGGCATGATACCTTGGCTACGTTGCTCTACTACCTTCTACTTTAAATTCCCTCGCGAGAAATTTCAAGGCATGTGTGCATCATTGAAAGGGAAGCACAATGGATTAATCTCCCCAGAAAGATTATTTTGTCCTGCTACCAACTCTTTATTCGAACTAGGATGGACAGTCTGCATCAACATGGTCATGGGAACGATCTGACTGCTTTGTTGAGCTTGGGTATTACTGCGAGATCTATCTTACCATTGATTCTGCTAGAAAGGAGGCTTCCCACCTTGGTAGTTCTGGTAAGAGGGTTTCTGATAGGCATACTGTTGTTGCTTCATAGTGGTTAACTCATTTGTCATGGTTCACAACTACTCTCTCATGTTACTCATCTTAGCCTCCAAGGGGTTAGGCACTAGAGCCAGGCTGGGCATCATTCCCAGGTATACATACATAGACTGGGGGGTGCAAGAACGTTGGTCGAAGCTACCTCTAGTTTTGTTGCAGTCGATTCTGGGAACACTGGCATGATAAGTCACGGTGCCAACTTTCCAATAGCAATGAAGTTGTTCTCCATGGTGACGGCAAGACTAGATCTAGAGGTGGCCGACTACCGGCAGGGACCCTTTTCCATGTAAAATGAAAACAAGCATTGTAATCAACCAAATATTCATGAGGAGCCCACTTTATGTTAGCCAATTGGTGATACATCGAAGATCTGTCGCCATTGTTTAAGAAGCGCTCGTAGAAAGGATTTATGAGCTGATCCCAATTGCCGATTGTATTACCCAGAAGAGTATGATACCAGTACAAAGCCTTGCCTCTGAAAGAGGATGTGAGCAACCACAAAGCCACATTTTGGTTAGTAATTCCATAAACCAAACATACATCAACCACATCCTACAAGTGCTCTGTTGAAGTTTTTGAATCATCCCTAGTGAGCTTTGGGACAACCTTTAAAGTGAAAGTTGGTATTGGAGCCCACACTGCAGGTGGTACAGGGGGTATCAAAGGGCTACTAGCATCCCAGGCTACAAAATTGCTATCCATCTACATAGGGGGTGGAGGTGGAGTCAGGGGTGAAGTGTTAGTCGGTTGACCTCTTGCCTTGATTGAAACTAGTGGTGGTACGAGTAGGCTAGGGGTTCTTGTAGTTTGAGACCTAGTGATGGGCCTATGGCTCATGCACTTTGTTGGATTGCAAACATTTTAGTTCGTCCCACCGGTCATGCCAAAAAAAGAACTGTTGATGCAAAAAATTACAGGGTAGCAGCCTTATGGGAAACTTAGCTTTGGGGGACGTATGCGCACAAGTAAGTGACCTTCAGGATTTTATCGAAGTGAGCTCTTCATTTTTTCAATGGGGGAGAAAAGGGAATAAGAAATTAACATAAAACAAAAAAATCTACATTATGGTGATGCGCCAGATCAGTGATGAAATAAACAAGCACATTACGGGAACAAAGGCTCAAACAATTATAATTGTATATTAAATGAACGACTCCCAGCACCACAAACATAAGAACATCAAAATATTTGGATAATATAACCCTTACATCATGTGAATAACACAAAATAGTAGCAACATGATTTGTATTATGTTAAGCAATATATAAAGATTAAGGTTGAAATAGATGTCCATATATCTCAAAAATTGCTAGCATAGTCTAATGTTCTATCGAATACTTGAAAATTGAGAGGTCGAGAGTAATGGCACAGTCTTTAAGTCCAACTTTAATAATAAAACACTACAGAGGCTACTTCCTAATGCTTAGGAAAGTTTTTTTTCTCATCCAACAACAACCAACAAATGAAGAAATGGTTGCTTAAATTAGCTAGCCCACCACCTGGAGGTCCCAGTGGAAAAGATGCTCCAACGAAGCCATCAACAATAATGATTCCCAACACAAGTAATAACAAAAAGATTCTCTAATGTCACCACCAACAAAATGGATGGAAGAACAACACACTAGTAGGAACATTCTGAGGAGATACGGGCCATGCAATAGTAAAAAGGAAAGGACATGTGGCAGAAAGACGGAAGCCGTTGCAACAACCATCAAACAAAAAGAACCAGTGCCTGAACGAACGCCATGTGGAAAGCTCCCGGTAGAAGAAGTTGCGATGCAGGTCCCAGATGAACGGAAAGCAAACTGAGGCGACGTGTCATGCAGCTGGAGCCCAGTAAAAAGAAAAGGAAGCATCTTGAAGGAAATCTCCAATACGATGACACGTGTCGGCAGCTAGAAAGCTATGAGTGTTATTCAAAACCGAAGCTGCAGACAAAGAAAAAATGTGAAGGAAGAGAGCGGTGTGTGAATAATTATTCACATAACCTTAATCCAAAAATTGCATATAGGCTATCCAAATGGTGTAAAAGGTTACCACCTACTCCACCATACCACACATAATTTTTTCATTGAGAGAAGTGTTAATTTTTTGGAGAGTCCTACCAACTCAACATTTGACATTTCTCCTTCTTTTATGGATTAATTTAATATTGATGATTCTTCTAATGATTCAAATCATTCACAATAGATTCATGAGGTAGGGTCTTTCTATTCTTCTTCCAATTCTTACATTGAGAATAGTAATGGGGATTCATCCTCATCCTCTTTTGATCTTGATTTGGAGCTTGATATATTTCAACACCTGACTCACCCACTTCTCACCCTCTTTTCCTGTTAGAAACACACTTGACAATGTAAGTACTTGGATAGAGAATCCAACAAATGGAAAATGTACATGGCCGAATCATCAAAGTGAACTAGATGTTTTCTTTTCCTCTGCCTCTAATATACAAACATTTCAAGAGGCATCAAGAATACCTGAGTGTGATAATGTTATACATGAGGAATACGATTCCTTAATCACAAATCACACTTGTTACTTGAAATCTCTTCCTAAGGGAAGAAAGGTAGTCCAATGCAAGTGGATGTATCAAAAAAAAAAATTTGTAGATGGGTTAGGTGATAAGTACAAGGCACATTTGGTAGTAAAATATATTTTCTAAGTTATTAGAATGGGTTACATAAAGACCTTTGCACCTGTTTCCAAGATGAATTCAGTCCAACTTACTCCTATCATTGTAGCACATGGTTGGGATGTGTACTAGATGAATATGAAGATTGCATTTCTTCATAAATACCTTGAGGAGGATATCTACATGGAACAAACACTAAGGTTTTTTCAAGATTCATCCTTAGTTTGCAAACTTGGGAAATACCTCTATGGACTCAAAGAGGCCTAAGATTGGTATGGCAAGATCAATTCCTTCTGCGTAGCTTCAGGTTTCACAAAGTGTCATTTAGATCCTAATACGTGTCTTTAATATTAGGATGATTGTTTATTGATATTGGTACTTTATGTTGATGATCTTTTGATCATTGAGAGCTCTTCATCTTCTATTGCATTAGTGAGGTCATCTCTATAGGATAGATTTTACATGAATTTTTTTTGTTTGTTACATTACTTCCTTGGCATTTAGATCTCATAGTCCAACTCAAGAATCACTCTTGCATTGCCCATATATACTTTTGATCTACTTTCTTAGTTTTACATGACTAGTTGCAAACTATCTTTGACTCCCTTTCTATTTTGATTCAAGCTTGTGGTTGATTATACTACATCACTTGTTGATGCTAATTTATATCAATAACTTTTTGGTAGTCGGATCTATCAAACTCACACCATGTCTATATTTAATATGTAATTGGCATGGTTTTAAGATTCATAAAAGAACCTCATGAGTTGCACTAGAAATTAGTTAAGAGGATCCTACACTACCTTCAAGATATAATTTTTGGATTCATTATAGAGTTGGTACAAAGGGTGGCTTGGTTGGCTTCATTGATTTAGATTGGGCTAGAAATAATGAGAGTAATAAGTCCACTTCAATTTAAAATTTATCTCTAGATTCTAGTCCTATTAGTTTCTCTAATGAAAGGAAATTTTATATTTGTTTATCATCCATAAAGGTAAAGTACAAGGGATTTTCCAGTGTAGCTATCGAGGTTATTTCACTTCAAGGGATTCATATTGAATTTTGAATTTCATTTAGGCAACCCATAGTCATCTATTTTGAATATCAAAGCACCATTCAAATATGCAAAATATATTCCAACATTAGCAGACCAAACATATAAAGATTCACATGCATTACATGTTGAAAACCAAGAATATTGAGAGAGGGAGAGAGAGAGAATTAGCGAGGGAAGGATGGAGGGAGAGAGATCAGATAGAGAGAAGTAGAGAGAGAGGGGGGGAAGGAGGGAGGGAGGGGGGAGAAGAGAGGGAGAGAGTGAGAGAAAGAGGGGGAGGGAGGGAGGGAGAGAGAGAGAGAGAGAGGAGATAGAGAAAATTAGAGAGGGAAGGAGGGAGGGAGGGAGAGAGAGAGTAGAGAGGGAGAGAGAGAGAGAGAGAAGTATAGAGAGAGTGAGAGACAAAGGTTGGATGGATAGGTAGAGAGGTAGTTCTTGAGCTCAAGGGAGAGAGTCAGATAGAGGGATGGAGATATAGAGAGAGTGATCTAGAGCATAAGAGATAAGAAATGAGTGACATAGAGAGAGAAAGATAATACAACTGGTTGATTACTGAAATTTGACATGTTGATTAGTAAAATTTTACTAAGTAAAAATATAAAATCTTCCAAAAATTAGAATTTGCATTATAACTATAAGAGATCTGAAACCACTCTTAAACATCATAAAACTATATACATGGAATATAACTTAAAGTATAAGAAATTAAATTTCCATATGCAAATGTTTATTTCATATATATAGTTTCACTAGTAAACAAAGACAAAGACAAAGACAAAATAAAGAGTTCAAAATAATGCATTCTAAAAAGTCATCATTCACATTTGGCACTCAATAAATAGGTTTTATTTGCAAATATCAACCCTTGGGCTCAGTCATTCGAGCCATTTGAAAAGAACCAAATTTGGTACTCGTTAAATGGTCATTTTTGGTAAAAAAATAAAAGTGGAATCTTTTTGTGTCACATCTTTATGTAGTTATGCTAGAAGGCCATAATAATTTAGATAAAATTTAATTATATTAATCACATTTTACACTTGATGTTTCTCTTATAACCTTGCTTAATAATTTAGATAAAGTTATAAAATTACATCATGAGCAGTTTGGTCACTTCTCACTACTGCTACTTTGAGAAACTAAGTCAACAATACATTGTTATACATTTTCTTAGAGTTATATTCTCTAAAGGACTTTGTGAGGGTTGTACCCTTGGGAAGCATCTTAAAAATAAATTTGATAAATGCAAATAATGGAGGTCTACACAAGTTTTGGAGCTCGTTAGTAGTGATGTGTCTGGGGAATTTACCCTTCCATTTTTTACTAAAGAATTTTATATGCTCTCAAGTTGTCATAGATGAATTTTCAAGGTACACATGGGTCTACTTCCTTCAATAAAAATTATGTCTTTGAAATTTTTCTAGAATTCAAGGCTCTTGTTGAAAATCAATTAGGAAATGTTATCAAGGTTCTTCAAACTGATAAGGGGGATATAAACATTTGGATTGAGTAATTTTGTACATCAAATGGGATAGACTTGCAACACAAAGTTCCTTACACTCAACATAATGGTGTTGTAAAATGTAATAAAAAATCCTTAAAAGAGATGTCTAACTATATGATACACTCTAAGGGCCTTACATCAGAGTATTGGTAAAAATAATCAACTATTCTTGTTACATTTAGAACAAGTTTGTTCATAAATACCTGAAGGGAATTAATCCCTTTGAAGATTGGAAA
Organism: Sequoia sempervirens; assembly: GCA_007258455.2. Lineage (NCBI taxonomy): Eukaryota > Viridiplantae > Streptophyta > Pinopsida > Cupressales > Cupressaceae > Sequoia > Sequoia sempervirens. The sequence goes on from VDFB02000020.1 coordinate 24,041,498, forward strand.
TGTATGAAATCATTAGTTGACCACTTTAGGGTCTTTGGATCTCTATCCATGGCACGTACACCAGTGTATATAATTATAAGGCAATGAAACCTTAATACAAAACTTCCATGTTTGTAGGCTATCCAAATGGTGTAAAAGGTTATCACCTACTCCACCCTACCACACATGAGTTGTTCATTGAGACAAGTGTTAATTTTTGGGAGATTCCTACCAACTCAGTATTTGACATTTCTTCTTATTTTATGGATTAATTTGATATTTGATGATCCTTCTAATGATTCAAATCATTCATAGTGGATTCTTGAGGTAGGGAATTTTTATTATTCTTCTAATTATAACAATGAGAATAGTAATGGGTATTCATCCAGTCATCCTCTTCTGATCTTTCTTTGGAGGTTGTTATTTTAGCACCTGACTCACCCACTTCTCACCCTTTGTGGGTTAGAAAGACACTTTACAATGTAAGTACATGGGTAGAGAATCCACTAGATGGCATATTTATATGGCCAAATCATCAAAGTGAACTAAATGTTTTCTTTACCTCTACCTCTAAGCTATAGACATTTAAAGAGGCATCAAGAATACCTGAGTGGGATAATTCTATGCATGAAGAATATGATTCCTTAATAAAAAATCACACTTGGTACTTGACATCTCTTCCTAAGGGAAGGAAGGTGGTTCAATGTAGGTGGATATATCAGACAATTTTTTTTTTTTAAAGTAGCATAGCCACAAACATTTATTAGTGAAAAAGAGTATTACATAGAATGATATGGTAGTGAAAGAAAAAAAATTCCATAGAAAGCTTATACAAAATATAAAGCATGAGTAAGAATATAGAAACAACCCATTCACAAAGAAAAACTAACACCCCATCATTGGGTTAATAAGCAATACACTATATTCATCAAGCAAGCACAGATGTTGTAGAGAGACTAAATGACTATAAAGGAAACAACAAAAAACCCTAAGATGAGAACTGGGGAACCAAGTCAAAGAAGCTTCATAAAAGAAGACAAATATGTTCTAGAAGAGAATTATGAAGATACATCAGGAAAAGTAGACAAGAGAGAAGTGGTCTTCATCTTGAGAAAGCTATGACCAAGTTGAATGTCAAGCCATTCCAAACCATGTAAAGGCTTTGAAAATGAACATCAGCCAAAATCCCTACAAAAAATAACTAAGAGTTGAGCCATGAAGATGAAAAATGATGATGATAAAGATCAGGAAGAAACCTACAACAGAAAACACTTCCAAAAGTTCTAAAACAAAGCCTCATCTTAAGGCCAATCCAAACAAAACAATGCAGAAGGGAAGCAAAAACCAGATTTACAAGTAAATCCCACTTTATTTAGAAGATTCCAAATTTGTAGGAGGAAAATATGGAGTAGAATGGGGTTCCATCAGAGCATGATGAATGAAAAATTGTACTGCATTGAAAAGATCCAAGAGCATGTTGGAAATAGTGTGACTCAATCTAGGTTTAAGACCATGCAAATTATTGATAAAATCATATGAGTAATCATCTAGCAATCCTTGTGCCATCGAACTCAGAAGAGTCAATATTGAATGATTATTATGAATAAATTTCCAACAAAGAACACCTCCAACAAGATTAGAACCATTTAAAATGTCATAATCATCAATGGTATTTTGTAAAGAAGAAAGAGGACAAACGTGAGGCAAGATATAAGAACCTCGAAGTAGAAATTTAACCATCTCACCACACCATAGCACATCCATTAAATTTGAAATGAAACGAGAAGCTGCATCATGAGGGAGTGACATGGAGTGGAAATCTAACCAGTTGTATCCCAAAACTGTTCTAATTGCCTCCTCCACTGGCTTGCATTCTTTAATGCAAGTTCAAAAAAGTTTTTCTATGCTAAATGGCCTTTCATCTCGAAGCTCAAGGTATCTTGGAGGATCCATTACCCTAAAAGAGTTCTACATTTTTACTTGAACATGAAACTAGAAGAAAATGAAGATAATCCACCAAAGATGGCATATTAATAATACCATCGCATACTGGAAAGAATATGGTGCAAACAATGAATTAAATGTCATTGTAAGCCTACTACACCAAAGGGTAGTGCACAATTAACAAAGACAACCAATTCAACGAGTTGATATTATTACCATGCAAAATTTCCAAAAGTAATCTATGAAAATCCCACCGTACTCAACATCTGCAATGTTGAAGCAAGGAGAGGAATAAGGATCATAAGATCCATAAGATATATGAGCCTGAGGAAAGATGGAAGCCCACGTACACCCAGAAAAATCCAAAAATAATATAATTACACATGTGATGAAGTCATTCACATAGATAACAAGTACCGAAACAAGGCAATAGCAGAGATACAAAAGATGGGACAACAATGCAAATATCTTTGCTATTTTCAAATTTAGAAATGTTGATAAATAAGTGTGAGCCTTTCCCCATGCAAATGAGAATTTTTTCCCAATTTGGAGACAAACAAGCAAGAAGCCTTGATCCACTAAATTCAATTCTTGGGATTTAAGGAAGGATCGTATAGTGCATTCTTCCCAAGAAGAAGGAAAATTAAGCCTCATTTCCAATGCTCCGCTATACTAAACGAAAAAGGGAATAATTCCCTAGATACAATTAATATGGAGGAGGGGCCTAAAGCAAACAACAAAGCTTAGGAAATAATTCCATGTGTACCAGGTCAATATTCCATAATGCCACATGTACCATGTCAATATGCCACATCATGTTGTGAAAAATGAATAACTTTTCAAGCCTCAATAGTAAGAATCTAGAAATGCCATCAATTAAATGTCGAGCCATCGAACAAAAAACCAATGTTCTAATTGTTTATCAATAAATAATACCTGAGTGAAATGATCCAGGTCCAAATCTAAATATGAAGAACATAATTTCATTCCGATCACCTAAATTAAAAAATTATAGCATTTGTAGCATAAGCCAACAATCGGATGTCAAGAAAAGAGTAGCTGATGATATTAGTTCACCAAATTAAAATATTCATGATGTGAAAGAGCTTTTAATTGCAAATTCAGATCAATGGCCTTGTTTTCTAGTTGATAAGCTTGAATATTAGCTTCCCTATAGCAATGCATTACTTCATAAGAGGAGAAATTTCCCAAAATATGAAAAATATGAGAAACAAGGTAATTTAAATGCCAAGAATCTGAATAGCCCTTCAAGACTACATAAACTACAATCATAGAGTCACCTTCAATCAATATATTGGAAATAAATAAATAAATTTCCAATTTCAGACCCAAATTCAAAGCATTTAATTCAACAATATTATCCATGCCATCTGGAAGACTTGAACAAATTGCCCCAATGAAATTGCCTTGATAATCTCTCCAAACAACTACAACCCCAGATTTTCTAGGATTACCCCTAAAGGCTCCATCAAAGTTCAATTTGATGTAGCCCATGGGAGGGGGTATCCAAATGATTTTCGATCTATCCACATGATGTTTTTTAATTATTATGGAGCCTACTCTAGGTATCTTGAGGAGGGACCAATTTCTAAGAATGAAAGAATCCCAAGAAGAGAAGTAATTGTTGGAAGAACCTTTCTTGTATAAACTTGCCATCACTGTTTCAGAGATAAAGATTTCAGTTTTTTGTAAGATTTGTTCCACAAGAAGTCGTTCCTTTTTAAATATCCTCTTATTCCTTTCAAGCCATAAATTCCAAATGATGATTGAGGGGGAGATCTCCCAAATACAAGAGAATTTAGAGGAAGAGTATAGTCTCGACCAACTTTGGAAATGGTGAAGGATCGAGTTTTGTAAAGGAGAGTGCCAACCCAAACTATTCATTAGCCATATCCAATATTCGTGAGAAAAATAAAAATTGATGAGGAGATGATCGGTAGATTCAAAAGCCTTGCCACAAAAAAAATAGGGGAAAAGAGGAGTTATTCCCAATCTTTCAAGTCTCATGCCTAAAAGAATTCTATTCTTAATTGCCAACCAACTAAAAGAACCTACTTTTGGAAGTACATTAGGACCCCAACTGAGGTGGGATGGCCATGAAGGATGAATATCCTCATTAACTAAGGAATTATAGCCATCTTTAATTGTGTATTTTCTAGATTTTGATCTTGTCCAGACTATTTCATCAGGCTTATCTGAGAAGAAAATTTGTCTTTTTGACAATTCAAATTTGAGTGATTCCTTAATGTGATGAGGAACTTGAAGGAAATTGAAGTCCTTCCACCTAAAAGAGTGCAAAGGATCTTCCTTATCAATGATAAAATAGTCTTTTAATTTATCACCCCACAAATTTTTCATAACATTGACTAGTTGGGACCAATCCCCAAGAATTTTAAGAGGTTGATAGCCATTCCATGCATCATCCCAAAAAAGGGCCTTCTCACCATTATTGACTAGCCAGGAAAGATGAGGAAGAATGACATGTCTATAGTCACAAATGAAATTCCAAATTTTTAAACCTGAAGGGATAGTCCTTTGAGTAAAGATTATTTCCATGTCCATGGAATCCAAATATTTATGCATCATGATTTGACACCATTTTTTCTTAGGATTAAAGTACAATTGCCAAACCAATTTGGCTCCAAGGGATTTATTTTGAAAGAATATGTCTCTCATACCTACCCCCCTGAAGCTTTCGATTTACAAACATTTTCCCAAGATACAAGTGGGATTTTCCTTTTCTAAGTGACATTTTCACCCCAAAGGAAGTTTCTAAAGATTTTTTGCAAATCCAAACCTTTCCCATGTGGAATTTTCAAAACTAACATTAAGTAAATTGGTAAAGAGTGAAGGACAACCTTTAGTAATAATAGCTTGCCTGCAAATGAAATCCATTTAGATTTCCAAAGAAGAATTTTGTTTGATGTGGAGGAGACAAGATTATCCCAAAATTTATGCTTTTCAATACCTAAAAATAAGGGGATTCCCAAATATTTACAGGGTAGAGAACCACTTTGAAAACCCCAAAAAAATTTAAGTTTATTGTTAACCAAGGGGTTCACATTTACTAAGATTTTAGGTTTCTCAACATTAAAGGATTGGCCCTATGCCAGAAAATAATTTGAAAGAACTATTTTAATTATTCTTGCTTCTTTTATAGAAGCCTAATAAAAAAGAAGAGTATCATCCATAAAAAGAGAGTGAGAAATTGGAGAGGGGAATGGGTTAACCATAATACCATGCCACAACTTATTATCTCTTGCAACAATGATTAACTGGCTTAATCCCTCAACCATCAGAATGAATAAGGGTGAGAGGGGATCACCCTATCTTATTCCCCTAGAGGGAACAAATTTTTCAGTAGAGGAGACATTTACTAAGATAGAAAGGCTAGCACCAGTGACAAAAGAAGAAATCCATTTGCACCAGTTGTTAGCAAAACCAATTTTTTTAAAGACAACTAGAAGAAAATACCATTCCACTTTATCATAGGCATTTTCCATGTCAGGTTTTCGGATCATTGAAGAGGATTTATCTTTTGAAACTGAGTGTAAAACCTAATGAACTAAAATTTCCCCTTCAGAAGTATCTTTTCCTGGAACAAAACCCCCTGTTTAATTGAAATTGTAGATGGGAGGATTTTAGCCAATCTAAGAGCTATTGCCTTAGTGATAATTTTGAAAATGGTATTGCAAAGAGAAATTGGTCTAAAATCCTTGAAGGAAAAAGGCTCAGATTTATTTGGAATGAGAGTAACTATGGTTTGATTAAAGATCTTTAACACTTTCTTGTTTCTCCTCAATTCCTCTAAAGCAAGGAAAATGTCTCTGCCAAAAAAGTCCCAACATTTCTAAAAGAATAAAGTTGTAAAACTGTTAGGTCTGGGGGACTTTTCAGCATTTAGAGAGAATACAATATCTTTGAATCCTCCATGGTGAACTCCATCATCAAAACTTTTTTGTGTTCCATATCAACTAGGGAAGGAATATTATTCAGAACAAAATTGTTTTCCAAAGATATATTAGCTCTTATGGGAGATAATAAGTCCTTAAAATAAGATAATGTAGTAGCTTCAATGTCTTCATATTTGATTAATGTGTTCCCAGTGAGAGATCTAATTGAATCAATCATGTTTGTTTGTCTCTTTAGTTTTGTCGATGCATGAAATAATTTGGTATTTCTATCACCTTCCCTTAACCAAATATCTCTCGACTTATACCTCCAATAACATTCCTCCCTATCCAAGAGTTCATCTAACTCCACTTTTAGATATTTCTCCCTTTTATAGAGGGTTGCATCCATACCATTCTTTATTACAATCTCATATATATTAGCCAGTTCAAGTTCAGCCCTTTATTTTTTAGAGAAAATATTCTTGAAACAAGATTTGTTCCAAAACTTTATTTTCCCTTTAATGAAGTTTACTTTTTTGTCCAGTTGAAACATCTGAGTGCCCACCTTGAATGGGCACTCAAACCATTATTCCTTAAGGAGAGGAATAAAATCTAGGTCTTTGAACCACATTGGTTTGAATTTAAAATATCCCTTTTTGGCCAGGTTGTTGCTAAAAACTAAAAGGGAGATTGGGAAATGATTTGATCCAAGAATAGCAAGAGTTGAAGAGGAGAAGTCCCATGGGGAGGATAACCAGTTATCTAATAAAAGGAATCGATCCAATCTTTCTGCAATTTGTGAAAAACCTTTGCATTTATTGGTCCAAGTAAAGCAACCATTCTTTGGTGCACAATCATACAAATTGTTGTTGGTAATAAAGAGATTAAAATCATCCATAACCTTGTATGGAGGAATGATGCCACCCATTTTTTTTTATGGGAAGTGAATTGCATTGAAATCCCCATACAAGATCTTCAACTAATTTTTTTATCAAAGCTAAAGCAGAAGAAAGTTGTGACCATAATTGTAGGCCATAAATATTGAACATAAGGAAAATAATATTTGTTTTCAAACACTGAATATAGACTTGAATCCAATTATCCTTGATAGTAATTTTTATATAAGAGGGATTCACTACACACGGGTCTCTTCATTCTCAAGAGATCACCAATGAATGAACTGCCCCTATACACCTCAACATAAGCAAGTCAATGAAAAGGAAAAAAAGTATACTTCAAGTAGTGTTTTAGAGAATGTCACTTTAGTTCTTAAGAGAGTGAAACCCTGAGATTTCTGCCTCAAATGAGTGAGCTCTTAGCCAAAGAAACAACGGTAGCATCCTAAGCAACAAAGGGCTTAGGAGCTCAAGCGGACAGAACCTGGTTTCACTTCTAAGCTCAGATATGGGATGTACTGAGCGAAATAAATGAGCAGGAAGCTGAAAACTATAATAAACACAAGGGGACTTAGAGAGAGCTTACCTTTTACTGGACATTCAACTCTTCACTCCAAGCTCCACTTTTCACCTACACATAGAAGAACAAGGGGAAAAGGTTGGGGCTGTATAGGGGCCTAACCTAGTTAGACCCCCATTTTTGTGTTCCCACCTCCACAAACAACCAAGTTGGAAAGGAGTGTAAACAAAGTGTGTGGTGAATGAAAAAACCATTTCAAGAGTAGAACCTGCACCGCAAAGTAGTAAATCAACAAGTAGGAAAGGAAAGTGAGAGAGAGGGAGAGAGCATTACCCATAGGCCTAGACCCTCTCTGAGGCACATGAACGCAACATTGAGTGCTTGCTTGAGAGATGTTGCTGCTGGAGGGACCTTAATCTAGTATGGCTTCACTTGGGAGAGTGCTACTATCAAGGATGAAGAGATCTCAAAAATGGAGGAAGTTGCATGAGAACTTGAATGAATGACTTCCAACCCCAAATGAGAGCAAGAAAGGGGTTTTTCATGTATGCAAGGGTGGAAAAGAGTCGTTATGTCCGAAATCCAACTGCTAGGACACGTGTCAAGAGAGTCAACATTCCAACTTCTTCATTTCAAACTCAGAAAACCGCTAGGACGCTAGTGCGCCGCATAGGTGTCCAAAGCCTAGATTTCTGGGAAATGTGTCACTAGGCTTCTTTTGTTCTACCATAGGTCCTCATGGAGTCAAAATTGTGAAATTATGACTCATGGGATTTTTGTCATTAATGCTCTAAGGTGTCATAAATGCTAGGAAAAAATGCAAAAATGTGGAATTTCCCCTAGGTGCAATTTTGTCACATTATATTTTTCCCCCACTTTAGTATGCTTGATTTTGGAAAAAAATCAGCCTCACTAAAGTGGAGAAGAAAAATTTCACTTGAATTTTGAATTTTATGGATTTGTGTGCTAAGAAGGGGCCTCAAAGGCCACCAAAGTTGAGCTAACTAGTACCAAAGGTTCCCCCAGCATTCGAGCTCAACAAAAAATGACAAAATGATTGGGAAAGATTTGTTAAAGACTTTAACTTGCAAAACTCAAATTTTGGGCTAGCCTCAAAAAATCAAAAGAAGCTACAATGGATGGAAGAATGATCAAGAAAAAAGTCATTGATTCGAAGGAAAGAATATGGTCAAGAGGTGACTATAGTCCCACTCCTGAGTTTTCCACCAACTTGATGGGGTAAATTTAGGAGAAACCAGGGAGCCACAAGCTCTAGGAAAAATGGGCCTTGGGAGGCCTATATATACCTAGGTGGGCCCCTCGAAGGGTCCTTTTCACTATTCACTACAAGCAAATTGTTGACTTTTGTGAGAGAAAATTCAGCAAAATTCCTAGTAGGAGGGATTACAAGGCACCGTGATTGGAGCAATTGTGTGATGACATCACCGAGGGCCACGAGGTAGACCAAGTAGGTCTTTAATCCCTATTTTTTATGAATTTGAGATTATTTTTAGCAGTTTTCTAGTTAGTGAGGTGTGCAGGTGCCTTTTTTTTGCGCTTGCATCCAAAAATTATGTTGTCGTCCAAATTCTATGCCAAGGTCCTGAGTATGCACTATCGTCTCAGGGATGCAATGGCATCCTTGAGTCAGTTGTGGTGGACAGGGATGCATGCACAATGTGAAAACGACTATGTGACACACATAAGTCTTAGATTTTTATTTTTTTTTATAATGAAATTCAATGTTTTGACTTGAAAATTTTCTACTTTTGCAGGAGTATCCAGAGATTCATGAGCATCTAGGAGGGAGAAAATTCTAACTTGTTCAGTGAGCAAAGGGACTGTCTAACAAATGAAAAGGTCATGCATCTGGAGTGGGTCAGTTTCTTGCATGTATTCACCATGCCAGAGATGCGATACCATGAGAGGATGCTCACAACATTGATGGAGCAGTGGGATGCCACGAAGTCATCTTTCCAGCTTCCTTGTGGGGAGATGACCATCATGCTCAAGGACATCTATCGGATCCTTGGACTACCCATCCATAGATGGTGAGTGGCCCTAGATGATACCTGATCAGTGTGGGAGTGAAGGGAGGGAGTCCTAAATTTCTCAAGGAGGATAGACGATGATGATGACATAGGCCACATATATACGCATTGGTACAACTAGACAAGGACCATTGCACCACTGCTGCATCGATTTATGGTCGTGACTGTCACATTCTAGATCACGATAGACAGGCGAGCCTCACACCTACACTGGGACCTCATCCACACAATCAGAGAGATGGTCGAGCATCAAAAAGTTTTTTCTTGGGGGCACAACATGTTGGTGCACCTTTACTAGGAGTTAGGCTAGTACATCCATTATGAGTATCATAGCCTTACTACATGCACACTTTTGCAAGTGTGGGCTTTCGCCCACATCATGTGCACCTAACTGGTGAGTTTCCCCCTGCAATGGTTGTATCGCATTCCCATGGCCCAATGGTATGACATGACAGGCCAATAGAGATTTAGTGATCTAGAGTTTTGGTAGCTTCAATTTGACACTTTGACTATGGATGGGGTTCAATGGAGACCCCACCAATTTTTTTGATGGGTGGATGATAGTAGGCATCTAAGGAACCTGCAATGAGAATATTTTTTGGTAGGTCACCATAATTATATCATAGTTCCATACTATTGGAGTTGGGTCATGTGATAGCATGAACATCCTCAGACAATTCCACCAGATGTGCCCACCTATACTAGGGCCTACAAGAGTGCAACGAGAGTTGGGGATGACCCTCGCCCCACCATCAAAAATGGTGTCCCCTCCAATGATGATGAGCCTGACCAGGATCTACCACCCATTGCGGCAACAAATAATTTTAGGGTAGCTACAAATTTTGTGTGATGGTGGGAGAGGCATCGTCCTACTCCTGTGTTTGACGAGGGTGACCCAAGAGGGGACCCTGGTCTATAGTGGGACCTACCACCCCAACCTTTGTAGGGAAAACATAGAAGGCACCAGCAAACAGGTGAGGGTGAGGAGGCGATGTAGGAGGAGGAGGCGACACCGTAGAGATCAAGGCGGCATAGGAGATCAGACCCCCCAGCGGCTACCCATGTCTCATCAGCACCACCAGCTCCTACTGTTCCATCGACAAGCCTTGGCATCATTGGGAGTGGCTACCAATGCAAATTTCATGGGCCCCAGTGTTGCTCATCACCTTGACCCTACATGGCAACCAAGGGATTCGGGTATACATAGTATATTTTTTATGTTTTAGTTCTTTCAATTTTTTTGTTTATGATTACATATATATTCCATGTGATACTAATTTCTCTTTCCTTCTCTATGGTTGTAGAGGATTCACAAGGATCCAGACTAGGCTGATGGATCAGTGTATTTCAAAGGTAGCCTCTGACGTGTCAATCGAGGGGCCAGTTCTCGATGCTTTCTGGTCAGTATTTGTGGGATGACATGCCCCCACTTTTGAGTCAGTAGCATGTCTGAGGACTACCTATGAGGAGTGAGACACAAAGATCATTCAGCTGACTACAGAAATAACTACAGTTCTGGGACAATGTGACCAACTATCAAGGGAGTTGTAGATGGCACTCGATGAGCGAGACATGGTAGTGAGGAGGGATGATGCCATATAGTAGGCATGTGATGCCCTCTAGAGCCATCTCAATGACCTCAATGGGTAGCAGACAACTATGATCCTAGTAGATGTTCAGTAGTTGTGGGATGAGCTAAGACAGGCGGAGATGATTGTAGTCTCTCTATAGGGAGAGATAAGGGGGATGTGGGTAGCTTTATCTGTATGATTCTTGCACCGATCTTGCTCCATGACCACTTTGTAGCCTCTCTTGAGGGTACCAAAGCAATAGCCAGAACATACACATACATATATATCTATAGATCTTTTGTATAGACATATATTCAACAACCACTCATTTTTTTTTATCATAGTGGCCCGATACATGTACATGACACTCAATACATACATGCATACATATATATATGGACATATCTATTATGGCACCATGGAATTGTTTACTTGGATGTGCATACTTTTTATCTGCATGTATGTTTATGCTATGTATGTTATATGCTTGTACGGATGTATGTTTACATTAGATGCTAAAATGATTTAATAAACACACATGGTTGCATGTTAATTAAATGCAATGATGATCTAATTTCCTTAAAACATGTAATGTGATGCATGGATACATAGCATAGATAAAGACATGTATGTATAACACACACACATGTGGTCATATCATAACACAATTTTTTTCATAATGTGTTAATGAGCAATGTCAATATATGTAGTGTTACTACCCTTTCATAAAGAGAACACATGGAACACTACACATAGTATCATCGAAGATGCATCACATTAACGGGTTATTTTAGAGGTGTCCCATCCATAAACGATAATCCATAAGTACCCAAACCATACACAAAGATCACAATGTAAGGGCCTAACCAGTTAGGACTAAATTTCCTTTTCTGATCAAGCGGTGCATTTACATTGCGTTGGTTTTGATAGAGAACCAAGTCTCCTAGTTTAAAGGTCCTAGGAAGCATGCTTTGATTATATTGTCTCGATAATGTCAGTTGATAAACTTTAAGATGATCGAGGGCTTGTAAAGGAACTTTTTGAGCATCTCTAGGTGATGAAAATGGTTAACCCTATAGGTTTCATCATCAATTAACCCTTTCAGGGAAACTCGTACAGAAGAAATTTCCAACTCTAAGGGCATGATAGCTTCGACACCATACACGAGGTTGTAAGGCATTGTTCCCATCGTCGTATGAACACTCGTGTGATAGGCCCACAAAGTGTATGTTAATTGAATATTCCAATCCTTACCATGTTTATTAACTATTTTACAAAGGATAAGTCCAATGATATCCAACCCCCATTTTGCGAATGGACAAGGAGAGGTTTGGTTTTGTAACTCTTGAGCAGTTGCATGAATAAGACAACTATGTTGTTGACATTGAAGAAATTTTTTAACAAAATTGAAGGAATCTTGTTCCATCATTTTCCAATAGTACCCCATGTGTATTAGTCTTCTCACCAGGGATCTACCACCAAAATTTCCACCCTCAGAGCTTGAATGGGCTTCCTTAAGGGAAAGGGGTATTTCCGCTTTAGTGAGATACCTGAGAAGCAAACCATTATATGACTTTCAATAAAGAAAATCAAATAAAATGACATAATGTGGTGAAATCTTCCGTATACGAGTGCAATCGGTTTTCATCACATCATCAGGAAAGTTTCCAATATTTAAATAATTGTAGATACTAGAAAACTATTCTCTTGAGTCTATGTGAGAACACACTAAAGACTCAAATTCAGGCTGATTAGAAATCGCAGGGGTTCGTAGGACCTGAACTACAAAATTTTATTCTTTTGTATCCTCTTTTGAAGGCACCAACGAAGTGGCACTTTCCATGGCATCAACATGTCTATTTTCTCTCCTAGGGACACTGCCTATTGTGAAAGAGGAAAACTGATTAAGAAAGGACAAAGCAAGGTCTCGATACCGGGACAAATTACTTTGTTTAGCTTGGTAGGTTCCCAAAATCTGATTCACAATGAGCTCATAATCACCTAGTATATGGAGATGCTTAATTTTTAGTGTAATCGCGGCACACAAGCCAACAATAAGGGCTTCGTACTCAGCGATGTTATTGGTGCAAGGAAAATCTAATCAAAAGGATAGAGGGATCGGTTTACCTTTGGGGGGTATCAAGACCACACCTACTCCAGAACCAGTCTGACACCTCAATCCATTGAAATACATCTTCCATTCAAGATTGTAATTAATTGTGAAAATATTTTCATTAAGAAATAAATCCAACCCAGCAAAGGAATGAGATGAGGGAGCATCTTCCAATTGATCGGCAACTACTTGACCCTTTATTGATTTCTAAGTAACGAACTTTATATCGAACTTAGAAAGCAACATAACCCACCTTGCTAATCTCCCAACAATGTTAGCACTAGAGAACAAATTCTTTAAGATATTTTTTTTTACTATGATGTGCATTTCAACATGGAGAAGGTAATTCTCAACTTCTACGTAGTGAATACAAGAGTGAGGCATTGCTTCCCCATGGAGGAATAATGAGTTTCATAATCGACTAGAACACGACTGATGTAGTAGACTGCTCTCTATTTCCCCACGTCAACATATTGAGCTAGCAAAGCTACCAAGGCATATGGTGATGCAACAAGGTAAAGCAAAAAGGGTCTATCTTGCATTGCTGACATCAATACGGAAGGATTGGCCAAATAAGCTTTGATCGAATCAAAGGCTTTCTGACACTCCACATCCCATATGAAGTGAACATCCTTTTTCAATAAACAAGTGAAAGGAAGGGTACAATCAACCAACTGAGATAAAAATCTATGAATTTCTGGAATATTCCCTTGTAAACTTTGCAACTTAGTGATATTCCTCGGTGGAGGCATGTTAACAATGGTGTCAATTTTATTTGTGTTAACCTTGAGTCCACAGTGAGAAACTATGAACCCCAAAATCTTTCTGGCATCTACGCCAAAGAACCACTTATGGGGATTGAGTCTCATCTTATAGAGCTGAATTATTTTGAAGATAAGATGAAGGTTCTTCACATGATCCTGACGAGTTATCAATTTCACCAAGATGTCATCAACATAGTCTTCTAAGATCTTATTAATGAAATCGTGAAATATCATGTCATCACCCATTTGTAAGTTGCTCCCACATTATTTATCCCAAAGGGAATGACCACATAATAGAAAGTACCCCAAGGGGTAGTGAGGGTTGTCTTGTATTGATCCTCTAGGTTAATACAGATCTAATTGTAACTTGAGAAGCCATCCACAAAAGATAACAATGCATGGCCTGTAGTTGAGTCTACAATCATATCTATATTAGGCAACAAAAAATCATCCTTAAGATAAGCCTTATTAAGATCTCAAAAGTCAATACATATCTGAATACAACCATCAGGCTTACTAACAATGACTGCATTTGAAATCCAAGGGGAGTAGTCAATCAGACGGATAAAGGTTGCTTTCAACAGCTTCTCTATCTCAGTCTTGACCATCAATTCCACCCTGGGACTGATCTTTCAGATTTTCTGCTTAAATGGCTTGGCATCGAGACATAGGATGATATTAGGAACCACTATAGACTCATCAATACTAGGCATATCCTTGTACACCCAAGTGAAGATATCAGGATGAGAATACAAGAGATCAAAGTGTTTATCTACTCCCTTCGAAGAGAGGCACTTCCAAATCTTGATTACATTTTCTAAGGATTTAGGATCCAAAGGAACTTTAATAGTATCTCCTTTAAGGAGAGAACTACGATCTTTAGGATGAGATATTGGAACATCATTACTGATGTTGGATAGAGGGTTTTCTTCATCAATGCTCAAGACCAATTCTCTAAAGTACACTTGTTTATGCAAGCGATAAGAGAATCATTTCTTGTGATGAAAAGGAGGCAATGGGGAATAGGAACTTGGGAATTCCCTCAGTGCTTTGTCTAAATAGAAAACATCTAAAGGGATTTTCTCAGCTTTCTCTCTTTCCTCTATCAGCTCAGGATGAACCAAGCTCAACGGCTCAGCTGAAATCATATTAACACTCCACCAAGGTTTTTGATTAGGATATTCAATAGAGCATCCCAAACCAAGATAGCATTGTTGTGGCTTAAACTAGATAGGGACTTGAATTCCTTGTTTGATACGTCCTAGGCCTTTCATACCATAGTCTTATTAAGAGGTGAGTTCATATCCAAACCCATAACGAGTTTGTAGAACATCAGGAGGTGGCGGCTCTATGTAGAGTGTTTCATTCCACCAATGAATGTTGAATGTCTCTACGAGAGTGCTCCCACCTTCTTTACTAGGTTCACAAATGTTAACCTCCTT
This sequence comes from Sequoia sempervirens, assembly GCA_007258455.2. Lineage (NCBI taxonomy): Eukaryota > Viridiplantae > Streptophyta > Pinopsida > Cupressales > Cupressaceae > Sequoia > Sequoia sempervirens. Next base: position 24,056,692 of record VDFB02000020.1, read on the forward strand.
TGCAAGAGTAGAATTACTCTCCTTAGTAGAGGAAGGATCACACTTCTCTTCCCGAGTGGGAGTTTCATCCATCTTTGTGTCATAAGTACTTGGAAAATCTATGCCAAAGGGTTTTTCCTTATATTCTACAATAAATAATTTGGAGAAATCCAAGGAACCCCAATCATCACCAACGAAAGCATTTGATCAAGAGGAAGAATGGTAAGATGGGGGGGACGTAGGATCCTCTACTTTATGTGGTTCCTCTTTTTTGACACTTGCTCCAGGAAAGACTTCTATAGAAGGTATCGATGAAGAACATACCATAGCATCAGCGGTTAAGGATGGAATTTTTTTTTTAAGAGTGGATACAACTAAAGCACAACTGAAAGCCGCTAGCTCACAAAGGTGAATAGCTTCTAGATCTTCTTTAATTGTAACCACCCGATTGTTTGCAACAAAATTCAAAGATAAGTGTAAAGTAGAAGTCACAACACCCATAGCATGAATCCAGGGTCTCCCCAAGAGAAGATTGTATGGTAATGGGCCAGACATCACATAAACTAATGTAGGAAAGGTAATGGAGCCTAGTTGTAAAGGTAGTAATATCGTACCTAGAACTTGGTGGCTAGCATTATCAAACTTGCGAATATACAAGAAAGAGGTTGCTAAAGAAGATGAATCAACTACAATTTTAGGTAATAGGTCCATACTGAAAACGTTGAGAGTTAAACTGGTGTCAACGAGAGTAGGCCTAATACTGATATTATTATTAATTATAATCATCAAGGGATCTGGTTGCTTCTGCACATCTAGAGGTAGGATTTATTGTGGGTGGAACAAAATATTTGGCAAATCCGCTCGGATATGATCCAACAAAGCATTAACATCTGTAGGCCTAGCAGAGGTAGGAAAGAGAATCTTTTGTAAAGCTTCCTAAAGCATCTCTTGGTAAATTGAAGTGGTCTAAAGCAAGTCCCAAAGTGAGATCTTATCCGGAGTAGCACGAAGTTCCTCGACAATATTGTAATCACCTAGTGCTTTGATCACACGTTTAGGTGCTAAAGAAATGCTTGGTTGAGAGGGTGGTAAAGAAGTATGAACTTGAGTGGGTTGTTGATCAAAGTTTTGTTTATTTCTTCTTGTATTGTATGTGTTCCCAACAACATTATAGGAAGTGGGGTCTGTAGCTTTCACGAACCTTGAATACAAGTTTGACAAATCACTATGACAAGAAATCCCATAGTTAGAATGGTTCTCTCTAAAGAACGGTTCAGTCGGGGTCACATAAATGATGGGTTTCTTAGGGCTCAGAGGAGCCAGAAAGACCACAACAACATTTACCGACTCCTCAACTTGAAAAGGGGGAGTTTGTTCGAAATATTTACAGTTAGCGGAGAGCGATTCTAAGAAGTCAGCTACAACATCTTCCAGCATATCAAAATATTCTTCAGAAAAGGGATTATTATAAGCATGCAACATTGTGAAAATAGATATGACGTGTTCACGTCAAGTTCACCAAAATGTAATATAAGAGGAATTTGCTACACATAGGTCTCTTCTTTCTCAAGAGATCACTAGGGAACGAACTGCCCTTATACACCTCAACATAAGCAAGTCAATGAAAATGTAGAAAAGTATACTTCAAGTAGCATTTTAGAGAAAGTTACTTCGGCTCCTGAGAGAGTGAAACCTCAAGATTTTTGCCTCACATGAGTGAGCTCTTGGCCAAAAGATAGTAGTGCACTGTTGTCTAAAAGATGCACTGGAGTCCTAAGCAGCAAAGGGCTAAGGAGCTCAAGCGGATATAAATAGGTCTCACTTGTAAGCTTAGATTTGGGATGAATTGAGTGAAATAAAAAAGGAGGAAGCTAAAAACTATAATAAACATAGGGGGACTTGGAGAGAGCTTACCTTTTATTGGATGTTCAACTCTTCACTCCAAGCTCCACTTTGCACCTCCACACAGAAGAACAAGGGGAAAAGGTTGGGGTTGTATAAGGGCTTGCCTCATTCAAATCCCCATTTTTGTGTTCCTAGGTCCATAGACAACCATGTTGGAAAGGAGTGTAAAAAAAGTGTGTGGTGAAAGAAAAACCCACTTCAGGAGTAGAAATCACACCACAAAGTACTAAATGAACAAGTAGGAAATGAAATTGAGTGTGTGTGAGAGAGAGAGAATTACCCACGGGCCTGGACCCTCTCCAGAGTACATGGACACACCGTTGAGTGCTTGCTTGAGAGATATTGCTAGAGGGACCTTAGTCTGGCATGGCTTCACTTGTGAGAGTGTTGCTATCAAGGATGAAGAGAACTCAAAACTAGAGCAAGTTGTAGGAGAGATTGAATGAATGACTTCCAACCCCAAATGGGAGCAAGAAAGGGGTTTTTAATGCATTCAAGGGTGGAAAAGAGTTGTTACATCTAAAATCCAACTGCTAGGATATGTGTCAAGAGATTCAATATTCTAGTTTTTCCATTTCAAACTCAAAAAACTGCCAAGATGCTAGTGTGTCGTGTAGACATCTGCACACTGCGTAGGTGTCCAAAGCCTAGATTTTTGAGAAAAGTGTCACTAGGCTTCTGCTGCTCTTCCATAGGTCCTCATGGAGTCAGAATTACAAATTATAACTCATGGATTTTTTGTCATTAATGCTTTAAGGTGTCATAAATGCTAGGAAAAAATGCAAAAATGTGGAATTGCCCCTAGGTGCAATTCTGTAACATTACAGTAATGATTTTTAATTTAGCAGAAAAAATATTCCATAGTATTGAAAGACCTCCTGAAGAACCCTATGCCAGGGAGGAAATGGAATCCTAGTTATTCCATTTAGCAAAGAGTTCAGTTACAGATTGGTTTGATAATTTTGATTCTTGTAATAAAACAATATTTGGATCAAAGTTCAAAATTTGACACTTTATAAAGTGCTACTTGTTAGGATCATTTAGGCCCCTAACATTCTAGCTAAAGATCCTCATTATGCTTGAGGAGAGATAATGTATCCCCTCATTTCATTATTCATTTCAGAGATCTTGTTCTCCACAGTAAAATAAGGCTATCCCAATTGGAAAATATTGCTAGATTTATCCAAACCCTTGATTTTTTTTGTGGCAGATCTTAGGTTTATTCAAGAGTCATCTTAATGCCCGCTCCCACCTCAATATTTTTTTTTTCACTTTTATATTTCATACCCTTTTTGTTGTTGGGGGAAACCATAATTTTGGCATTCGACTAAGAGAGAGGAGTAGAACGAGTAGAAGTTAGACCTCTAGAAGGATGATCAGAAGTATCCTTGATTAAAACCAAAGCATTTTTTGGAGAAGGAGAAATTTTTGAATTAGATTGTGATATTGAACAAAAGGGAGAGCTTTTCTCTGATTCAAATTGTTCTAGAACTTCATACATAATTTCCTCTATGAAATCTTCATCCACTTTTGAAAAAACTTCATTCACAATATCCAAAATATTTTCCTTAGTTATCTATCCCTTTAGGAGATCTTCAAATCGACAGACATTTTTCATTGTATCCAAGATATTCTAAGGAGGCTTTGAACTCGACCCAGGGAAGTGAACATGAATTTTTTTTGAGGGAGTTGGCTTAGGGACATAAGATGAAGAAGGTTTTTTCGGTAGACAAATATCTCTCATCCATCAAAGAAGGAGAATTCCAAGGGATCCACCCACGAAAAGAGTTCAAAGTCTAATAATTTTAGCCTCTTTCCAAGAAGCCGAATCTAGTGTTAAAATTTTCCACCATTCCCCCTTACTTGTAATAATTTTCATGGTATGCGGGAATTTATTCAAATTTGAAACTAAGGCCCAAACCCTAATAGTGGGAATTCCCTTTACCATTTCAAATTCGTTCTTCAAAAAATATCCAAAGTGAGAGACTAATATTTTGATCACAAAGGTTTCCATGTACTCTATTGGAAGGTTGGGAAGAGTAAGGAAAATAGGTTTATGAGATAAAACAATAGAATCTAGAGGTAAATTAGGTTGCCAATTGCAAGTTCACATAAAAGTTTTGTTAAACCAGAATGGACCTTTTCTCAAAACCCTTTCTTTGATAGTAGGATTTTTAAAGCATACAAAAAAAGAGGAAGATGAAACAACTAAGAGCTTTAAGAATCCATGCCAATTTTCTTTGATCCATGCTTTGATGGTGGAGAGAGGTTTATCGTCACCCTAAATTTGCATGAAAATCTCATTTTGTTCGAATTCCTCAAGTTGGGTTTCCACATTAAGAAGTATGGATGGAATTGGTCTCCAACGAAGATCTTGTCCAGAATAATGATCATCTTTAGGAACAAAATTTTTCGTGCCCGACAGCTCCAATTTCAAATCTAGACCCTCGTTTTCCTAGGGAAAAGAGGACTCTTTAGGGTTTTGACAAACCCTTCTAGCTGCAACATTTCTTGTGTTTTTCCCCCATGATCTATTTGAGATCCTCGAGAAAAAGAGTTCTTACTGGAGAAATTTTGAAGGTTCAGCTTAGGAATTTTTTTTCCCCTAGCATGATGAGGGGGGGCTGAGGAATTTGTTGTAGATGACTATTAGGATTAGGGTTATGATGAGGAGGGAGGGAGGATGAAAAGTGGGATTGACATGGAGGCAGACCCAAAGCCTTCAAAATGCCTCAACCATGACACTACAGTTTATTAAGGGTGAAAGGTAGCAAGTAATCAATTTCCTCGTCGAACTAGTTAGAGCTAGAGTTCACCAGATCAATTTGTCTATTCCCAAAGATTGACGATCCTTTACCTACGTCCAACGATATTTTTCTAGTGTCATAGACTTTTCCCAAGTCCAACGGTCTATTTCCAGTGTCATAGAATTTACCTGATTCTCTCATGGCTTCATCAAATTATTTACAAAAGGAAGTTGTTGGATTTTTCTAGAGAAAATATGTAAAAATTCCATGCAAAATATTCTTTTTTTTAGAAAATAATTAATTTCATTAATGGTTTATAACTTCCAGTACTAAATTTAGATTCGTAACAGAAGAAAATTTCCTTTTCCATATTAGATTATTTTTTATGCAAATGGGTTAGTTGATAATTATAATGAACATTTGGTAGAAAAATATCTTTTATAAGTTATTAGAATGGGTTACATGAAGACCTTTTCACATGTTTCCTAGATGACTTCAATCCAACTTACTCTTTTTATCATTGTAGCACATGGTTGGGATGTGTACCAGATCGATATGAAGAGCATATTTCTTCATAAAGGCCTTGAGGAGGATATCTACATGGAACAAAAACAAAGGTTTGTTCAGGATTCATCCTTAGTTGGAAAACTTGGGAAATCCCTCTATAGCCTTAAATAGGCCCCTCAAGCTTGGTATGCCAAGATGGATTCCTTCCTCCTAGCTTCAAGTTTCACACGGTGTCATTTAGATCATAATACATGTCTTTTACATTAGGATTATTGTTTATTGATATTGGTACTTTATGTCGATGATATTTTGATCACTAGGAGCTCTTCATGTTCTAGTGCAATAGTGAATTCATCTCTATAGGATAGATTTTATATGACAAACTTGGGGTTCGTTACATTACTTCCTTGGCATTTATATCTCATAGTCTGACTCAGGGATCACTCTTGCATAGCCTATATATAATTTTGATCTACTTTCTTAGTTTCACATGACTGGTTGCAAACTATGTTTGACTTCCTTTCTATCTTGATTCAAGATTGAGGTTGATTATACTACAACACTTGTTGATGCTACTTTGTATCAACAATTTTTTGGTAGTCTAATCTATCAAACTCACAACAAGTCTAACAATTAATATGTAATTAGCATGGTTTTGAGTTTCATAAAATAACCTCATGAGTCTCAAGTTAGAAATTAGTTAAGAGGATCCTACACTACCTTCATGATACTCACAATTTTGGGATTCATTATAGAATTGGTACAAATGTTGACTTGGTTGGCTTCATAGATTTAGATTCAGCTAGAGATAGTCAAAGTCATAAGCCCACTTAAAGTTAAAATTTATCTCTAGGTTCTAGTTCTATTAGTTGGTTTAACAAGAAAATTTATATAAATCATCCACAAAGGAAAAGTACATGTGATTTTTCAATGCAACTATCAAGGCTATTTTGCTTTAGGGGATTCTTGTTGAATTTGTAATTTCATTTAGGTAACCCATAGTCATCTATTGTGACAACCAAAACACGATTTAGATATGCAAGAATCTAGTCCAACATCAGTGGACCAAACACAAAGATTCACATGTATTACATTCAGGATCTCATTCATAATAAAATCAATGACTTAGTCATTTTCCAACCTTTAGAGTAGGTTATTGACATTTTCACTAAACCTTTTATTGAGAGAAAGTTCATTCATCTATGAGATATTCTTGGGGTGCATTCTACTTCAACAACATCACCCACTTCAAGAAGGCCTTCTAGTCCTCTTCACTTTCTTTTCTCTCTTTTGGGGGTTATTTTTTCCCATTAGGTTTTCTCCCTTTCTCCACTTTATGAGATTTTGCATTGTATTTGGGTACCTTATCAGGCCTAGTTGTTGAGACCTACTTTCTCTATTCCCACCTAAGATATGCTTAAGGGAGGGTGTTTGTGTAGCATATTCTAGAATATTATTTTTATTAAGACACTCCTTCTTCTAATGGATATCTCTTGTCTAAATTGTTGCAAGTATGAAGAAGTTGTTGCAAAGTGTTGTCATTGATGTCAACTGGTCAATTGGTTATCAACTGGTTGTTGTTGTCATTAATGTCATGGATGTGGGTTATTGGTTGTATATGTCAAGGATATTGAGAAATTTTTATTGAAGTAAGATTGCAAGTGTTCAGTGGTTGCTTTAGGTTTTTCTCTGAGATTTGCTTCTATGTGTGTGTGGTTTAGATATGTTGATCGTGGATGTTGGAAGCTTCTATATCTAGATTTTTGGTTTCAGATTCATTGTATAGTGCGAGCTATGTTCACCAGTTGTGAACTATGGTTTTCTATGCATTTGGCTAAGGTTCAAGAGAAATATTATTGGTCTGGATTTGTATTTGGTTAAGTCTTATGATTTGTGGTTCTAGAGTTAAGTTTCTATGATTGTGTTGAAGATAATTTTGGTATCTGGAAGGATCATGCTTAATTGTTCTATGTGTTTTACATTCGTTTGTCTGACCTTGTGTTAAAAACTACCTTCAAAACTGATGAAGTGTGTTGGGACCTATTTGGGTCCTCATCAAAAGTGTGTTTGGGTCACCCTCATTCTAATTCCACCCTAGGATGTTTTGGCACTGATCTAATTTGAATTTAATGATGGATGACCAACTTTGGATATGTTTCAAAGTTGAAGATGGTATAAATATAGGATGAGTTAGTGGTGAAAGTAGAAAAAAAGAGATAAGTGCAAAGAAATAGAGAAGATAGATGTGAAGCAGGTACAAATCAAGTGGATGAATGTAATGTGAGTGTGGAAGATCAGTGTGAAGTAAAAATGTTGAGTTTTTGGATGCAGTGAGTTGAAGGTGGACTCTATAATTCATGCATGTGTATAAGTGGTTGAGAAAATTGTGTTGGAATTATCTATTGCATTGAGATTGTCTTCTCTCTACAACATATCTATTCTATCTTCTTTGTATCTCTGTGGTAGTGAGCCCTTCGAGTGGTTAGCCCTATTGGATAGTGAGTCCCGATCTAGATAGTGAGTCATTGTTTTGGTAGTGAGCCTTTTTCTTAGGTAGTGATCCTTTTGTAATCAATTTTGATATTCTTTATAGTGTGAGTTAATCCTCACCATGGTTTTTCCCTCATTGGGTTTTCCACATAAATCTGGTGTTACTATGTTTGTGTGAAGGTTTTTAGTTTATGCACTTGCACTTAATGTTTAATCATTTTAGCAGAGTTAATTATTGTGATTGATCTAAGTTCCATTGAATGTTATAACAGTGAAATTTTCTACAAATGATTCACCCTCCCTCTTAGTTGTTTTGTTCAACAATTGGTATCAGAGCTCAGTTCCTTAGAGAAGAGATTAACCGCTTAAGGAAGGTCTGAGATGGCTAGAAAAATTACTCATGATTATTTGAGGTTCGATGGAACTAATTATGCTATCTGGAAAATACTGATAGAAGAATATTTAGAGTATTGTGGATATGATGTGGAAAAAGCTTACAAGAATCCTTACACTCCTCCTACTAATGGTCTAAGTGCATCTAATGAGATCAAGGCACATGAAGTGAACAATAAGGCAAAGTACATTTTGAAGAATAGTCTTGTACATTCTTAGTTGACTAAAGTTCAAAATTTGAAGACTACTAAGGAAGTCTAGGATTCTTTGGAAAAGGCACATGAAGGTGATGAAAGGGTCAAAGAGGATTTTTTTTAGAATTTGGAGACACAGTTTGAGCTCCTACACATGTCTGAAGATGAGAATGTTATATACAGAGATTAGATGAGGTAGTAGCTAGAATGTGAGGACTTGGTGCTACAATAGATGAATCCATAATTCTAAGGATTCTTAGAACTCTCCTTGGTGCTTACAATGAAAAGGTATGTGCTATTGAAGAACATATAGATTACAAAACTTACACTAAAGATTAGTTGTTAGGAACTTTGACATCTTATGAGATGAGAAATCTGAATTTGAGAAATGGATCCAAATTAGAGACTGATTTTAAGGCTACAAAAGCTAAAGAATTGGATGAAGAAAATATTTATGAAATAGAAGCTAACTTTGTAAGAAAGATGAAGAAAGGCTCCAACAAGTATGAAGATAAGTTACCCTTTAAATTTAAGAGGAATAGGTCATTATGCTGCAAGGTGTCCGGAAAGAGCTAAGAGGAATAAACAAAGATATTAGAAAGAAAATAAAGGTAAGAAGATCAATAGAGTGTATTATGTGAATGAGGATGCTAGTATATCTGATGAGGAATCTGATTATGGAGATCCTGATGACAATGAATGCTTGTTCTTGGCTACAAAAGATGAACCTACTTCTGCTAATTCTAAAAAATAGGTGAAGAAATGACCTTCAGAGAAGGAGAAAAATGAAGGTATTATAATCTCTTCCCTACATGCTAAATAGGAAAAGAACTATTGGGTTGTTGATAGTGGCAATTCACATAACATGATTGGTGATAAGAGTATTTTTTTTAAACTTGAAAAACATGATGGCAACTTAGTTATTTTTGGAGATAATATTGGTGCTAAAATTTGTGCGATAGGTTCAGTAAGTTTTGATGGCAAGCATAATACTAATGATGTCTATTATGTTAAGGGTTTAAGGCATAATGTTGTGAGTGTTGGAAAAATATGTAGTAAATGATATAATATTGTATTGGAGGATGAAATATGTGAGATCAGAAAAGGATCTAGAATAATGATTGCTGCAGGAAAGAAATATGAAGGAAATATCTATCAAAGTAAGGGTGTTGATGGACAATGCTTTATGACTTAGATTAATGATAGTTGATTGTTGTATCGGAGAATTTGTCATATGAATTTTGATAACTTGGAAAGGATTAGTGCAGTATAGGTCATGAGAGATTTACCAAGGATTACAAATCCTACTAATGCTATTTGTAGGAATTGTTAGTTTGGGAAGAAAGCAAGAAATCATTACATATCAAAGGAACAATCTACTACTGGACTACTAGATTTAATTCATACAGATCTTTGTGGTCCTACAAGAGTGATAAGTCTACAAGGTGAAAGGTACTTTATGACTTTGATTGATGATTATTCTAGATATGCATGGGTTACATTTCTTAGAGAGAAATCATATGCATTAGATAGATTCAAGACATTCAAAGCTATGGTTGAAAAAAGAGTAAATTTGAGGATAAAATTCTTAAGGTCTGATAAAGGTGATGAATTCACTTCCCATGAGTTTAATATGTTTTATGAAGTGCATGCAATAAAAATGAGATTTATCTGCTCCGAGAACTCCTCAACAGAGTGGAGTTGTTGAAAGGAAGAACAAAATGATTCAAGAGGCTAGTAGATCAATTATTACTGAGGTTGGTTTACCGAAAGTTTACTAGAGAGAAGTTATTCACACTATTTTTTATGTATTTGAAATCGAGTTCAAGAAAGAGAAAATAGTGCAAATACCTCCTATGAGCTATGGTGTGGAATAATTAATATTGTTAAGTATTTCAAGGTATTTGGAAGCAGATATTATATCAAAAGGGATGAAAGAAATTTAGGAAAGTTTGATGCAAGAAATGATGAAAGCATTTTTATTGGATATTCTACTAGAAGCAAGGTTTACAAATGTTTCAAAAAAAGACTAAGGAATATTTTAGAAAGCACAAATGTAAAATTTGATGAAGCAATGAAGAATTCAATTGATGTTGATGGATATGTATCTGATGAACTTGATTGCATAAGGATTGAAGAAATTGTGGAAGAACAGGAGAAGGATGAGTAAGAGAAGTATAATGAAGAAGAAGAAAAATAAGAAAAAGCTCTGGTAGAGTCCCCTAAGGCAGTTAGATATGTGCAAAAGAATCATTCAAAAAATCAAATCATTGGAGACAAGCCAAAATGAGTATTGACAAGAAGCAGAGCTATCATTGGTGAAGTAAATCTGTGTTTACTTTCTGATATTGAACCCAAGATTGTAAGTGAAGCATGTAAACATGAGCATTGATGGAAGCTATGAAGGAAGAAATTATGCAGATTGAGAAGAATCAAAATTGGGAATTGGTCCCAAGAATGACAGATAAAAACATTATTGGATCAAAGTGGGTTTTAGAAATAAGTTGAATGAGAATGGAGAAGTGGTCAGAAACAAAGAAATGCTTGTGTAAGGGTTACTCACAAGTAGAAGGCATAGATTTTCAAGATACATTTTCTCTGTTGGAAAGAATGGAAGCTATCAAAAAAAAATTCGTGTTTGCTTCTCATAGAGATTTCAAAGTCTATCAAATGGATGTCAGGTTTGCATTTTTGAATGGTGAGCTAGAAGAAGAGGTCTACATGGAACAACCAAAAGGATTTCAGTTGTCAGATCAACTGGATATGGTATGTAGATTGAAGAAAGTTTTATATGGTTTGAAGAAATCTCCTAGAGCTTGGTATGCAAGATTAGACAAGTACTTGATTCAACAAGGTTTCAACAAAGGTATGACAGATAGTAATGTATACTTTAAAGCTGAAAATGACAAAATATTGATTGTGGTTGCATATGTTGATGACATTATTTTTGGAGGAAATGAAACTATGCGTAAAATGTTTGTGGAAGAGATTGAAAAGGAATTTGAAATATCTGTGTTTGGAGAGATGAATTTATTTCTTGGGCTGCAAATTAATCAAACAGAAAAAGGAATCTTTATTTCACAGTCTAAGTATGCAAGAGAGATGTTGAAGAAGTTTGGGATGGATAGTTCCAAACTGGTATGCACTCCTATGGTGACTGGTTGCAAATTACGTAAAGATGATGATTCACCTAAGGCTGATCAAAGCAAGTGTAGATATATGATTGGTGGAATGTTGTATTTGACTACTACTAGACCAGATATTATGCATGATGTCTGTCTTGTTGCTAGATTTCAAGAAGATCCTAAAGAAACACATGTTGTTTCTATTAAAAGAATATTCATATATTTGAATGGCACTCTGTATTATGGCTTGTGGTATCCTAGAGATACTGAATTTACACTAAGTGCTTATATAGATGTAGATTGGGTTGGATGTGTAGATGAAAAAAGAAGTACAAATGGTGGCTCATTCTTTCTTGGTTGCAAATCGGTGGAATGGTTGAGTAAAAAGCAATATTCAATTTCCCTATCTACTATTGAAGTTGAGTATATCACTGTTACATCTTGTTGTACACAAGTTCTATGGATGAAAAAAACATTGAAAGATATCAAAATTATGTATGATGATACTATTTCTATCTTCTATGATAACAAAAGTTCATTTAACATTTCAAAGAATCCAGTGATGTACTCAAGGAAAAAGCATATATCTATCAGGTATCATTTCTAGAGAGAGAAGGTTGTGGAGAATGAAGTAAAGCTTGAGTATGTTCATACAAAGGATCGTATTGTTGATATATTCAAAGTCTCTTCCTAAAGATATTTTTGTGTATCTCTGGGAAAAGTTAGGGGTCATTGCTCCTCCTTTCTTGAACTAAGATGTATATGGAGATGCATCAGTCTGGTGGGTCTAGGGATCTATTTTTCTTTTGGACTGATGTTTTGGTGGCTACCTCTTAGGGGGAGTAGGTAGTGTCAGGTGTTTTCCTTATATGAGTATTATGTTTCTAATGTCAAAAGAGAAATCAATGTAAAACATATTTTTCCTTTGCCATTGATGTCAAAGGGGGAGATGAGAGAGATGTGAAAAAAAAGAGAATGAGAGGAAGATGAAGAGTATCATGTGAAAAATATTATCTACTAAGGGGGAGAAACAAAAGGAAAAATCATGAGAACTATGTTCAGAACTAGTATGTTGTCTTTGATGGTTTTTCACATCATGTGTTGCCATCAATGGCAAAAGGGGAGATTTTTGCAAGTATGAAGAAGTTGTTGCAAGGTGTTGTCATTGATGTCAACTGGTCAATTGGTTATCAACTGGTTGTTGTTGTCATTAATGTCATAGATGCAGGTTATTGGTTGTATATGTCGAGGATATTGAGAAAATTGTATTGAAGGAAGATTGTAGGTGTTCAATGGTTGCTTTAGGTTTTTCTTCGAGATTTGCTTCTATGTGTGTGTGGTTCAGATATGTTGATCATGGTTTTTGGAAGTTGCTATATCCTGATTTTTGGTTTTTGATTCATTGTAAAGTGCGAGTTATGTTGACCAATTGTGAATTATGGTTTTCTATGTATTTGACTGAGGTCCAGGAGAAATGTTGTTGGTCTAGATTTCTCTTTCGTTAAGTCTTATGAATTTCAATTCTAGAGTTAAGTTGTTATGATCATGTTGAAGATAATTTCAATATCTGGAAGGATTGTGCTTAATTGTTCTATGTGTTTTACATTGGTTTGGCTGGCCTTGTATTAAACACTACCTTCAAAATTGATGAAGCATGTTGGGAACTATTTGGGTCCTCATCAAGCATGTTTCTGGGTCACGCTCATTCTAATTACACCCTAGGATATTTTGGCATTGACCTAATTTGAATTTAATGATGGATGGGTGACTTTGGATATGTTTCAAAGTTGAAGATGGTATAAATACAGGATGAGTTAGTGGTGAAAATAGAACAAGAGATAAGAGAAAATAAATAGAGAAAATAGATGCGAAGTAGGTGTGAATCAAGTGGATGAATGTAATGTGAGTGTAGTAGATCAGTGTGAAGTCAAAATGTTGAGTTTTCAGATGCAGTAAGTTGAAGGTGGACTCTATCATTCATGCATGTCTACAAGTGGTTGAGAAAATTGTGGTGGAATTATCTGTTGCATTGAGATTGTCTTCTCTCTATAACATATCTCTTCTATCTTCTTTGTATCTTTGGGGTAGTGAGCCCTCCGAGTGGTTAGCCCTATTGGACAGTGAGTCCTTGTTTTGGTAGTGAGCCTTTTTCTCAGGAAGTGAACCTTTTTGTAATCGGTTTTGATATTCTCTATAGTGTGAGTTAATCCTTGCCATGGTTTTTCCCTCATTGGATTTTCCATGTAAATATGGTGTTATTGTGTTTGTGTGATGGTTTTCAATTTCTACACTTGCACTTAATGTTTAATCATTTAAGCAGAGTTAAGAATTGTGATTGATCTAAGTTCTGGTAAATGTTATAAAAGTGAAATTTGCTACAATTAATTCAGCCCCCCCTCTCAGTTGTCTTGTTCAACATAGATATTTTTCCATTTTTATAGATAAGCTTTCACAGGTGTGCCTTTTTTACCTTTTTCTTGCATGGAGTTGCATGCCACTTTTCAAGTTGGTGATTGATCTCCTTTGCATTATATATGTACATATTTATATAATTTTATTCATTCTATAGATTATTGATAAATAACTATTCTATTTGTAGATAGGGAAATTCAATCAGATTTAATGCTGAAATGATAACCTAATTAAATCCCTATCAAGCACAATAGAGTACGAAACAACATGAAAATCACAATAAGAAGCACAAATGCAAACCGATCTCTACGCTAACTCGATTTATCTCCATTGCTCTTCTCCACCTGCATGAGAATGCAATATTTTGAAGGGTTGACAATAGAGGAGTGTTGGATGCTCATTCTTGTAGCATAACGACTTGATGACGAAAATGACCAATGAAGAGAATGATGGATAGAGATGGAAAACTGATTTTGACAGAGTCTGGATGCTAGATGATTCTCTCTAAATGGCTTGTGAAAGGTTTGATTTATAGATTTTCGATGTGGACAGAGATAAGATTTGATAAGATTGATAAGGATTTGATTTTTGACAAAAGAGGAAATATAATGAGATGAGATAAGATTTTTGAAAGATAGAAAGATTTTGATTTATTGTTTTAAAGGAATTAAAACAAGATAAGATAAGATGTGAAAAGATAGAAAGATTTTGATTCTCTTTCAAAGGAAATAAATCCTGAAAAAGATGAGAAAGATAATTGATGAATTATCTAATTAAATTAAATTAATTAGATGCACGTGAGTTTCAATTTTGGAAAGAAAGCGAGAGGATCCTTTTAAGATTTTATTAATTAAATAAATATTTAATTTATTTAATTACTGTTGGATTTATGATTTCATTAATTAAATAATATAAATTATTTAATTAACATTAGAAAATTAATAGAAATGATTTAATTAATTAAATAATATAAATTATTTAATTAACATTTAGAGGAATGGATGGAAATGATTTAATTAATTAAATAATATAAATTATTTAATTAACATTAGAGGAATGGATGGAAATTATTAATAATTAACATTAGAGGAATGGATGAAAATGATTTAATTAATTAAATAATATAAATTATTTAATTAACATTAGAGGAATTGATGAATTATACATAGGAAGGGAATAAATTAAATTAGTCAAATAAATAAGATTTATTTAACTAATTAGATGATGACATGGGTACCTAGGGCAAAACATGATACAAGATGTCTAAATGATGCGATGTTGTGACAAGGTATCGTAAGAGGACAATTTTTTGATGTCTACACTATTATATTTGTCTTCTAATTCTTTGTATTACTTTATTTTTATAATTTTGCAAGGCATGCGATTGTCCATCATTCATGGCCCAACTGGTGCCAATTTTTTGCTAGAAGATCTAGGTTCTGACAATGTTGACTAGGGGCCCCATTTTAAAATTCATTTATTCCACTATGTTTTAAAAGATTATTATTTCTTAGAATCGAGCTTTTTTCCAAAAATTTCTTGCCCTTTGATGTGTAAAGTGATATACCAAAATATAAAAATCACATTTCCCATTTTCTCTTACATCCTTTTAGCTTAAGGTTTAGGTCACTTTTCTCAACATGATAAAATTAAACTACTTAATGATTCATCTCATTATATACTTCAATTATAACACTTCTCTAAACAACTATAGCCATCTATTAATGTTATATCCCACAAAACACAACCAACTTATGGACAACATCCTTATCTTGAAGCGCCCAATATTTTAAAAACTATCATCCTTTGATATTTCTATAGATATGTAGGAGGTCTTTATTTACTCCAATATGTTACAATACCTTCCTTATAGACAAATCTAATATTTTAGAAGCTAAACCTCACATCAATTTGTTTCAATACCTTCCTTTCAGTGAACACCAATATTTTATAAGCTAAACCTCACATCAATTTGTTTCAATACCTTCCTTTCAGACAAGACTAATATTTTAAATATTAAACCTTAAGTTTCTCTTGATCATATATCACCAACTAATTTATTAATTCTTTTGACTTAGACCAATATTTTAAAGACTGCCAAGCCTTAGATATTTTCTTAACACCTATATAAATTATTAATTATCTTATTATAAAGATTACACGACCTTAATTATTTTTGTTATCTTCTTTTATACTTCCTAGGCTTAAAAGTTCAAATTTTAGTCCTAAGATTTGGTATTTGGACATTTTCTCATTTTTTTCACCTCAACAAAATTGAATTGGATCATAATTCATTGAAAATTTTGTACCTTTCCAAGCATACCCCTCAACACCTCTTGGTCTTTGAGAATTTCCTTGTTTTTCTCACCCATCAGCACCTCTTGGTATTTGGGCATTTTCTTATTTTTCTTAGCCCAACAATTTATTGAATTGGATCATGATTCATAAAATAATTTGTAACTTTTCAAGCTTACCCATCCACACCTCTAATAAAACACATTGCATTTGTTTTGAATTTTCATGTCTTATTACAACCATCTAAAGTAGTGAAAACTCCAATTCGCACGAAATCACCCAATCAAATACATAACAAAATTAGAATGAGGTTTAAATTGTTGATCAAAGGATACATATTGACTACCAATCCTGACACAAACACTAATTTATAAAAAAATAAAAAAATTCAGCCTATAATTTAATATATTTTCCAAAATACAATGTTCAAGGATTTTATATTTTTTCAAAAAAAAATTTGGCCTTGATTTAACAAGCTTCGATTAATAATAAGATAAAAAACAATATTGGCACCTCTGCCTAAATTTTAATGGAGTAAAATTAGAAATGGGACTAGAGTTAATCAAGTTATTTCTCTACTCCATTTCTCAAAATATAAGCTAAATTTAATATGAATGGAAGAATCTGAGTGGAGCTAAGCCTTTAGTCAAAAGTAATAAAAAATGGCACTACACCTAATCTAGTTATTTCTTACTAAGAGAAGAGATGCCTAGATTCCATTGCATAGTTCTATTTCTCAAATTGTAAGCTAAATTTTAATTTGAAAATTGTAAATAGAAGTTTGTTCCAAGAAACGAGTAAAACACTTCATGTATATATGAAAATTGTAAATAGAAGTTTGTTCTAGGAAAACGAGTAAAACACCTCCTGCATATGAAAATTATAAATAGAAGTTTGTTCCAAAATGAGCAATATACATCATGCATATAACCATATAATTTTCAATGACAAACCATAACTCCATCTAAAAAAATTACTCCATAAATAAAATGAGAATGAGATATAATTTTAAAGGTAAATCCAGAAAAAAACATTCACAATACACCACAAATCATTTTGGAATTCAAAAAGTTGCTCAATATAGAAGCATTCGTGATGATAAAACATTTAACTCTCATTCTACAAGTCATAGCTCCCAAATATGATCAAATCCTACCCAAAAAAACATACTAAACACCTAACACTTCAACATTTGACTTTTACAATATGCATATACTAGCATTAGTTTGAACTTATAACATATATACTTTAAAAAACTTGGCATTCAAAAAATTCTCTGCTTGGCATTGCTACAATTTGATGTAAGCTTTAAAGAAAATTCTATGAAATTTTTTCATTCTTAGGAGAGAGAAGCTTTGTCATTCTCATATGCAACTTCTCTTGCATCATAACAAGATGCTTAATAGCAGCTTCCAACTCAACAAGTTGTTCTCGCCACTTGTGCTCAAGATCTTCCATTTCCAAGTCGTTCAATGGTGGAAATCCTCTTGATTTGGAAGAAGAAATACTTTTCACCATCTCGCCAATAGATAACTCAAAGTCATCATACGTGTTGTTGTTGGAAGAACCTTGTCTTACTTCCCTTGCAATTTTGATGGCATAATCCTTCAACTCGTTAAACATAGATGCATGACACTCATCCTTAATCGTGTTCATCATATCCATGTGCTCTTTGGATAACTTAATCAAATGGGTAACACTTATACCTATGAAATGAAGAAAATTGTAGCTCTATGTTTTGGGAGATAGAACTAAAGGGGGATTTGGGTTCCTCCACCAATTTCCTTCAAGTTTCATTCAAGGAAACCTTAGAGATCTCAATCTAGGGATGAAAATGAGGGAAAGAGATCTACAATAAGGTGCCCTAGGGGTGTGATTAAAGACTAAAAGGGTGTTCACCACCAAGCAAGGGATTGGAAAGAAGAAGATGAATGCAATGTGAAAACCTAACCATATGACATAGAGTATGAAACTGAAATACAAAATAACAAATTGAGAATGAGTAGAAGGGTACATGGAAGAAAGATGTGATCAAAACAAGCTTTGAAACCCTAAAATTTTGATTTTTAATGCTCACTGGGACTCATACACTAGTCTTAGAAATTTAGTCCCAAACTAGGGTTTCTATGCAGAAACTGGAATCTCTCATTGGCTGATCTAGATCTCCTAAAATATGGAAAATGGTAGTACTGGGATTCATATTCCCAAGGTGGTGATTTAGTCCCAGTAATAGGGTTTGGCTGAAACTTAGGTATTCTCTGGTGATCTCCTATAACTTTTCTCCTATCAAATCTCTGAGCTGAAAACCCTGAATTATGACCCGTAGGTGACTTTTTGTGAACTTTCTTCAATCTTGCAACTTTTTCTTAAAATACCTAGATCTACAATCACACATCTAAAGAGAGAAAAACTTGTTGATTGTTAGGGAGTAGGGGTTTTCCTTGGTCAAACCCATTTAGGCAATTAAACCTTATGATGAAACATGAAATATGAACAATGATACCTTGAATGTTGTCTTTAAATGTAAGTCGACAATCTAACATGAAGTGGCCATGTAGAATTTAGATCTTGATCTTGAATTGGATATGAAACAATGCATAACTTGGATCTTGAAAGCTGCATCACAACAGTAGCTCAACAACAAGCTTGATGCTTTATACATATAACACAATGATGGATCTTGAATTATTGCAAGAATCTTCTTCAAATTTTCCTTTGAATGCTCATGAAATGCTCTTGAATGTCCTTGAATTCTCTTGTAAACTCTTTTGAAAGTGCTCTTGATTGCTCATGAGGTTCTAGGATAAAACTATGTGAAATAACCTTGTATTTATACTTGTTTATGCCAAATTTATCAAAATTACAACACTACAAGTTGACATCAAATCTAGGAGGATAAAATCCTACCAAAAATTGAATTCAAAATGGGTTCTGATTAGAGTGGGATTCATATGCCTAAGGTGGTGTATGAGTCCTAGTGGCTCAAAACTGGGGCACAAACTCCAAGACAATTCATGTTTAATGTGAAACTTGAAATCAGGTCCCAAGACCTAGGAAAGACTCATATGCCCAAGGTGGTGTATGAGTCCTAGATCACCAAATCTGGAACATATTACCCAAAACACTAAATTATGATTGGTTATAATTTACTAAGTGACAAGATTATCCACAAAAAGATACAATTAAAAAGCTTGTGGGTACAAAATAGGACCAATTAAGGCATAAATAATCCCAATTAATTAATAAATCCCTAAATTAGTGTGAAAGTGTTAGGATACACTTTACAACACCCTAAATAAGGCACAATTAGGTTCATTTTATCATTAATTATTCATTCCCAAATTAAGTGTGAAAAAGGGATACTTTTTCCTACACTACAACCTAAAACCATTTCACCACCTTTGTTGAGCTTTACATGGTAATAAAGGGGAATGATTATAAACAATAGACATTTAAAATGATTATAAATGAGAGAGATTTAAAGAAACTCTTACATCCATTACAACACCTGACAACCCCTGTAGCAACTGCATCCCTAGGGTTACTATCATCCATCACCTTCCTCCTCTCCTCACAGCCAACCTTATTCGGTTCCTCCTCAATGCTAATTTTATTTTCAATGGGAGCACCCATCTCCTTTGTCTTCTCCTCACTACCAACCTTCTTCATTTTCTCCTCAAAGCTATTTTTCTTCCCAATGGAAGCTTCCTTCTTTGTAGTATTCCAAGTTGCTAAAGTAAGATTATGTAAGACTCATTATTCTACATTTTTTTTAGCTTTCTGAACTTTTTAGAATATAAATTGTCATCTTAAGCATCTTATATTGTTAAAATTGTTATATTATTACCAACTAATGGAAAATTTTCCCCGAAAATTAATGCTTAGACAACAAAACATTAAAAAAAAATCCCCATACCCTATTCATTACATGTCTTTGATGATTTAAGATATCAAAATTATTTTAAAAAAGTTGTTAACAATGTTAAATTTTTTAATTATCTTTTACAACAAAATAATATTTCTAGCGATTATTTAAACATGCAAGCCCTCACAAACAAGAATACCTAAAACACTCATCCCAAAAGATAACTGATCCCACTTTTCATGGAAAAGTTTTGAATATGAGAACCATTACATTTATACTATTTTGGGTTGTAGAAGCTGCATGATACAAATAAGAATGGTAGCCATCATATTTACAGTCTTCAAGTTTTTATTTATAGATATGTGTTACACTAGTTTTATGAAGTACGATGTTCTTTTGGGGGGGGGGGGCGCGTTAAATGTTACATGTGTTAATGAGGTGTAGAATAAGAATGTTCAAAATATCGTGTAGAGCATATATGATCTATATTTTTAGGATTTAGGACGGAATAATGTGTAGTTTTCAATCTAAAAATGATTTCACAACAACATCCAATTTTAGATGAAATTATCTTTAATTTCGATGTACACTGGCAGTAAACTTTATAGCAATTTGCAGCTAATAATAGTGTAAATCTAACTACTGTTGTTGCTATGGTTTTATCTGATTTGATATATATCTATGATGCTATGTCATTGTTTCTGTAATATGTTTATAGCTTGTTTCATTCAATTATAAATAAATAAAAATTAACCACTGTTTCATAGTAGAAGTTTTCACACAATCCCAGAACCTGCTTTAAATTATTAAATCTTAGTTTTTCACATCTTTTATTTAATTATAAAATTTATTTTTTGGATTTTATTTTATTTTTAGTTTCTTATATTTTATGATTTTAATATTGTTATTAAGTTTTGGTATGTTGTTCTTCTTAAAAAAGAGAAGCATTCAATGATCACGATATAACGTAATGATAGGTAGTGTAAGGTATGAGATTTGATCTTGTGATCTTATAATGCATGTTGGTTGTTTTGAATTTATTTAAGTGATCATTGCTTTATCACTATTATGACAATTTTCTTTTTTAAACAAAGTTCTTATTTTTGTGTCAATGTTGTGTGGATATCATTTTTCTAACATTTTTAGTTAAATGATTGTGCTCATATTTTGTTGCAAAATCCATGTGATTTCTATAGAATTATCCAATTAAATGTACATTTTTTAATTTTTTAACCTAGAGGGGGGAAATTAACAAGAAATAAAGATATAGCGACATGGTTATGTATATTATAGGATTGTTCTTGAATATGTTGTTTAGGCTCTAAGGAATGCAGTTTTGTGAAGTTTGAGTATTTGAAATGTGTGTACACGGTTGAGATTTTGAGAGAATTTCAAAGAAAAAAATAAGTAAGAAGTTAGAGATGTTTTTTGAGACATTTGGCTTTTAATGTTAGTTAAATGTTTAAATTGTTTACATTGAGCACATGAATTTTGGTTCATGACATACACTTTAGCCTAGTGTTGGTGATCCAAAATGTATCCCTTAGTTTAAGAGGTTCAACCAAGACCTAGACTTGGGGATCTATATTAGTTGAGACTAATCGGACAAGGCTCATGGTCAAAAATTGTAGGAAAATAAGGGCCAATTGACAAGAGTGGGTGAATTTTCTACACTTTTGGCTCTCCAAGGCCAAGGATGATGATTTTAGAGGTCACCAATGAGACAATTATAGAAAAATAACAACATATTATGCCTTAATATAGTGTCACCTTTTTTCATTCCCCATAAGCCCCTCATGCTTTAGAAGTTAAGAAAATAAAGGAAAATTCTTTAAGTGTGATATGTTTCAAGTCATATCTAAATATAAGAAAGTTTTTTGAATTTTAGGTTTTCCCTTACCAAAGTAAATTTCTCATTTGACCCCTAAAACCCCAAATCCTTTGTAGGATTTTTTTTAGATTTTCACTTCCCTAGATACCATTTCCTTGGCACCCCTGAACAATGAAACTCTAATTTCTTCCAATATGTTTTTTTTGTTAGAGTTTTAGGCTCACCCTTGCTTGTGTTGTAATGACCCACCCAATTAACTAAACAGTCAAGGAAAAATTATAAATTTTCATAGAAATTCCATAATGTTTTATTTCTTTTTGAAAACATAAATCCATAAATATATAAATTTTCATCTCATATTAAATGTGCTAACATTACATATTTTGAAATAAGATGTATAATCCCAATTAGGACTACTATCATATTAATGCATAAAACATCAATAATACACATCTTTGAATTTTCATTACAAATGGTTTAACCATTAGCCAGACATCATTAGTCATAATCGATTCATCTAGGTCAAGAATGACAAATTTTCGTGGGATGCTATCACTACATGCGAATGTCCATGCTAGGTGATAGTGTCCATACAATTTATGGTTAAAAATGACAAGAGACAAGAACACAAGAGAACACAAAATGACACAAAAAGGTGTCTACTAAAAAGAAGGCCTAAGGACCTCGACAGGGAAAAAAGATGATGCAAAGACTAAAATGAGCCTACATAAATGCTAGGGGAATGGATACAAAAGTGGACTTAAAAATTAGTGTGAAATTGCAAGAGTATGAAATTTACTACAAGTCACATACAATTACATAAAATATAAATCCTTGGTCTAACAAATGATTACAACCTAAGTGCCCAAAAGGATGAGTTAGAGATGATAACAAGAAGATAATTGGGTAAAAGAAAAGAGAGAATGATTGATATTTAGTAAAAGAAAATTAGAAAACATAAAAGTGATCACTCAATAGAAAATTACAAATAATTCCTAGTGAAATGAAAATACAAGATTTATATTCCAGTGATATATTATATATAAAAGACCTGATGAAAGTTGGAGAAAACTATTTTTTACACTATAATCAAAGTCAATTTATCATGCACTCAAATAATTTTGATATCAAGGACATAAACAATATGTATGAAGTCTACTACTTAAAATTTTGAATCTTTAAGTATGTTCTCAATCAATAATTTTCAACACACATTAACTACAATTTAGTACCTTCTTGAATTATCACATTTTAATCCAATAATATATGACAATAATAATTATTAAACTTAAGTAAATATCAAATTACTATTTACAACAACCTATTGATTATAACAAAAATTAAGCCAAGGACTTTTAATGGATAATGCAATTTAGAAATTTATAAATCCTATAATTTCCATTTTTAAAGTTGGATCCTAATTTAAAATTATTTTTTCAATGTTTAACAATTTAACTCATGTTTTATAAAAAAAAAAAAATCTTATTGGTAAAGGAAAGGTTCTATGAAATTCAGCAAATGTAGTCACTATGACTAATTAAACTGAGTACCTTCTAGCTCAGTATAGAAAACACAAAGCATAGTGTTTTCAATGAAGATATTTCTAAATTCTCATGTGATTTCAATGGAAGTGGGTAAAAAAAATTTCTCGATGGAAGTGACTATATTATTACATGTGCACACTATCTAAAATTGTAAAGATGAAATTTATCAAGTGACATTTTTAGTTTGTTTGGTAAGATTAATTGTGTCTTTTCTTATTTACTAAATTCTAATATGTTTAGTGTCCTAGAATTTTTAATGTATTTATATTATAATTGATGTTACTTAGTAATGATAAAGTAGAGGTTCAACTAGGTGGGCACTCTACCTTAGTATGCTTCATAGACATCTAAGGATTAGTTGCTTCATTTTATATTAATCAATTTTTGTTTCAAACATTTGGCTACAATGGACCCTTGATCAAGAAATAGTTAGTTAGAGTTGAGATTTCCGGATTGTAACTGTGTGCAATCTTTTTTGCATCAAAAGATGTCTCATCACTAACTAACTAAGATTACACACAGTTACAATCTAGAAATATCAACACTAATTGATCATGGATTGTGGAACCTCTACATGCAACTATGAAATAGTTCCCATATCTTATGCTTTTGGATGTCTTGTTTATTGAAGTTCTAGTGATAATCTTTTATAATATTGTGTTTGAACATGTAGTTTTGGAATGTGGGCATATTTTTTATAACATTTTCATTTCAATGTTGCTTATTTACCATTAATTGAAGAAGTTAAGAATATAAAATCTTTAGCAAGATGTCCCTTATATAGACAAATATAGTATTATTTACTAATTTCTATTGTGGAAATGATTTACATTAGATTATTGACGACTCTAATATATTGAGTAAGTGACCTTTAAATTTTCCATTTTCTTATTTTCTAAAACTGACTTCCTGTTATGTATTAATTGTTTGCATAAGTGTTATTACATTGCGTAGTTATCAATTATTAATGTGGTTATGACGGTTTATACAACCGCATCCTATAACAGTTATAAACCGCATCCTAAGACAGTTTGTAATCCTCCTATATATATCCTTTCATACAGAACTATGGATCAGTCAATTACGTTCACACAATCAGTATTCACATGCAGTATTCGCTATCATATGGTATCAGAGCCCAATGCATGATGGATAATGGCGATTCAGAAGAGGAATTAATCTGTTATAAAGGCGTCTGAGTCGTGCAAACTTTAATGGAAGCATAGACAAGGCGTGTAAAGGTTAAAGTGATGATCAGAGTGGATTTTAATTGTAATAGTACAACAATAAAGAGAAAGTAGAAGAACTATTAGTGAAGGAAGGTGCCAAAGTTAAGAATCAGATATAAATCTCTTGCTGGCCACATGAAGTTTGAAGGCATTTGATTCTTACTGAAGCAGAGACAAGCATGAAGAATGTGTGAATAGTAAAAATGTCTTGCAACATATTGAGATACGCCTGTATGATATTATGCTTGTTCTGGCCTGATTCCTCAAACACTAAGAGTTAGGAGAAGCTTCTTCAATCTTGAACCAATCCACTTGCCTCAAAGGTCCTACAAGGAAGATGAAGTTAAATATTGCAGACCCAAAATTGGTATGAAATAAAATGCTGCAAAAGAAGTGTTCAGGGGAATATGGATATAGTGCAACGTTCCAATCTTTTATAAATATGAAGATTCAATCCTTTTTATCCAGTTGATCTAGTCCAGAAAGGTACACAACTGGCCTTTTCAAATATATTTTTTATAATATATTTGGCAAAATGCATTGATATGTAGGAAGATCGACTATCAGATACACTATGATGAATAAGTTTAAATGGATTTTATATCTCTTTAATTCCGATTTGTTACTAGAAACTTGGAAGTCTATTTATGGTCCTAACATTTTAATATTTCGAAGAATTTATAATATCTGGTGGCCAAGTTGGGATAGTTTTGAGACGATGAGAATGTAACTATAAGGGAAGTTGGTGATAAAATTACGCCAGTTTGTTTAATGTTGGACTATATATTGAAATAAGTTTGTAGCTTGGAAGAAAGTGTTTTTGGTGTTATATGTGGAGATCGATGTCTTAACTTATCAAGGATATGATCTATATTATTTTGATAAATGAGACTAGAATGAACAAAGTTGTGTATTCAAACATGATGATTTTTGTGGGAGATATGGTTATTGTTCATGAATGTCGTGATGTTAAATATGATATTGTGTTTGTACGGAGTGGAATGTATAGAATGGACTTCAAGATAATTGAGATATATCATAGAGAATATTGTGTTGTTTTTTCAAATATTAATTTTTTCTATGAGGATCCACCAGATGGTATTTTGATTAGGTTTTCGATGGTTGTGGTATTTCCCTTGGTGCTACTTGCAGAGGTTAAGGACTAACAATATCTAACTAGAGGCTAGCGGTACTAGAGGATGGAGGATTTTCCATCATCCCAAGTCAAATTCTCACCTTGAGATGATGCTTCGCATGAGAAGCATTTTTGGCTTTACTATTTTTTGCTTTTCCTTATTGTTACTGACATATTTGAAGAATACATATATTGTGAAGTTTGATTTTTGGAGACAGGTAAGGGGTTTGGTGAAGAGCTCAGTATGGATTTTTTCCCAATGATGCAATGCAAGAGCACAAACAACTCAACCAAACCTCAACTTGACTAAAACTCAACCAATTCTTGTTTACTCTTGCAACTAGGAGTTATCGTACCTTCACAAAACTCTTAATTCCAAAACACTCAAACTGAAATCAGGCATAAAACTTCTTGTTGATTCCTAAAACCATATTAAACAACATCAAAGTGATTGATCTAAACCCTTTCTCCAACATAAACATCTCAAACATAAGAACTTTCAATATAGACTATCCAAATCAGCAACTAGGCCCTTTGAGACAACATAAACAACCAACTCCAAATTCCCGAGCCCATCTCTCTTTCCTAATTCCACAAACAAGTGCAAATATGCCTTCAAAACCACATCATACCAACTCGCACCTTTTATTCATGACATTTTATCAAACACTTATATACTAAACCTTCATTTTAAACTCCAAAATAAGACTGTCATAAGACTGCCTTAACTGGTCAGTCAACAATAATGGACCCAAACTTGTAATATCACTCAATCCTAATAGTAAATGGATCTAAATACACTCAATAAACCTTCTGAAATAATAAATAAACACACCCCACAAAAAAATCACTTAAAAACCCCACTACACTGTAATTTCTAGATTTTTTCTATTTACAGTCCTAGGGCATCATTAGATCTACCCAAAACCTTACCCTCAAACCCTTCAACTTTGAAAACCTTTAGAATACATATAAATCTCACTATACATCAATTTATAGGAGGATTCCATCGTTAGAATAGGAGATATGCAATTTTCTTCACCATTGTTTACCCTAGTTCAGGGTTTTACCCACCTAGAGCAAATTGACCATAACTTTCACAAACTTGAATTAATTTAAAAGAAACCAAATGAAAAATAAATTATATTCATAGGGCCTTAACTAAAAATGGAGTATGAGAGGTTTCATGCATAGTACAAGGCCATACAATGGCTTGAAATCAAGAATTTGCAGGAAATTAATAGAAAATAGAATATTTCATTGAAATCTTCACAAGTCTACATCATTTCCCAACCTTCCTCAAAGTTTGAGAGGTTACATAATGCCTTTATAAACTCATTACATTCCATTCCAACTGTCCAAACACCCAAAACTAACTTTTAAGCTTCAATGACCCTTCAACTTCCCTAAGATTGCATTTTTACAATTTTGCATTGACAACAATTTGTCAATTTTTTGCAACTTTTACATTTAATGCCCAATGAATCCAAATTGCTTAACTCTGACCTAAAACAAACTTATTATGGCCATTTAGGCCTTATGACAACATGGAATCAACTATACAAAATCAAAACCCAAGATTTCCTCATGGAGGCAAGAATTTGCAAGGGGGCAGCTGCACTGGTACCTAGAGAGTTCACAAGACTGTGACCAAGGATTACACCTTTACGAGGGTCGAGGAGATAACTTGGAGGACGGTTTTCCATTAATTATGGTATGGACCAAGGATTATAACTTTACGAGGGTCAAGGAGACAACTTGGACGATTGTTGTCTAATAATTACAGTCTGATTCAGGAGTTCATGGGAGGACAAACTCGAGAATTCAACTCGGAGCTACACCTTTTCAAGGGTTATGAGGAAACTTGGAGGAGTTCCAATTGATTCAAGATTTGTTTTTTCAAAAGAAATTTTTTCTTAAGAATGTATACATTTTGTAAACAAATTTTTTTCTTTTATGTAATCCTTAAGTGGGGGTCCCTTGGCAAAGTGAATAAGAGCTTTTAGGGGGGTATGTGCAGGATCATGATGGGCCAAAAAGTGGCAATATGATGGGTTTGTGGCTAACAACTTTTTTTTTACCCAAAATTGTTGAAATGAAAAGGGTTTTTAAAGGAGATTCCCAACTTTCCACCAATATAAATTATGCTTTACTTTGAATTTAATAAGTAATTATTATTCATTTTCTATTTAAATTACGACTAAAGTCCCGATTGATAGGCTAATTGAAAACATCTATAGATTTCAAACGGTATCACATTTTTGAATCCAAAACATGTGTCACATTCTATGCTTCACATACTATAGGATTAAAAAAGAAAAATTGAATTTCATGAAGTTTTGACCAAGTTAAGGTGGTCACATACGAAGTTTTTATATTTTTTAAAATTTGTAATAAAAATCATAATTAATTATTTACTTGGAAAAATTACAAAAAAATATTCATCACATCGAGAAATGAATCATCTACTTATATCTAAAATATTAAAAAAAAAATTATCAGTTTATTGTGGTTAGGGTGGTCAAACAAACACCTACTTCTTATTTTTTCCATGAAATTTAAGTACTACTGCATTGAAATTTCAAATTTTCACCAAATAGATTTTTTTTTTTTTAAACAAACCTAGTAGTTTAGAAACTAAATTCAATTTGCTACAGATTCTATTCTTACATATTTTTGAAATAATATAGATAACTTATTCAATTTTTTACGTCAAGTTGCCTAACTCTGATTTTTTTGAATTTTTTACCACCTAAGGGCCTATTTTTTCCATGATGATCCTACACATACCCAGGGGATAAAATTGTAGGAACAATGTATATTAATAAGGGGGACTATTGGCGTAATTGTTATTACATTATGTAGTTATCAATTATTAATGTGGTTATGACAGTTTATACAATTGCATCATCTAACAGTTATAAACCGCATCATATGACAGTTATAAACCACATCCTGTGATAGTTATAAACCACATCCTATGATAGTTATAAACTGCATCCTATGAGAGTTATAAACCACATCCTATGACAATTTGTAATCCTCATATATGTATCCTTTCATACATAACTATGGATCAATCAATTGCATTCACACAATCAATATTCAAATACATTATTCACTATCATAAATATGTTAGAAGTTTCAGGAATGAACATTGAAACACTAAGTAATTTTGGTTATTTTGATACATAATGGTGAACTTATGTAGATTTAGTGCATCTTACATAATTGAATTTTCTTGCAAAGAAAAGGCATGTAATAAAATTTAACTCAAAATCAATTTGCTTAAATAATTATTAATTAGGGATCTAAGGTTATTTTTGAAACTTATATCTGTAAGCACTAGTGTTGTATCATTTATTTTGAATGCTAGTCCATAGAAAACATTCCAATGTGATAAATTAGACTTTATCACAAATCAAAATCCATACTAAAAGATCAAACTGGGGCCTTCTATGAGGCACTTATAATTTATTTAATTTATTGTAGCCTATCCAAGAGTAAAACAAGGAATTGAACTTGAATAATTTTACTAGTAAATTTATATCCACATTAAAAGGCCAAAATTTGAACACCTTTTTGAGGTACTTCTAAGACTAGCATGTTGTTAACGTGTTTACATATTCAATAGCAAAACAATACATAAATCAACATTGGGTTGGGTGATTTATCTATTTCATTGGATTACCCAATGAAATCCTCTTATGCCATCATAAAAATGGACTAATAGGAGAGCTCCTATGGGTTGTATTTAAACTCAATAAAATCCTTGAGGCAATTCTTCTCACCATCATGTGTAATCCCATGTTGTGAGATTGCGTAGCCTCCATCCACCAACTTCCCTTATTGGATATTTTCTCCTCTACAAGCTAAACATAGTATCATAGAGAGAACCAGTTGATGTTTAACCTAAGCCTCAACCACTAGAATCTAGTCCATTCTTATAAAATTTTGTGCTCAAATTCTCAACTTGCTTAATATTATAGGCTATATTTTGTCAAGGGCTAGTCTCCATCTACATATCATCAACCTAAGGAGCATGGGGTTGACATCATTCAATGTTTTGAGCTAATTTTTTTCCTAATGTTTTTTTTTATCTAAACTCTATAAAAAGTGGTAATGAGAAAACTAGATTGTTGTTGGAGAGTACTAAATAATATGAACAAGTCATCAAATTTTAATTGGCATTTGACTTGTGCTTTGCAGTATTCTTTTTATGATTAAAAGTATAACAATTATCAAATCAAGATTTTATCTTAAAGAATATTGTGCCTTTGATTGCACTAGTCTTCAGTTTGGCTAGCACCAAAATGGCATGCACTTAAAATTGAGATAAAGCTTCACTAATAATACATACAACTGGCGCAAAACACATTTTATGTCCATCTCAATCTTATTGGCATAATGTGTTCTTGGTTATTCTTATGTGGATGTCAAGAATGCCTATACATATATTCAACCCTTTTTATAAAAAAAATATTTATATTTTAAGAAAAATACTCTTGCAGTGTGTTAGAGATAACATTAATTACAATTGATGCTTACTTGCAATAAAATTAAGAGGAGAATGAGGTGATGTGAAGTTAGACATAAAAAAATTATATAGGGAAAACTTTAAAAGTGTGTATGCAATGGACTAACAATTATACTTGCAAAATTATAATGAAACTTCCATATCAAAGTGGTAGTCTAATGAAAACTAAATATAGTTATATTTTTTTTTTAGTATAAACTATTCAAAATATTTATATTTCTCATGGTTTTGTTGGATTGTGGTTGTGTTTTAATGTATGAGTTATGCACACACTTTTTGTGAAGGCTATTTCATTTTTAGAATTACTCAATTGTTTACATTTTGTGATATGCTACATTGTTTTTTCCAAATAAATCTAGTTGTTGGTTTGAGTATCCATCAAATAAAAAATAATTCAATAATATTTTTTCCAACATGTGCAAAAAATATTGGAAAGAAAGGTTCTATGTGGATCAGGTAGAGAGGATGAATGAAGCAAAAATTATTAGGTTGTGCAAAATAACTTTGTCCTAGGATTTATCTAGATCTACTTACAACAATATCTTATATACAACAATTCTTTTACTTGTATGTCATATAATAATAATATAAATTATGTCAAAAAATTTGAGGTAGATTATATTTCAGATTTATTGTTGCTTAATAACTCTTTTGTTGTAGCCCATGGGTTATCTTACCAATCAATGACGATGACAGTGGTTTGGGCTATGTTATCTCACTAGTGTATAGAATTGGTATTGTAATTCAATATAAATTTTGTTTCTAGAGATTTTTGATCCATTATGATTTTGGAAATTAAATGCTTGAGCAATAGTTATGTATTATCTCTCAGTATATTTGTAGAGCGAAACCTGTGATTGTTTAGTTTTAACATCAATTTGAAAATCCTTAGTGCAATATCATTGCATAAATCTTGACAAGGGAACATGGTTAGGAAGCAAAAGTTATTTATCCTACTACTTAAATTTTTTGTTTAAAGGACAACACTTGGGCCATTGAGAGATGTGAACTTAGGTTTAATAACACATTTTCAAATAAAAACTTGGAAGACTAAAGTTTATTGGAATGGTTCCAAGCCAACAACACTTGGATATTGTCTTCTCATAAGGTGACAACTACTGGTAAATAAAACCCTTATTAATTCTCTCAGAGTGTAATATCATAACATCAAGTTTAAGTTAAGGGAAAATACCACCTATTAAATACCCTATAATGATCAATGTTAGTGTTATTATAAAATATGGTTGATATATGTCAAGTCATGTCACTTTATTTATTTAAAACTAAGTTGAATTCAATAGCTTGAAAAATCAAAGACCAATGAAGGATAATTGAAACATGTGAAGAAAATTGAAAATTAATAAAGTGTGTTAACTAAAATTATGGATTAGCATACGAGAGCATAGAACACATATATGTGTGGGTCCTTCTAAATAACTCCAATTCACCATATATAATTATAACAATTTTGAAAAGCATTATAATAAATGAGTAAGATGTCTAACTAATGGAAAGAGAAGACATGAAATCTTGTTAAAATGAGATCCCTCACCATCCAAATCTAGATGGTAGTGATTCTCTTGCCTAAGAGGAGCTCATCTCTTCAGATGATACCAACCATTATTTTACTTATGGTATCACAAATACCAACATCTCAAACTTTCATGGCTACAAAGCTACCCTTCTTTGAAACATAGGAATAAGGAAACTATTTAGTGAAATGGAATTTTTGAGATCGATTTTATTGCTGGCCATTCTAAAGAATTTAAAATTGATGGTTTTAATTTGCATACTTCTATATTTTATTTAGTTTTATCTTATTTTGAGAAGCATTTACATTATTCTTAAAACATCTCTAAATTTATAATCATAACCTTAGAATTAAAATAATAGCATTGGTCAAGATTCTCCTACTCCTATCAAACCCTCTTAAATTTACAACAATTTAGGTCACATCACAAGTAAACAAGTTTATTCTTAGTCTTCTAAATAGATTTGTTAATTTGATCAAAATATACTTTTTATTTATGTCTCCTAAAAATATCGTTTAATATTTATTTTTAAGTGACAAAACATTAAGAATTTTAAAATTATCTCTATCTATAAGATATTCTTATGTCAATAATATCACCATTCTCTAAAAATAAAACTAAAAATTATACTATTTTATACATAAAATAAAATACAATATATAATTTTATTTTAAATATTATTCTACATATAAAATAAATAAAACTATTATATTTTCTAAAACTATCTTTTAACATATTAACTTACATATATTTTTATACACTAGATTTCAAAACCTTAAAAGAGTTTCAAAGAATGAAAGTTCCCACATAATTCTATTGAGAGGTATATTTTTAGTGCCTAATAGTGTGATCATACGTTGGAGATATGAGTACCTTGTTTTGAGCACCAATACACATGGCGATGGTGTCATCATTTGGGAGATATGAAGGTGGCATTCACAAATTTGGGAGGCCCTTGTTATGAGCACCAATACACATGGCGTCATCATTGCACAGATATGTTGAGATCTCAATGATGATAGGAAGTGATACCAATTCACTATGTGTTGGCACGGAGGAGGGATAAGCACGTATGGTTGAGGCTCACGGGCTACATCCTACGCCATCTCTATTATCGTGCAACACAGATTCGAATTCAGTGGGTTGTCTCTAATGAATTCACATATCACTCTGAGAA
Source organism: Sequoia sempervirens (assembly GCA_007258455.2). Classification (NCBI taxonomy): domain Eukaryota; kingdom Viridiplantae; phylum Streptophyta; class Pinopsida; order Cupressales; family Cupressaceae; genus Sequoia; species Sequoia sempervirens. The sequence continues at coordinate 24,089,589 of VDFB02000020.1, forward strand.
ACGAAGTTTGAATCCATTTCGATAGCGACCTTCAGTAATGATTCAAAGCACAGTCAAGCCTTGTTCGGCCAAAAGAAAGGTCCAAATGGAGGAGGAGGATGACTTGTCTTTATGAGGGAATTCCTCCAAAGGCAAGAGATCCAAGGCAAATGGCAACAAGCTGTAGGCTTCATCGAGAAGAAAGAAAAGGAGTTTGGTATAGAAATTTGTGGTCGTCAATATGGAGGCGCAAACAATGGGTGTTGATGATCCGAAGTTGAGGCCCAATGGAGGGAGCAAGGTCCGTAGGTCGAAGCGCTTTGAGAGCAGGTCGCTCAGAAATTCACCGGATTCTGTCATGAAATGGTCTGAGGAGCAGGAGATGTCACTGATGAACGCCATTTTGGACACGTGCACGCCAGATGGGGAGGTTAACATGGTAGAATTTTACCAATGAGAGAGGGAGCAGCTCCGGCTTGAGGTGAGTACATCCCAACTATATGAGAAATTGAGGAGCATGAAAAAAATATTTTGGTCTATGGTTAAGAAAAGGAAAGAGGGCAAGTTAGCTATATAGTTTGCTCATAAAGAGACCATGTTTTTGTTGTCAGAGAAACTCTGGGGCACCATTGAAGCTGAAAAGCCTAATCCTGAAGAAAAGGAGGCTGAGAGGTCTAGCCCTAATGAGATTGAGTTGGAAAATTCTGCTGAAAACTTTAGCTCCCCAAGAGAAGATACTTTAAACCCTAATTCTGCTGAAAACTCTAGCTCCCCAAGTGAAGGCACTCTCAACACTAATTTTGCTAAAAACCTCAAAAATAGAGAAAATAGGGCTATAAACACTAGTTTTACAGAAGACCCTGCTATAAACCTTGATTCTACAGTAAAGACTAAATGGTCCCCATGGGAAGAAACCCATGGGGAGAATGCAAACCCTAATTTTACTGTAAACCCTAAGCATATGGAAAATAAGGCTAAATTATCTCTGCGAGAAGAAACCCGTGATGAGGATACCCATTTACTTGAGGAGGATTCTATACATCAGGAAATACACTTGGAAAATGCAAGAGTAAGTGGTCATTTTGTTGAAAAGTCTCCACATCAAGAAATCCATGTGGGAAACGCAAGAGAATTTGGCCATGTTGTTGATGATTTTGGACTTCCACAGACTGAATTCAGGGGTTTGGAGTCGAGAATTGAAACATTAATTGAGAACTCAATCAAGGGGATTGAGACAAGACTTGAGGCAACCGTTAAGAACTCGAATGGTTGTGTTGCTTGTACAACAAAGTTTAAATCCTTGGAAGAGTTTTGTGGCAAATTGAGGAAGGGAAATGATGCGTTGTTGAATGCATCAAGAAAATTGAAAGACTTGATGCATGGTGTGGATTCTGTGGAGGAGTTTCCTAGTTTGGATGTTGCAGAAGCCTACCAATTGCAGCATCAATGGCACAAGATAAAGCTTCAACAACTCAAGACTTTTTCGGAAGGCTTGGAATTGTTGAATAATCAATATAAGTTCATGAAAAGTGTTCAAAAGTGAAAATGAGAACAATGAGTCTTAGAATATCATGGCCAACTGGGTAATAGAATATCATAGCCATCTTTTTGAGCAGATGCTTTTATAAATTTTGTTTGATATCCGGATATATTTGATGAGGGTGGGAAAAAGTTAGTATAGTTCTTGTCATGTTTGGTTATGTTGTTTTTTATGTTTAGTCCAGTTTTTCTAGGTGTGCTATGTTGGATGGTTGTAATGGCTTATTTCTCTTGATAGACTAGTGGTTGCCTGTATTTTATTTTATTCTGGTTGTAATTTCAGCTTGCTTCAATATATAAAATACAATTAGTATGGTTATATAAACAATTCTACATGTTTTTTTAAATCAATCAAATAGTAGACATGATGTTTCCACAGATCATGTGAATACGAAAGTATACTTCTAGAAATAACTGTGTAAGTATTTTTTTTCATTAAAACTCTTGTCAGTTTAACATGTTATTAATAATTTAACTTCAAGCCATGGCATACTCATCATGGGAGATTCAATCCCCTTCTATTTTTCCCATGGAGGATTTTGGTTTAGTATGTAGGACTCATAACACATGGCTTTTGATGAGGTGTGTGCACCTTTCTATTTATGTGTAGGCTGATGGGATTTTGGATCTAAATGTTGGCTTGAGAATGAAGTCAGTTTGATTTACACAACCGATGAACTTTCAATTTGAATGTGCTATGCCTTACATACATCTCCACATGTTTTTAAGCATTATATTCACATGCACAATAGAATTTTTTTATCATGATTTGCGTTTGGTATGGAGGTTCAGTTTATGTGGGGTTCGTTTTAGGTTCATATATATATATATATGGAATTAAGATTAGAAAATCACATAGTATCATGTAAATAATTTTATACAGTCAAATTCAGAAATATATCAAGTTTATCATATAAACAAAAAAACCATCATATATTCGAATGTTATTTAAATTATAAAAATTAACAATATTATAAAATATTTATTGTTCAAATTTCAAACTCAATATTAAAATAATGATATCAAGTTCAATAATTGATTTTAATCATCAAATAAATTTTAAAAATCATAAAATTTATCATCATTGATATGAAATGATGTAGGAATGTTAGATGGCCACAAGTAGTCATAGTGATATTGCCACTCACATTAAAATTGTGATAGCTTTTAAATTCCTTAAGTGAAAAATGTTGGGTAGTGGAAGCATCTAGGTCAATATGTTCTTGCTTTATATACCACATATATGTGTACCCTTCCTTGTAGACACATTTGTGTGAAAGGAGGTGCAAGTTGGAATGTTACATCATGTTTTTTTGCTCCTTTTTAGTGTAATTTATAGTGTTTTACCAGAATGAAAGAATATGTGCTCCAATTTCATTCAAATGGAGATGAACTATCAACCTATAAAGAAAAAGTAGAAATATAGTTATATATTATAAAAATTATAAATGAAAGTTAAATTTTAAAGTTCATAAAATAAAATTTATTATAATTATTTTTGATAAAATTTTGATTGGAGGGGTTATAGTCGGTTATGGAATTACCATCAATTGTGAGAATTTTTAAGCTTATCACGAATAGTCTCAATACTTAACTATTTGAGTGTACAAAATCAATGAACTTATACGTGATTGCATCTTGTAAATGAACAATGATGAAGATTTTATGAAATGTTGTTTTGTACCCTTTAACAACTTCAAAATCTCTATATGGAACAATCTTTGTTGGCAAAAAAACATCTTAACACTAGTACTTTGGATTCAATGCAAAGATAAGAATATGTAGTAGGGTGGTCATTGTGTTCAATTTTTTTCAATAATTGTATGCACATTTATTTGATGCAATCATATGCAAATTTTGTCCATGTAATCATAATAAATCATGTTTAAATTGGGCTCAATGAACCTAAGGAGATGCTCCACATGATTCTATCAAGATTCATCTAGGATCATCCACTTAATATGTGTTTCTCACTTAGTGTTGTTTTTTCCTTCACATGGACCAAATTTGGATAATCATCATACTAGAAAGTGTCTCAAACTTTCACAAGTCATCTCAAAAATATTATGTTAGAAGCAAAATGGGTCTTAACAACCTTTTCAAAATAAAAGATAAAATAATTAAAAACAAGTTTTACCAAAGAATTAGAAAAAAAAATCAAATTATGATCAATTAATTAATTTTAAAAATACAAAACCAAGGAACTAGAGTGAAACTAAAATATAAAATTGTATACTATTTCACTCACCCTCAATAGCTTCACTTTTGAAAAATGATATAAAAATGTCTTGTGATGTCATGGTTAGTGATAAACAATTGTATGTCCTTAACCTCTCCATAACTCTTTGATCCAATCAATTTTATTTTCAATATTTTGTAGCATAAGATAAAGAAAATGGACCAAAGAAGGTGCTAAAAAATGTGTGACTATTATTCCTCAACCAACAACTTGCATGTCATGTCTAATATGTGTAAATTCAGTTTAAGTTACAAGCACATGTTTAATAATGGTTAATGGAAATTTGCATTGCATAGAGTATTTTTATATCACTTCCCATTTACAAAAATTTCTACCCATTCTCTCTTCTTTTTATTTTTTGTAGATAGTTGAAGCAACTTATAGTTTATGCAAAAAAAATTAATTGAATTCTAAAGATTTACTTTTCATGTTGGTTTAGAAAATCCATATACTTTGACATGCATACTCATGTTATATTTGTACGCCTCAAAGTGGAGGCAAGATGTTGCACTAAAATTAGAAACTCATGCCACTTCCAATTTAGTATTAGGCCTGCCTTAATAGAGAGTCTTAATGCAATAAAATATCAACAATTGACACACTCTTGCATTGTGTTTGGTCCATGGCCTGATTCCTATATATATCCATTCCATCCTTATTTACAATCATTCTCGTACATTCACCATTATTGCACCCTCATTTGGCCTTATTTCCACATATTCATCCCATGCCTTGAAATTATCATTTAACATTAATGTTCATTTCTACACTTCTCAGGCACATAAGATTGAACTTTAGATTTGAACTCGCATTCAAATTCCAAGTTTCTTGCCCTTTTCTAGAGTTGGTACAAACCAAATTGGTACATGGTACTTTTAGGCCTAGTCGAAACATTCCTTGCCTCACACTTGAAAATAAATTTGAACTCGCAACCAAAATTTTCATTTAAAAGGATGGAAAAATATTGCCTCGAGTTCAATAATATAATAGATCTAAACCCTCAATATTCTTAGATTCAATTTTTTATTGTTGTGAAAGATTGAATCAATTGTTGTCAAGAGATTGGTTTTGGTTTGTCTCATTTAAAAAAATAAATCAATTTTGGTAGCCTTGTTTTGTAATACTTTCTTTGCAAACTCTGGGGTTAGGTTTGGGGATTAATTACTATTAGAGTTACAATTTAATTTGAGTTAATATTCAATTGGGGTTAGGGTTAGGGTTCAATTAATGTTCAATTAGGGTTAGGATTCTAAGATAAAGTCTAGGTTAGGGTTAGTTTTGGGGTTAGAGTTAGAGTAAGAATTATATTTATATTAGAGTTGGGGTTAGGGTTAGGGTTAGGAGTCACAAGTTAAGATCATTGTTAGGGTTAGAGTTAAGACTAGGGTTAGGTCTGGGGATTAATTATTGTTAAGAACTCTAACCCTAAACCTAATCCTAGCCCTAACACTAATTCTAACTGTAACCCTAACCCTAAGACTCACAATAATTCTAACTCAAACCCTAACTCTAATTCAATCTATAACCCTAATGCTAACCATAATTCTAAATCTAACACTAATTCTAATTATAATTGTAACCTAAACACTAACCCTAACACTAACACTAACACTATTGATAACCCACCCTAATTTTATAACTAACACTAATTTTAATTGTAACCCTAACCCTAATTAGGATTAAGGTTCAAGTTCAATTATGGTTGACCTTCAATAGGTTAGGGTTAGGGTTAGGAATTAAGTTTAATTAGGGTTTGAAATTATAATAGGTTTAGGATTATGGTTAGGGTTCTAAGATAAATCCTAGGTTTAGGGTTTAAGTTCAATTGGTTAGATTTCTATTAGGATTAAGGTTAGGGTTAGGAGTTATAAGTTAAAATTAGGGTTAGGATTAGATTTAAGAGTATAGTTACAATTTAATTATGGTTAGGGTTCAATTAGGGTTTTAGGATAAATCTTGGGGTTATCATTACGATGAATTTTAGGGTTACGATTATGGTAAATAAGGGTTAGGGTTCTAAAATAAATCTCAGAGTCAATATTAGGGTTAGGGTTCAATTAGGATCAAGGTTCAATTAGGGATAACATTAATTAAATAGTATTAGGGTTATGGTTTAATTAGGGATAATATTAATTATGGTAAGGGTTACTGTTCAATTGATGTTCAATTAGGGTTGGGGTTCTAGGATAAATTTTGGGGTTAGGTTTAGGGTTGGGGTTAGAATGTACGTAGGATTAAAAACATTGAGAGATATCCTAAACCTAATCCTAAACCTAAACCTAAACCTAACCCCAACCCTAACCCTAACCCTAACCATAACCCTAACCCTAAACATAATCCTAAACCTAGACCTAATCCTAACCCTAATACTAACTCAAACCTTAATACCATTTCTATCTCTAAACCTAACCCTAACCCTATTCCCAAAAATAAAATTAATCCCAATCTTAGCCCTAATTTTTTCTCTATCCTTAACCTTGACCATAACCCTCAACCATAACACTAAACCTAACCCTAATTCCAATTCTCAAAATAACTCTTACCCTAACCATAATCTCTAAGCCTAAGCCTAATCCCAATACTAATGTTAATCCCAACCTTAATTATATTTCTATCTCTAACCCAAACCCTAACCCTAATCTTACTACTAATGCTAACCCAACCCTATTCCTATCCCTAACCATAACCCTAGCTCTACTCATAATGATAACACTAATCCTTATTGTAACACTTGCCCTAACCCTAACCCTAACCCTAACCCTAACCGTAATAATTTTGTCTTCCACATCATGCTTCAAATGCTACTAGCATTTATATCATTTATTAATAATATTTATTAAAACGCTTAGAGATATCCTTCTTGACGCATCTATTTTTAAATAATTTGTCACATAAAAGTGCAATAAACACCTCGAGAAGGATATCTCTTGGTTTTTTATAAATATTATTAATAAATAATATATATATGCTAGTAGCATTTGAAGCGTGACATGGAAGATAAATTTATTAGGGTTAGTGTTAGGGTTAGAAATTATTAATTTTTAATAATTATAGTTGCAGCTGGGTGGATTGGGATTTCTCTATACACAAAAATGGGATATTAAATCTTGACTCAATAGAAAATAAGAACCATTGAAAATTGATAGGTTGTTGCGATGCGGGAATATAGGATGTTTCATGGAGGGTGTACATCACATTATCTAACATGCATAAATGTTTCAAAAATGGAGTATACATGCTATACAAACCATTTTTTAATATCACAAAAGTATCTCAGACCTGAGAAGAGTAGCTTTTTAAGCCTTTAAAGCTACAATTTGTTTAATGGGAATGATAGAGAAAAACTGGTGAAATCTTCTAGCTTTCTCTATTTAGAGGACCTATTTAGAGGACCTAGACATGGATGAACCAGTTAGAAAAGCACTCAGAATAATGTCAATTCATCTCTACAATTATGGAGAAGGGTCTCTATACTTCTATTGTTATTTATAGAACCTTAGCTTTAGTGTTTTTATGCCATGCAATTGCTGTAGAATTTAATATTGAGTTTCTGAACAAATTGATGGATAAATTTGTGTTGGATAAGTGCTACAAATGGGTGTTCAAAGAACCAAAAAAGTGTGATTGTAGTGGAATTTCTAATTATTGGCCAACCTCTTTGATTTTGGTAAATGGACAAGTTTTTCATTGAAATTTTTTGAATTTATTTCCAAACTATAAATTGTATTATATCATCATGGAAAAATCAAACTATATGCAAAGGATAGTTGCAGATTTTCCATGAAGCATTGATTGTGATTGTGTTTCATTTGAAACTCTCTTGAATGGACAAATCAATTTTTCTATCAAATATAGGTTTGTGTATTGATTCAAAGACAATACTCATCTTGTAATTAGTTTTTATTTTAGACCATAGTTGTTATTCAACTGATCTTGCAAAATTTTAAGTATTTTCAATTTTGATTTTTCCAAGAAAATGAAATTTATCACTATAACAAATGGTTTATGAAGACCAAAAACTATAAGTATTTAAATTACATTTTTTCCTTAAACTGCATTGAATATTTTCACAAGGGAGGGGTTTTTTTTGGAACTTAAAATTCAGCTTAATCTTGTCCAAAATGGTACAATATGATGTAGATTATGTCAAGTCTTTCTTCATGTCCTTGGAAATAAGGTCAAATTGAGTATTTTTCTGTTGAAAGAATGTTTGTGCTTAAGACATAATCTTGTAGAGGCGTTTGATCATCATGCTCTGATTTTGTTTCACAGGCATCAAAGCTCACCCATCTGTCTTTTCTCTTTCACATCATATGCTTAGTGGTCTATTAGATTCTTTAATGCTCTATCCAAAATTTTCTTGTTTTGTTTTGTTTAACTATAGATTAAATCTACTCATTATGTAATTGAAGGTAAAATTAAGCGGTAATATATGTGTTTCATGTTGGAATTATTTATTTTGGTTGATTTGTCAATTGTTTGTTGAAGACATCCCAAATTGATTGATTCTTTAATCCCTTGTCATGGAGGTATGAGAAGAAGTGTATGTAGCTTTGCAAAAGGTTCATGGTTATATCTTCCTTTTTTCAAATCTTGGTTGACACAAGAACAATTATTAAAATAAAATAAAATATTAATATTTAAAATTTTAAAATACAGACAACTAAAATAATTATAAACTAAATAAAATTTGTTGGACCAATTTTGTCTTACATCATACACCCATTGAGGTAGACATCAAAATAATTTTTTGTAGTTTTATTTTGTGATGTGTTCTCTGATGCTATAGAATTCGATCATTCCAACTTTTTATTAGTCTGCTTAAGATACAATTCTAAAGTTTGTTCCTATAGCTAAATCAGTCATTATTTTTAATGTGATAAGTTCCCAATAGAGACATCAAAGAGTTTCATGTTGTTAACATGTACATAAAAATTAAAACATATGACATATTTAAAAACTAAAAGTATACAATAACTCTCAATTAAAATTAATAATTATAAAATAATTTTTAAATAAATAAAATTAAATAAAACTACTCTTCTAAAAAAATAGTTCCTACCTCTTAACAAAGTAAACAATGAAAATAAAATAAAATAACTCTTGAATAAAAAAATAACTATAAAGTAACTCTTACATAAACAACTCAAATTCATTGCTAAGTCCAAGGAATGAAGATGTGGACAATCCTTGCAGCGAAGCAAGGGTGCAATGCAATCCAAGAGGAGGAATAGTAGATATAGTGTTGGACAATACTTTTTAAATTATGATTTTTTTTAAAAATGGGCATTAATATCTACAATATTATGTTCATTGCATACATTGTTATATTTTCAATGATTTATTTGCTCAAGATTATTACAAAAGAAAAATATATTCAATTATATATAAAAAATTGTTACATTTTTTACTTTCTTTTTAAAATATATAACTTTAATGTGTTCAATGTTTACTCACTTCTATTTCATCTTCCTACACTTATCACTAAGTCGAATGAGGATTTTATTAGAGTTTCATCTTGATATGGTCATTTGATGGGTGATATCCAATCTAATAAAAGGTGATTAGGTTAGGCTAGATAGCTAAAGAGATTAATAGACTAGGTATGTTTGGTGATGCTATTAACTAAAAATATACCTTCATCCTTAGATATAGCAGTTCTATGTCTATAAAGACAGTGACATCCATTTACATTTCAAAAACTGCCCATTTCTTAGTATGAGCGTTAATACCACTGAATTTAAATAAGTACCATAACTATATTTGAAATAAGTACTATGAAGTTAAGTCACTGTTTAAAAATTTTGGTATTTGTCCTTTGGACTCAATTTAATCTTGCCAGATGTACCTTAAATTTCTTAAAACAATTTGTAAAACATAATTTCTGTTTAAGATTTCTTATAATCATAATATTTATAGTTTTCTAGTTGGCCTCTAGATTTATTTCAATCTTGCTAGATATACTTTGAAAATTACTAAAAATCCTACTAAACATCATTCTTCTTGAGGTTTGATTAGAGTTGTGACATTTGTAGCTTGCGAGAGTATGATTTTAGCCTAATTTATGTAGTTATATTTTTGTTCCATCATGTAATTATGACCAGTTGCTCATTCAAATATCAATGTTAGATATAACAACAAGAAAATAAATTTTGTATGTTAAACTTTGTGAAACCTATTTTAATTGTTGTTTAAGTGGATACAAATCAAGGAGGTTTGAGATGGGATCTTATGCTTTTTTTGAGGTCAGTAATAGCACTATGGTATCTAAAAATATCATGAAGAATAATAAACCAATGTCTATATTCCTTTCGAGTTTAATAGAATCTAGTAGCTTTCCATGATGTCACTTTTGAGTTTTTTGGTTTTATGCTTATTTATTTTGTTTAAGACAACTTGCTTATTTGCTCTAGTGTAGAATTTGAATGCTTAGATATCTATCCCAAGGTTTGACATTTGGGTCGTTCCAACATGGTTTCACTTCAATATCTTTCTAATGAAGAGTGAGACTAGTATTAATTAATCATGCATGTAGTGACCAATATGAGAAGGTATTAGAAAATGAAGTTTCCTTAGAAATAGTTAATGCCCAATTCATTATTGTGGTATCAACTAACCACACTTGTTTCATAAGGGACATTTTACATAAGCATTCTTATGCATGTAAATGTTTGTTCCTTATGTTACAACATCACTGTATGACAAGTTGTACTCACAACCTTAATTAGTACTATCTAGTATACCATTGATCAAGCTATGACAAAACTACTAAACCTTGACCAAAACACACAATTCAACAAATTATCAGTGCCTAGTTTGACTTTATTATGAGTGTTAACAAGTAGTACAAAATAGCTCTAACATTCATGAGGTGCACAACAAAAATACAGCCTCCTCCCATTCTTTGTTAACTGTTAGCCATCTATTGGTTTTGCATCTAGGTTGTGAATTAGTTTGAGCATTTTTTTAGTTTTCCAAATGATTGAATTTCATTTATACTTTTGATTTTTATGAGACATATATTAAATGTTGATGTAATCTAAGAATATAGTTAGAAATGTCAACTATTTATTATTCTCTCTTTTTATGTACCTATTATTTATTTGTTTTATAAATATTGTTGCCAAAACTTAGCAAATACAACAAATTAAAACAAAACTATTCTAGAGCTTTTTGGCAGGAACTTCACCCTCTGTAACTCTTGTTAATTATGTTTTAAAATACAAAAAATAAATAAATATTTTTAAAAGTGTGTAAATATTTTTGATAAAATAATCCATTAAAATGGGATAAAATTAATTTTGGAAATTTGAAAAGTTAAAAAACTTGCATTTTACTTTAAGAAAAATAAAATATATTTTTTCAAAAAGAAAATAATGAATTCACATTGGCTTTAAAGCATTTAATCACTTGTTAAAAACTACCCCTCAGTAGTTCCATGGAGGAACTAATAATGAATAAACAAACTTAATTTGTTTGTCCTTTATTACCTTTTCAATACTCAACTATTTAAATATATAAAGAAAATATATAAATTATTATCAAATAATTAGATAATTAGAACTTAGAGAAACTATTTATAATTTATTAAAACAAATTGATTTATTGTAGCATAAGTACTATTTATGCTTTCTACAATAGAATCTAGGTATATAGATGTGACAATATTAAATAATCTTATACCACATCTATACCTAGATTCTATTGTATTTTCTTCCAGTCATAATCTTAAATAAATTTTATGAATGCTATTAATCTTAACTTTGAAATTTGGAGTCTAAGGTATTTAGAAATCTTGAAAGTCAACACTCAAACTTGAAATTGAAAAGTTTCACTTGAGGAGTTGTTAATCAATTATTTTGGCTAATGTTTTGTTTCCTATGTTTTGTACTTGGAGAAGGTGGTTATGATATTTCTATTCATGGATGACTTAAAAAAAAAAAATGTTTTCAAAAATTGTTTGAGTAAATTGGAGAGCTAGTTACTATTTGATGTTTTGTTTCATGTCATCCTATGTTTTTTACTTGGAGAATGTGGCTCATGGATGAGTTAAAAAGTAAATAATGTAAATTCAAAAATTGTTTGAGTACCTTGGAGAGCTAGCTACTATTTGATGTTACTAAATTAAATAATGAATAAACAATCTCAATTTGTTTGTCCTACATTACCTTTTCAATACTCAACTATTTAAATATATAAAGGAAATATATAATTATTATCAAATAATTAGATAACTAGAACTTTAAGAGAAACTATTTACAATTTATTAAAATAAATTGACTTCCCAAAACTATTTATTCTAGTTATAGAGTTATTATAATTTATAGTTTATATAATTATAACAAGTTATAGTTTATTGATTTAATATGTTTACTAGTCTATATAAATTATATAAATAGTTTATATAGTTATTGAGTTATAAGATATTTGTTGAATGAAATATATATTGAAATAGTTTCTAATTCCCAGGTTATAATACATTATTATATGTCACAATTAATCAATAAAATCAGTATTTAAAAAAATTAAACTATAATTAATTTTAAATAATGTTGATATTTCTTGATAACTATAACTATATTAATTAAATAATTAATATTAATAACCTTTCAGCATGATTGGATTTATTTGTGACCTTTAATAAATTATAATTAAATTTTAAATAATGATGACATTCCTTTATAACTATGTTATAAACATATTTAAATTTTGATTATAATTAATAACATATTTAAATAAAGTTGATTATAATGTATGTTATAATTTATATGTTTTAATTATAAAATATTTAAATGTTTAGTGCACATTTCAATATTTTATATAGTACTGATGTGCAGTAGTACTCTTCGTTTTTTTGTTTTATGAGTTATTACGCCGAGAGGCGTAACCCTACAAAGGCAGCACGACCACTATAGGAGCCCAGCACAAATAACTATCTTAGCAAAAAGAAATCATTCAAATTCCTTTGACATTTTCAAACTTCTGACACGTCACCACCTCATGCAGGCGCTGCGATATGCACAACCTGTAACGGATGTGAGTGGAAGGGTCACGAACATGTTACACAGCAGGGTGGCATTTCATGCATGCCCACAATTCACGCAACCGATGGCATAAGTAACTGACAAGATTGGAAGAGTAAATGATTCGAATGGTTTTGGTACTACAAACGAAGAATGCCAATGCATAATCAATATTCCATTCTCTCTTATCGCAATTTCTCAAGCAACTTTAATAACAGGTTGTGAAAATGGCATTTTGTCTAAGAAACTAACCTCAGGCGAGGAATTCCATTGTTTCTTCCAAAGATCCAATGATTGTGTCATTAAGTCGCCAGACAATGAAGGAGTGTAAGGTAATGGGAATCACCATACCTACAAAGCCAGTCATGCTTTTTAATCTACACGGTGTTTCCAATGATCCTGTAGTGTGGAAAGAGCCTCAGGAGTTCAGGCCCGTGAGATTTAAAAATAGAGTCATCAATGCTTACTGCAGAATTGTGATCTTTTATTGCTTGAAGCAGAGTAGTTTGTTATTTCTCTTATGTTTTCTGCATTAGATTTGATAAGATTCTTTAGTGTTTTTTTAGTTAGCATGCTTCGTGCTTTTGTAGTTTATGCCTTATGATTTTGGATTTTGCAATTCTATTGTCTTTTGTGCGCTTTCTGCAAATCGTAATCTTAGACACCCTTCCAAATCTACAAAACACTGTCTTAGCTCGGTCTTCGGAATAAAGAAGGGCATCCAAAGATTTTCCATTGCCAAATTTTTTTAAAATTTTAAGTGTAGAATTTACGAGCGGTGTGCTTATCAGTCAAGCTAAATAATAAAGAATGGAAACGAATTTTCTAAGGATGCTTAATTTCCTGTCAGAGATTTTCTACGGGTACTGTACATGCGCTGCAAACTCTTTCTGGAATGAACTCCAGGCTCTCTGCAATGAATTTGCACCTTACACGTCTGGAAAGAAAGGGGAAGTTGAGCAAATGAAAAAGCTTTTAATCCTGTGCAGGAACCATTAATGGAGATGCTGATGAGTCTAGAAGTAATTATGTTTTGAACCTACAGAATAGGAAGATATGGAAGAGGCCACTGCATATTTATTCTGCAATCAAATTCATTATCTCATTATCAGTTCACCCAGGTATACGCCCTGCTATGAGAGACCGACTGCATATTTATTTCACAATGAAATTCATTGGACTTTGAATTAATGCGTCTTCCTCTCATTGATTATAAACCTTTGATCATAGTAAGTGAAAATCGGATTCAGAAAAATCTCTACAAAAGAATGTATGATAATCATGATTAAGTCTAAGACATTAAGACATTGTGCTGTTAGAAGTTGCCTAACATCCAGTGGGGAATGGACAACATCAAGAATGGTCTCATTTCATTTTAGTGGAAGAGGTGCCTAAAGCTGTAATATGGGGTATTGGCAACACCACAGTTATCAATGATGTGTACAATCAACTTTATGGTGAGTTTGATGGGTTCAGCACCGTGGAAACAAATAACGACACCCATGTTGTCACAGGCGTAAAGAATACCAACAGAAGCTATGGAAATGTGTTTTCATCCACCATTTATCGAAGCGGTTTCGAGAGAACTGTTTGGAAGAAGTGATGGGAAGTCAGGTTCCCTGCATCCAACCAAAAATAAGCTAAGTCCTCTCATGGCGTAGGCTTACCTGGTCCTCCTTAGGTACCTCGAAGGTGTATGCGCTTCGCAGAGGAAACCTGCAACATAATGAGCACCGGTTGCATGACACCTTTACTATTTCTAGAGCATTCACTTATGACTACTTTTATAACCTAATTTTATTGGATTTATAGCCAAACATGACTATTTTTGGCTTTAATTTCCATGCATATAATTTTAACATTTATAATATTTGTTATTAAAGATAATTATAGTGAGGAAAAAAAAATCTCAAAGAAATGTATTGTGATTAGTTTTAGAAGAATGCCCTCACTAACTATTGTAATCCAAGCATCCTTACAGATATTTGGGCATATGAAGAATTTGATATTGATTGCAATTATTCAATTTAGACTAATTTTATATTGGTATTTTGTGATGATAGCATTAGATACATTAGGGTGTATTTCTTAATAATAAATAAGAATGGACATTTTGAATGCTTGAAGGAATTTACAATTATGGTGGAAAAAAAAACTTGTGAAATATTAAGATTCTTAGACCTAACCAAGGAGAGAATACACTTTAGAAATTTTTGTAAAATATTGCAAAGAAAATGACATTATCAAACAATACACAATTACTCTTAGTCTACGTAACTCAATTACATAATTTAATTATTTTAATAAGTTCATTAACTAAAACCTGAACCAAGACTCATATATAAAATTATCTATTTCATAGCCCTTTTAACACTCACAAATAAATCTCCTAATGCTGAGGCAAGGAAAATCTTAGGCACATGTGATGTCATATTTATGCAACCTAAATATGCACTAAGTAAAGATTTTAAATAAAAGGAAAAATATAGATTGGATAATAATTTCATTAGCAATTTAATTAGGTTCATATAATTTCTATAAAAGATTTACCAATTTCAAAAGAACAATAAATGACCTAAAAACCTAACACTTCTCACATTTCATATATTGGAATAAATTATTAAAAAATAGCAAAAAAGTATGATATATGAAAAAATTATAAAATAAAATAATGAAATTTTGATTAAGGGTTACAATTACAATTAGGGTTATGGTTAAGGTTAGAATTAGGGTTAGGGTAAGGGTTAGAATTAGGGATAGGGTTTTGGTCGGAATTAAGATTAGTGTTAAGGTGAGAATTAAAATTAAAATATATTTAAAATTAGGGTTAGAGTTAGGCTTAATGTAAGAATTAAGGTTATGGTGAGGGTTAAGGTAAGGGTTTAGGGTTAGAGTTAGAGTTAGGTTAAATTAAAATTAGGGTCAAGTAGGGTTAGGCTTAGAATTATGCAGGGTTTAAATTATGGATACAATTAAGATTATAGTTATGCTTAGGTTAAGGTTTAGGGTCATGCTTAGGGTAGGAGTTAAATTAGAGTTAGAATTAACTTGTTAGAGTTTAAGTTAAAGTGAAGGTTAGAGTTAGGGTTAGGGTTTAATTAGAATTCATAGCTAGGGTTAGAGTTCAATTAATGTTAGGGTTAAGGTTCAATTAGGGTTAGGATTTAATTAGGGTTCAAAGTTAGTGTTAGAGTTCAATAAAGGTTCAATTAGGATTAGGGATAAGGTTTAATTAGTGTTAGGTTTAGATTTAAATTAGGCATATTATTCAATTAGGATTAGGGTTAGGGTTTAGGGTTCAATTTAGGTTAGGGTTAAGGTTAGGGTTCTATGATAAAGCTTTAGGTTGGAGTTAGGGATGAGATTCAAATAGGGTTAGGGTAAGAGTTATAGTTCAAGCTCAATTAGGGTTAGGAATCAACAAGGGTTCGATTGGGTTAAAGTTACATGGTTATGGTTCATTTAAGGTTAGGGTGCAATTAGGGTCAGGGTTCAATTATTTTGAGGCTTGATAAGGGTTAAGATGTAATAAAGATTAGGGTTTAAATAGGGTTCAATTACAATTTAATTACGGTTAGGGTTGGGGTTAGGGTCAATATTATAGTTAAAGGTTACAATTAGGGTTAGGATTAGGGTTTAATTATGGTTAGGGTAAGGATTAAATAGGGTTAGAATTCAATTATAATTAGGGTTAGGGTTAGTATTAGGGTCAAGGTTAGTGTTAGTGCAAAATAAGGGTTATGTTTCAATTAGTGATTCAATTAGGGTTAGGGTTAGAATTTAATTAGGGTTACAATTCATATGAGGGTTACAATTAGTGTTGGGATATGTGGTAGGTTTAGGGTTCAAATGTGGTTAGGGTTATTGTAGGGTTAAGG
This sequence comes from Sequoia sempervirens, assembly GCA_007258455.2. NCBI lineage: Eukaryota > Viridiplantae > Streptophyta > Pinopsida > Cupressales > Cupressaceae > Sequoia > Sequoia sempervirens. The sequence continues at coordinate 24,106,247 of VDFB02000020.1, forward strand.
TTCAATTACAGTTTGGGTTAGGATTCAATTGACCCTAGGGTTCAATTAGGATAAGGGTTAGTGTTAGGGTTAAAGGCTTGGGATTAAGATTCAATTAGGTTTAATGTTCGGTTAGGGTTATAGTTAAGGTTTAATTTGCATTAAGGTTTATTAAGAGTTAGGGTTTAATTAGGATTAGGGTTCAATCAAGGTTAGGAATAAGGATTTATTAGGGTTAAGGTTTTATTATTGTTAGGGTTCAATTTGTGATACTATTCACTTAGGGTTACAGTTACAGTTCAATTGATGTTAAGATTAGGCTTAGGGTTAGAGATAAAATTAGGATTAGGATTGGGGTTGGTGTTTATGTTAGGATTATGATTAGGATTATGCATAGAGTTAAGGTTATAGATAGGGTTAGGATTAGGGTTAGTGTTAGGGTTAGAGATAGAATTAGGATTAGGGTTAGAAATAGAATTAGGATTAGGGTATGGGTTAGTGCTAATATTAGGGTTAGGGTTAGGTATAAAGATAAAATTAGGATTAGGGTTGGGGTTAACATTACAAAAAGGGTTACGATTAGGGTGATGGTTAGAGATAGGGTAAAGATTAGAGTAAGTGTTAGGATTAGAGATAGAATTAGGTTTAAGGTTGAGGTTTTTGTTATGATTAGGTTTAGGGTTAGGCTTTTGCTTAGAGATAGAGTGGAGATTAGGGTTAGGTTACAATTAGAGATAGAATTAGGGTTGGGGTTAGGTTAGAGATAGGGCCAAGATTAGGGTTAGGGTTAGAGGTAGAATTACAATTAGGCTTGAGGGTTTTATGAGGGGAGAAATGTCTTTCAAAGTTAGGGCTAGAGTTCAATTAGAGTTAGGGTTACGACACAATTAGGGTTAGGCTTCAAATACACTTAAGATAATTTAATTAGGGTTAAGGTTAGGGTTTGGTTATGATGGAGCCAACATTAAATTAATTAGGGTTAGGGTTAGGATTGGGATTAGGGTTATGGTTGGAGATAGAATTAGGATTACAGTTAGTATTAAGGTTAGGGTTAGGGGTAGAAATAGGGTTAGGATTAGGGTTCAGGTTCAGGTTAGTGATAAAAATAGAATTAAGATTAGGGTTGTGGTTTGTGTTCATATTAGGGTTAGGGTTAAAGATAAAATTAGAATTAGGGTTACAATTAAAGTTAGAAATAGAATTAGGATTAGTGTTGCAATTAGTGTTAGTGTTAGGGTTGAGGTTAGAGATATAATGAGGATTAGGGTTGAGTTAGCATTATGATTAAGGTTAGGGTTAGGGTTAGAGATAGGGTCAATATTAGGGTAAGGGTTTGAGTAAGGATTAGGGTTAGGGTTAGAGATAGGATCATTATAAGGGTTAATATTAGAGATCAAATTAGGATTAGGGTTAGGTTTAGGGTTAGAGATAAGGTTAGAGATAGGATTAGGATTAGGGTTAGGGTTGAAGTTTTTGTTATGATTGGGTTTAGGGTTAGGGTTTTGGTTAGAGATAGAGTGAAGATTAGGGTTAGGTTACAATTAGAGATAGAATTAGGGTTAGGGTTAGGATTAGTTGGGGTTAGGTTAGAGATAGGGCCAGGATTACAGTTAGAGTTAGGGTTAGAGATAGAATTAGGATTAGGATTGAGGTTTTTGTGAGGGGAGCAATGTCTTTCAAAGTTAGGGCTAGAGTTCAATTAGAGTTAGGGTTATGGTTAGAGATAGGGTTAGGATTAGGGTTAGGGTTATGATGGATCCAACATTAAATTAATTAGGGTTAGGGTTAGGATTGGGATTAGGGTTATGGTTAGAGATATAATTAGGATTAGGGTTGGGTTAGCATTAGGATTAGGGTTAGGGTTAGAGATCATAAGGTCAAGATTAGGGTTAGGGTTAGGGTTAGGGATAAAGTTAGGATTAGGGTTAGGGTTTGAGTAAGGATTAGGGTTAGAGTTAGAGATAGGGTTATGATTAGGGTTAAGATTAGAGATAGAATTAGGATTAGGGTTAGGGTTAGGGTTAGATTTAGATAGGGTTAGGATTAGGGTTGGGTTTTTTGTTAGAGATAGAAATAAATTTAGGATTAGTGTTAGGGTTTGTGTTAGGATTAGGTTTAGGGTTAGAGATAGTGTAAGAATTAGGGTTAGGGTTATCGTTAAAGATATCTAATTAGGATTAGGGTTACAATCAGGGTTAGAAATAGAATTAGGATTAGTTTTGTTGTTAACATTAGGATTAGGGTTAGGGTTAGGGTTAGAGATAGAATTAGGATTACATAACCCTTTTTATATATGCTAACCCAAACCCAAACCCTACCGCTCATCTTAAACATAATCCTAAATCTAGCCCTATTCATAATGATAACACTAATGCTAACCATAACCCTGACTTTAACTTTTACTTTAAATTTAAACCAAATTCTTTAAAACTAGCCATAAATTTAACTATAACCCTAACCCTAACCATAATCATAAACCTAAATACTAAACCCTAATCTTGAATGGTTAACCCTAAATCTAATTCTACCCCTAACCATGATATAAACTTTAACCCTAATGCTAACCCTAACTATGATATAAATTGTAACCCTAATCTTAAGCCTAATTACATTAATTTATTCAATGTATAACACTAAACCTTAACACTAAACCCTAACACTAAAAATAACCCTAATCGTAAGTCTAAACCCTAACCCTCACCATAATCATAATCATGAATCAAATCCTAACCCTAATGCTAATCTTAACCTTAATCCTAACCTTGACCCTAACCCTAACCCAAAACATAGCCTTGACCAAATATAAATCCTTACCCTACCCCTAATTAATTCCAATCCAAACCTTGATACTAATTCCAACCCTACCCTTAAAACTAACCAAAGCCTTATTCCTAATTTGAAACCTATTATACTTATAATCCAAACCCTAACCCTAACCATAATTCTACCCCTAACCCTAACATAATTCTCACACTATGACCATAAACCCAACCTTAACACTAAGCCCTAACCCTAATCATAATAATAAATATAAACCAAACCCTAACCCTAATGCTAACCCTAAATATATTAATTTATTCAATGTGTTAGGCACGCGGCGTGCTATTAGCTTATCTATCTTAATATATTAAGATATATATATTATATGCTGAGAGATATTATTATCGAGGCACATTTTTTAAATACAAAAAAAGGAAAAAGAAAAAAATATGCTGAAATAATGATATCTCTTAGCGTATAATATATATATCTTAATATATTAAGATAGATAAGCTAGTGGTATGCAGCATGGGAAAAATGCATCCATGCCCCAGTGCATTTTGGTACTGGCTATCCAGCCGAGGAATGCACTTGGGGATGGATGCTATGCCATGCCAATGGTTGCCTCCATCCATGCTACGGATACTACCGTGCCTCCCATGCTGTGTTTGCCTGTGCAAAATAACTGGCAACAAAAAAAAAAAACACGGTGACTTAAGAAATCTGCCAAACACTGCAAACACATAAAATCAACCGTCGTCGCCTCTAGCAACTTGTTTAAATTTAATGACAGATCTCATCCAGATTTGCCAACCGGCTATGCTAATGCAGTAAATATCCCCAACTACTTTGCACGGATTAATCTAACGTACTTGATGGCACATCTGATTTTAAAATAATGCAAAAAAATTCTATCATACATTTTCATTCTCTTGTTTTTCTTTGTTTCACGGCTCCTCATATTTGATTTATTTTTATTTTTATCATGATTATAAATATACCCAAAAAATTATGTACTATGTCTGTCTCTCTGGTTTGTAATGAGAAAGTAGCAATATTTTATATTTATTTCACTGCTTTTTAAGTTTTTACTACAGAAAAATTCATCCTTAAATATAGGTGTAGACACCGAAATTTGGTTTAGGCTGCAACTTCAATATTCTTCATAATTCGTATTCTTCACGGTCATGATTAAATAATGTCAATTATTTAATTAATTCACCTTAACATTAATTCTTCTATCGATTAAATAATCTTAATTATTTAATTAATTCATCTTCTATTATTTCTTCTATTAATTAAATAATCTTAATTATTTAATTAATTTACACTTTTCTTTATTCTAGCTGATTAATTAAATAAACGCTTTTTATTTAATTATGTTACTAATTAACCTTATTCTTCTTGTCAAATTAAATAAATTCTTATTTAATTTATTCTTTATCATGTTTCAACTATAATTAAATAAATTCTTTATTTATTTAATTATTCATTTAAATCCCTTCATCATTTAATTAAATAAATCTTATTTATTTAATTATTCTTCGAATATTGAGTCTTGAATTAAATGAATTATTTAATTCATTAATTATGTTTTAACACATTCCTCTATATTTTAGATAATTATGTGAGTTATCTAAGTATTCACTTTTACTCGACTTGACATCTATTTTAATTGTTCAGTTAACTATTGATTTAATGTCTGAGTGGCTATCTCGAGTAATCTCTTCGTCAAGTCGGTCAATCGTCCAGTTCTAACTCAATTAGTGTACATCGGATTAATTAAATATTCTTACTTAATTAATTAAGTGTTGTGCGTGCATTCAAGAGAGTCGTTATAATCAATCTTCATCTTTGTCATGCAAAGATATTTCTTATATTTTTGAATGCCGAACTGAAGATTAAATCATTCATTTAATCTTTAATTCTATTTCTAATTCGAATCACTCATGTCACTTTAGTTATCAGAATGCATGTCTAATCAGTCAATCTCAACCGTCATTCATCTTTCAATCTTGGCATGTTTCGAATAATCAATTTTCTATAAATTGATTTGTCATTCTTCATTCCAATCTCTCTCATTGAATTTATAACTTTTGAGAGCACTTTGTCTTGAATCTTCGATATTTTTCTAATCACTATCTTAGGCTATACTTGCACGAACTTGAAAATCTGAGGGCAATTATACTACACAAGCAAAATGGAGAAGGGAAATCGAGATGAATCATGGAATTACGTTTGAAAATTGGTGAGATTGTTCTAGTTTTAATTACGTTTTTACTTTCCCATGTTCTTTGTTGCTTAACGAATGAATTTGCATTTTAGATTTTAGTATTGTGTGCATGTGTGCTTCTAATGATCTTCTTGGTTGTCTATTGTGCAAAGCTTTTATTTGGCGTTACATTTGGTGAACCCGACGTGAAGACACCATCTTCGTGAATCTGTAGATCTTTTAATTTTGGTTTTTGTAGATTTTTTGTACTGAACGACGCATCTGACAATTCCTGAACCGCAATTGAATTTCTGAACCGCATCTGACATAGAAACGATGCATCTGACAAATCCTGAACCGCAATTGATTTCCCGAGCCACAACTGAAATAGAAACGACGCATTTGACTGGTAACGAAGCGACGCAATTGACTGGTAAAATTTTATTTCTACCTTTGGCAATCTGGAATTTTCTATTGATTTTCGTGTTACTAATATTTGATTTTCAGTGTGTGGCCATTTGGAGTTAACAAGCTTTTCTAGGACGATTGACGAAGACAATATTGAAAATTACTAATGAGATCTTCTACAGGACGCTTGTCGAAGACCCTAGTTAAATTTTGAAACACATTGTTTGGTAGCGTAGCAAATCTTTCATTTGGTTAAAATTAACAAGTGTCTACTGTGTTTGGTGCGAAAGCACAAGTCTGGTTACCCTTACGACTTGGTATATCGAAGTATCCTCTCCCCTTGCGCATCTGTGTGATCCTGGGTGTAAGAGAAATGGTTACCAACTCTAGAACTTGGGCCTGTTCTGGTGGGAAAAAGTACTCACCCCAGGACGACTCAAATCGGTAGCACCCTGAACCCGAGGGACTTCCAGCCGGTATATAAAAGTGGGTTCTTGGGGAAACCCCAAGAATCATGAGTGTGGTTCCACCGAGATGGATCCGAAAGGGGACTCGCGTCGTATGGATCACACCCCACGAACGGAATGCCCGAATTAAATACCCTTTGTTTTAGAGACCAACCTATTTGTGGTCGTTGCTTGGTATTAGTGCAGGGTACAGTATCATGCCCGAAGATACTCACCACTGATCCCCTTGAGTAGAGATAGCAGTTCTTGGGAGGTCATTGCCCAAAGAATTTAGAATTGGTGTGCTCGAAAGATGTTAATGAGCCGTGGAGGGGAGCCAATGCCACCAAATTCCTAAGCTATCCGCTCTCAAGAAGGAAAGGTGTTCATCACCAATCCGGGGTATTTAGGTGGGCTATACCAAGTATACAAACCCTAGGCCTTTGGCCTATTAGGATGTGCTTGTCTGTTATCATTTTAAACGATCTTTGAGTCCAAAATCGAAACTGAAAACACTTTGTCTTATGATTGTCTTTGATTGTCAGAATTTGATCACACAAAACGGAGTCAGTTTAAATTTCATGTCACTGAAAATTCATAGAGAGTCGCAACTGTTCACCAGAAACTCGCATCTGATTTCTAGAGTCGCATCAGTTAAATTTAGAGCCACATCTGTCATTGTCAGTCGCATCTGTTAATATTGAGTCGCATATGTCGGTCTAGCTCGCATTTGATTTAGAAAAACTGCATGCATTATATTCTGGGTCGCATATGTCAGTTAGAGTCGCATCTGTAATTTTTGAGTCGCATCTGTCAGTTTGGACCGCAACTGTTAAACTTGGACCGCATCTGTTAAATCTTGCGACGCATCTATCTGATTATCAGAAAACCAAAATTCACAGTCACTGTCCAGTCAACACAGTTATACCAGTTTCAGTTGTCTTCACACAAATAGTCTTTGAAACAGAAACCTGAAACGATTTGCTCAATTTTGCATCCTTTAGGTTCATTTAGTCGTTACCATAGTTGTCTTCAGTTAGAGTTTAACTTCATCTTAGGGTACATATCACCTTGCATTAGACTTCTAGAAAGGTCACCTTTACAGACTTTAGGTGTAGTCCACCATCTATACTATAGAAAAGTCATAGTGTCAACAAAATTTTCATTGAACCTAGTCCTATCATCTTATACTTTGTCCTACAGAGAGTCATCCTAGCTCATCAGTCTAGTTAGGAAACTCAACTTGTCTTTGATCCTCATCCTACATTGGTTCCTTGACTTAACTAAATTGACACCTTGGTTTGACTTTAGGTAGTTGGTCCCTTCATCTTGGGTTTATAGAATTGATCACTTTAGGGTCTTGCTTAGACTTTGCATCTTTAGAGTCTAGACTAGTGTCATCCTAGGACATTCATTATTTGCATACAAAAATCCCAAAAACATAGACTAGAGTCATACAGTTTGTAGATATAGTCTTGCATATCTCGCATATTGAGCTTGTCTTACATGGTTGAAACTAGGTCTAAGAGAAGAGAGAGAGAAAACATGTCGAACCCAAACGAGTTCATCAATCCATTTTCTTCAAGACCTCATAAGACTCTATTAGACAAATTCACCACTAGAAACACTCAAGGACATATTGCAGTAGAAGACATAGAGGCTGCCGCACAGGACCCTGAGTTTGCCTCCTTTGTAGATGAGTACCTAGCAAATGATCGTCAACGGTTTTTAGACAAATTGCTAGCTGAAGGTGCTACCTTACCTCCAGGATTTGACATTAGCACCTTACAAACTCAACCTACACAAGGGACAAATACCACGACTGCTAGTACTACTATACCTCAGGTCAGCATGACTATGCCATCTAGCACGTCTACACAAAGTACAACAGTCCATACGTCCCCATTTGGTACATCTAGCATGACATCGGGATTTAATTTCACTATAGGGGCATCATCATCCACTCACACTGGTCCTCTTATTGGGAGTAAAAGACCTAAAACCTCCGCCCATACCTCATATGTCGGTGTCACAATTGCACAATCAATAACCATACCTACTGCTAGTATCATGGGTACCTTACCACAGTCGATGGCCATACCTAGTGCTCAAATCACTAGTACTATACCAAGGATTACACAAACAGGGGGAATTCCGTCCTTCCAATATGGCAATCAAAATCCACTCTTCCAGACTAGCAGTCAGAATCCACTTACATCGATTCCGAATCACAACCCTTTTTCACATATTGGTAGTCAGAATCCATCCACACAAATTCCAAGTCAAAACCAATTTACATCGATTCCGAATCAGAACCCTTTTTCACAGATTGGTGGTCAGAATCCGTCCACACAGATTCCAAGTCAAAACCAATTCACATCGATTCCGAATTAGAATCCCTTTTCACAGAGTGGTGCTCGGAATCCATTTACACAGAACCCAGGTCAACACCAATTTATGCAGATACCAGACCAGAATACATTTACCAACATTCTGAATCCAAATCCACCTCAAATGCCAATGTTCAATCGAAACCCATCACGAGACTTTGAATTTCAGAACACATATACGAATCTGCATAATCCTCCTAGCACATCTTTGACCCAAGTTGACGTCCTACAAACACAAATGCACGCATTACAAACACAAATGGATAACATGTCGGTGTCAACTAAGAAATCATTTTCAACAAAGGACATATGCCCATTCCCCTTCGATAGATCATTGTACATGACACCTTTCCCTCATGGATATGTCATACCGAACCTTCCTAAGTACAATGGCAAACGCAATCCAGTAGAACATATCAGGGAATTTTCTACCATATGCATAGATGTCGCTTATGACCCCATGTATCTTATGAGGCTATTTCCAAGAAGTCTTGTAGGAATTGCACTAGAGTGGTTTTCAGGTCTAGATTCTGGCATTAGATCTTGGGGGGAATTAGTTGAGAAATTTGTGGAGCAATTCTCCTTCAACATTGACCATGAGATAAATATAGCAACCTTGTGCCACACAACGCAAGATGAAGGTGAGACATTCATTGCTTTCTTCCAGAGATGGAGAACTATTGCTAGTAGGTGTCCTGTTGAAATACCCAAAAAACAAAAGGTTACAATGTTTCAAGAAAACCTTCATCCAAAACTCAGAAGTAACTTAAGGGTACATTGTTGCATATCTTTTTCAGAACTAGTGGAAAAAGGGGTGATAATAGAGAAGGATCTCATTGAAAAGGGTGAAATCAAAATGACAACATCCAATAGAAACCCAATCGTACAAAACACCCCCACTGACAGAAACAAATTCTGGTCTCGCAACAAAAATGTCACCAATGATGGGGTGGTTGATGCTAAAACACTACAAGCAAGACCCCTCCTCACATTACAAGGACCTCATACTTTTGCCAACACGCTTAATGCTGTCAATCAACCTCCTAACATGGTCTCAAATACTCAACGTCCACAACCAAGGAGATTTCAAAAACGTGAGTTCACTCCCTTAGGGGAACCCATTGAGTCGGTGTTCAAACAACTATTACAACACAACCTCATACAGCTGCAGGAACCAAGACAATACGATCCAGGACAGTTTAAACCAGCTTGGTGGGATGACAATGCCTTTTGTGATTATCATAGGACTAAGGGACATAACCTACAAAACTGTCGACAACTGAAGAATATCATACAGGATCTTGTTGACAAGAGAATTATTGAGGTTAGTGGACAAAAACAAAAGACATCCAACACTGATCATCAAGTCTTTTCAGACCCACTACATGACCATGGGAAAGGAACTGTCCCCAGTTCGAGTACTAAGACCAATATGTCAGCCAATTATGCGAGTATCAAACATGATTATGATAGCGGCAAAATCATTCATTTCCTTCGCGCCGCTGATCAAAACATCAATACCATTACTATCAAAGCTAATCCTGAGTGTGCAGTCAATACTCGTCGTACTAAGTTTACTATCCCAGGCCCTCTGTCACAGCAAACACCTCAACCTTCCAAGTTACAATATAACCTACTTGACCAATTAGGGAAGACCTCAGCCCAAATCTCAATCTTGGAATTGTTGCGCATTTCCCCAGAGCATCGGTCTATCCTTGATAAGGCTTTACAGAACACCACTGTCCCTAATGACCTTGATGTCAATCGTTTCCAGGAAATGGTGGGCTACTTGACCAATAATCATCATGCCACGTTTTCTGAACAAGACTATGCCATGGACAAGACGAACCACAATGACCCATTACACCTAGAAGTCCTTGTTGATGACACCAAAGTAAGACGAGTTTTGGTAGATGGAGGAGTAGGGTTAAATCTATGCACTTTAAAACTAATTAAGGCATTAGGTATCTCAGAAGCATGCGTAGACACCACTAAGAGTATTGTCATTAAGGCTTATGATGATGAAGAACGAAAATCAAAGGGGGTGGTAACACTTCCTATCAGAATTGGTCCTGCGGTAATGGAGACAAAGTTCCAGGTCTTGGATCTCACCCTCCCTTATAACCTTCTGCTAGGTAGACCATGGATTCATGCCATGAAGGTGGTCCCTTCCACATATCATCAGTGTCTTAAATTCCCTTACAATGGCACCGAAATAACTATAGATGGTGATCCCGATCCTTTCCAGTATTGCACCAATCTAAAGGAGATCCCTCAATGTCAAGTGCCAGTCAACCAAGAGGCCTCACCGTCTAATCCATCTTCTTATGTTGACCCGTCCACACTCACTCGAACATCTGTTTCACCCTCACTTCCTACCACTCCTAGGGTCGAGATCCAAGACAAGGGTTGTGGAGAGTATTACATGAAGACTTCTTATTGTGTTAGCCATTTGGTTCCTCCTAAGTCATATGGTCTACCTATAAGAGGTAGGGGACAGTCTATGATCACTATACATGTTCCCCCCACAACAACTTTCACTAAATGGGGTGAATTAAGCAAAGAGGTTGTCGATGCAGAAGATGTCACTTCCTGGCTGTATAGGGAAGATGAAGAGAAACCACTCTTACTGGCTCATATTCCTACAAGTCTATATGGAAAGGGTTTCAAAATCATGAAAAGCAAAGGATATGATGGACAAAGTGGTTTAGGCTTAAACCAAGATGGTAGAATTGAACCAATATTTGTTTCTTAGTGGCCAAAAGGAGTAGGGATAGGGTTTCAACCGATTCAGATTGGCGTTCCTAGTACTCCATTACCCTTACTTGAGGAAGTACGTGCTTCAGAAAATATTAAGACATCTCACGAACCAGTAGACCAATATCATTCTGACTCCCCCGATTCTAACGATTATGAGTGGGATTCCTTATCCTCTACTTCTTCCATGGACCTTGACAAATTATTTGGAGAACTTGACTTGATGTTAAGTTCCTCACCCAATCCTTTAAATTCCTGTCCACCAAAGAAAATGACAAAAGAGGAATGGTTTAAACACTATTATTGGGAATCACTTGATCCTACCTCTTGGCAACCTGAGCCATCTGTTTCTGATAGTCAAACCCTGGCGTTAGGCCCACCTATTCACCCACCTAGACCCAAACCTAAGAGCAAAGAGGACCTGGTACAAGATTTTTGTAACCACATGAATAATTCAATCTTTACCTTGACCCCATTAGACTTCGATAACTCTGACGATGACATGCCATTAGTCTACCCTCAGCTCATTGATTGGGATCAACAAGATGCACCCGTCTTAGACACTTTTGAGAACGATGAAGCAATTATTGAGTTCCTGGGATTACGTGAAGGCATACCTAACGGAGATCATAAAGCTGGTTTTACCATTGACTTGGACAATAAAGCATATTTTGGGGAATCTGTTCAACCCTCCAGTCGCAAAAATGAGAAAAAGGATAAACAAAATAAAAAGGATGAGTCTCTAGGTGAAAACCGCAAGGCACCTCTAGACAATGAAAAAGTAAAAAGAAAGGACGCATCCGAAGGTGAAAACCTCTCTAAGGCACCTAAGGATGGAGGTTTGAACATTCTCCCCATTGCACAAGAAAAGTCACCCATGCTTGTTGAAGAATCAGAAGAAGTCAACATAGGCACAAAAGAGAATCCTCGACTGGTTTATTTGGCAGTGTCATTGACAACAGAAGAGAAATCAAAGTTCCATGACTTCTTTGCACAGAGACAGATAAATTTTGCTTGGTCATATGCTGACATGCTCGAGTTAGATCCTGAACTTGTTCTACATCACTTGCCTTTACAACCAGGTGCCAAACCAGTGAAACAAAAGCTAAGAAAAATGCACCCACAGATTGCTTTGTTAGTCAAGGAAGAACTCAAGAAACTCTTAGACGTTGGTTTCATCAGATCTATCGACTATGCAGATTGGATTTCCAATCTAGTACCAGTCACTAAACCAACTGGGGGCATCCATATCTACACTAATTTTAGAGATATCAACAAAGCTTGTCCTAAGGATGACTTCCCTTTGCCTAATATAGACATGATAGTTGACATGACAGCAGGATATGAGATGTTGTCCCTTATGGATGGATTTTCAGGATATAACCATATCAGAATTGCCACTGAAGATCAACCTAAGACAGCCTTCACTTGTCCTTGGGGAACATATTTCTAGAATGTTATGCCTTTCGGACTCAAGAATGCAGGAGCAACCTATCAGCGTGCCATGACTACTATCTTTCATGATCTAGTGCATACTTGTATGGAGGATTATGTCGATGACCTTATTGTAAAATCCAAGACAACGACAGAACATCTACAGGTTTTAGACAAGATATTTCAGAGGCTGGAGAAGTATAATGTGAGACTCAATCCAAAGAAATGTGTGTTTGGAGTCAAGTCAGGAAAGCTGTTAGGTTATATCATTTCTAGACGAGGCATTGAAGTAGATCCTGCTAAGGTGAAAGCAATCATGGACATGCCACCACCCAACAATCTTAGTCAACTAAGGACATTACAGGGAAGGTTGCAATCTATCAGAAGATTTATAGTGCAGCTAGCAGACAAGACACATCCATTTCAACATCTACTTAAGAAAGGAGTACCCTTTGCATGGACAACTAGGTGTGAAGAGGCTTTTCAACTGATTAAAGAATATTTACTCACACCACCTGTCTTAATGCCACTTGTTGAAGGAAGACCGTTGATTCTTTATATTACAGCAACCCATTCATCACTCGGAGCATTGCTTGCACAGAATGATGATGAAGGTCATGAAAGGGTAGTCTATTATATTAGCCAGACTTTAGTTGGTTATGAGCTCAACTATAGTAACATTGAACGTGCCTGTCTTGCAGTAGTATTTGCTACCCAAAAACTGAGGCACTACATGCTAAACCATCAAACAATGTTGATTGCTAAAATAGACCCTCTGAAATATCTTCTCAACAAGGCAGCATTAACAGGGCGACTGGCCAAGTGGGTAATGATACTTAGTGAGTATGACATCCAGTATGTAGAAAGAAAAGCTATTAAAGGATAGGTCATTGCTGATCAGTTAGCTGACGCACCCATACAGGCAGATCACCCATTAGTTGCAGACTTTCCTGATGAGTTCATATTCACATTTGACACAAACATAACATGGAAACTGTACTTTGATGGCTCACATACAAATCATGGTTCAGGGGCTGGTATATTGTTTATCACACCACAGGGTGATTCCATCCCTAAGTCATTCAGGATTGCATTTCCATGCACTAACAACATGGCAGAGTATGAAGCTCTGGTGACAGGGTTATGCATGGCGGTCAAGTGGAAGATTAAGGTTTTACAGGTTTATGGTGATTCTCAATTAGTAATCAGACAGGTAAATGATGATTATGAGACTAAGGATGAGAAGCTTACTCCATATAAGCGCATGGCTGATAGTTGTAAAGAGTACTTTGACAAAGTCAAATTTCATCAAATACCTCAGGTTTTAAACAGGGCAGCAGACGCTATGGCTACAATTGCATCACTTCTTGATATTCCTAACAACGTGCCTAAGTTTGAGTTCTTGGTGGAACAGCTGTTGGTCCCAGCCTACGATATCCCAGATTCTGAAATGGTGTGTGACATCGTTGGTCTCGATTCCCCATGGTACAAATAAATATATGATTACCTTCATGCTGAAGTCATACCCATTGGCCTATCCAATAACCAACATAGGACGTTCCTCCGTAAGTCAGCCAAATACACCATCGTCGGAGACACCCTATATAGACGTGCCTTAGATAATACCCTACTGAGATGTCTTGATTCTACTGAAGCACAAGCAACCTTGTGTGGGGTGCATGAGGGTATATGTGGTTCCCATTCTAGTGGTCCTACCTTAGCCAAAAAGATTATGAGACTGGGTTATTATTGGCCTACTATGGAAAAAGACTCATATGTCTTTGTAAAAAAATGCCGCCAATGCCAAGTTCATGGAGATTTGATACATGCCCCAGCACAGGAGCTTCGTCCTATCACGTCACCATGGCCCTTTGCCCAATGGGGATTCAACCTCATAGGTAAGATCCACCCCACATCATCTAATGGACACAAGTTCATTATCACTGCCACTGAGTACTTTACGAAGTGGATTGAGGCCATTCCTATGACATACATTACCAGCACACAGATTTCTAGATTTATCCTGAACTATATCATATGTCGATATGGTGTCCCTCAGTCCATAATCACTGATAATGGCCGCCCATTTAAGAACCAAGAAGTCTGCCACCTGTGTGATGAATTTCATATCCAACATCACTTTTCCACTCCATACTACCCACAAGGTAACGGCCAAGTAGAGGCATCTAACAAGACCATCATTAGAATTCTCAAGAAGACTGTCAATGATGCTGGTCGTGACTGGCATTTACAGCTTAACCCTGCCTTATGGGCTTATCATACAAGTATCTATACTCCCACTGGTGCTACCCCATATTCACTTGTCTTTGGGTCTGAAGTCATTTTGCCTATTGAGGTCGAGATTTCTTCCCTAAGGGTATCCCTGAAAGGCCACATTGATGATGAAGAGTACCAAGTGTCGAGACTCCATGAGCTAGAATTTTTAGATGAGCGAAGACAGAAGGCACTAGACCATCTTCAAGCATACCAGAATCACCTTCGTCGTAGCTATAACAGGAGGGTCTTGAACAAAAACTTTGACATTGGTGACCTGGTTTTAATGGAAAACCTAAAGAATCAAGCAGAAAGAGACAAACCAGGAAAGTTTGAACCTAATTGGTTAGGACCTTATATTGTCACATAAGCTTTTGGATCATGAGCGTACCAACTCTCTACTCCTGAAGGGGAACCATTGTCCTCACCAATCAATAGTATGCATCTGAAGAAGTTCTACGCATAGCTTCTGGGGGCCTTTTTCTTAATTAGCAAAAATACAAAAAAATCAGAAAATCACAAAAAAATCGTTATCAAGGTGAAAACCTGGCAAACAGGCATCTTGGTAACACCAAAAAAATTAGATAATCTGGAAAATAGTAAAGACAAATCATTCGTCCAATAGTGAAAACCACTTCAGTGGCACTTTGGATAGGTACCATGGTGAAAACTTGGCAAACAGGCGCCATGTGTACTCAGCTCTGCTCCTTTGTCTACTATTATTCTAATCTACACTATACATAGTCCGCTATCCTATACATAGACCGCTACCCTGTACATAGTCCTTATCCTTGTACATACTACCTATCCCTGTACATATCCCTTATCTTTCATATCTATCGCTTGTATATACCATTCATAATAAGTGGTAGTCCTTCCCATAACTTGGAATGATTGACATCGAGTGCATTTCATATCCCCCATTTTACCTTATTCATAGTCAATTGGTCTTATACTCGACTGGGGGCAAACACTTGCCGTGCATCATATTGGTTCTTACATTGGTTGTGTTGAAGATGTGAAACCATAGAAAAATCCAAAAACATCGCAAAATGACCTGAGAAAACACAAAAACATTGGAAAACTTCAAAAAGACAAAAAAATCAAAACATTTCAAAAATCCAAAAACAGAGTCAGAGTCAGTCGCACTTGTCAGTCTTTGTCGTTTGTCGAACTACGTTGCCTCTGTGACTGGACGTAGGCAAGGCCATCTGCCGATGTGCCCCTAAGGCATTAGGTCAGTCCGTTTAGGTTTGTCTGTATAAATTCATGATTCAATCCATATGTCTATATGACTAGGTCATTGGTCGTGTCGAACTACGAGGTCTCTGCGTGTATAACGTAGGCAAGGACATCATTCGATGAGCCCCCGAGGCCACACTAGGTTAGTCCATTAGGGTTCGTCACATTCACTTTCACACACGTCTTCTATTTGTAGTCAGTCTTGTCGGTCAAGTCAAGTCGAACTACGAGGTCTCTGCATGTACAACGTAGGAAAGGCCATCAATCGATGAGCCCCCGAGGCCGCACTAGGTTAGTCCTTTAGGGTTTTGTCATCACACACAGTCAATTGTCCATGCATCGTCTTAAGTCATGCCTCAATCTGGTGAACAAGTCAGCAATGTCTCTAAGTCAAATCAAACAACTGGCCAAACAAAACAATTCAAAACAGATCAACCAACAGTCTGCTACAGGATGTGTCCTTCTTGGAAACAGACGTTATCAAAACAATTAACCTATGTCTTATACAGGATGAGTCCTTCCTACATAATCGATAAGGTCCAACATAGCCTTATACAGGTTATCACATCAATGACATCTGACTCAACGTCTTATACAATACATGTCTTTCTGAAACCAGGCTTTGTCATGCCTTATACAGATAGTCATAACATTGAAACCAGACTCACAGTCTTATCCGGTATGTGTATCTCCTAAAACCAGGCTCTATCAATCAATCCTTTTATCAATCCAACAAATCAAACAAACAAATCATGTTTTGGCAAACATTTTACTGGCTTTTTGACTTTATGGCTTATTTATCTTATCATTTTATTTGACTTGATGACTAGGAATTATGTTACTAGCTTTCTCAAGGATGTCCCATGAAGGATTTAGAGAAGCAACGATGTATCAGAATTCTATTTTCTTTGACTGTTGTCTGTAAATTGTCTTTTAACTTTGATTGTTGAGTCATGTTACTAGTTTCCTCAAGGATGTCCCATGAAGGATTTAGAGGAGCGATGACGTTTCATGACCCGTCTTTTCTTTTGTTTGTTGTCTGTGGTTTGTCCTGACAAAAAGACTGGGGCAACTTGTGCCCTTAGTATGAGTTAATGACAATCCTTGTCTGCGACTGTCTGTTATTAGCAAGTGGATGACCTTGCACACCTTGATTTATGTCATATCATGGTGTTTTTCTCCATTTGTATTAGTCCTGCCCAATGATGATAAAGTGCAATACCTTTTGTGATACAACGAAACATCGAAGATTGCTAATACTAACATCTATGTCCTGTCTTTCGTTCTTTCTCAATCTTTCTTTTCGCACTAACATTTTTTTCTTTTCTACATCTTCACCACCCTAATCTATTTTCCTCTATCCTTTTTTTTCTTTCATCTTCTAGTTCTCTCATCAATTTCGAGAGCACACTCATGTCCTTTGAACCCGCCTGTCCTTCCGAGGGGGCATACCTTCACCTGTTTTACACTGGGGCATGACTGGGCCATATTTCTTATCGATTTTCTTTAACACAATGCCTAAGTGACATTGTATCAAAGAGGGGCAAATGTAGACACCGAAATTTGGTTTAGGCCTGCGACTTCAATATTCTTCATAATTCGTATTCTTCACGGTCATGATTAAATAATGTCAATTATTTAATTAATTCACCTTAACATTAATTCTTCTATCGATTAAATAATCTTAATTATTTAATTAATTCATCTTCTGTTATTTCTTCTATTAATTAAATAATCTTAATTATTTAATTAATTTACACTTTTCTTTATTCTATCTGATTAATTAAATAAACGCTTTTTATTTAATTATGTTACTAATTAACCTTATTCTTCTTGTCAAATTAAATAAATTCTTATTTAATTTATTCTTTGTCATGTTTCAACTATAATTAAATAAATTCTTTATTTATTTAATTATTCATTTAAATCCCTTCATCATTTAATTAAATAAATCTTATTTATTAAATTATTCTTCGAATATTGAGTCTTGAATTAAATGAATTGTTTAATTCATTAATTTTGTTTTAACACATTCCTCTATATTTTAGATAATTATGTGAGTTATCTAAGTATTCACTTTTACTCGACTCGACATCTATTTTAATCGTTCAGTTAACTATTGATTTAATGTCTGAGTGGCTGTCTCGAGTAATCTCTTCGTCAAGTCAGTCAATCGTCTAGTTCTAACTCAATTGCGTGTACATGCGGATTAATTAAGTATTCTTATTTAATTAATTAAGTGTTGTGCGTGCATTCAAACAAAGAGTCGTTATAATCAATCTTCATCTTTGTCATGCAAAGATATTTCTTATGTTTTCGAATGCTGAACTAAAGATTAAATCATTTATTTAATCTTTAATTCTATTTCTAATTCGAATCACTCATGTCATCACTGTCAGTTATTAGAATGCATGTCTAATCAGTCAATCTCAACTGTCCATTCATCTTTCAATCTTGGCCTGTCGTTCGAATAATCAATTTTCTATAAATTGATTTGTCATTCTTCATTCCAATCTCTCTCGCGAATTTTATAACTTTTGAGAGCACTTTGTCTTGAATCTTCGATATTTTGCTAATCACTATTTTAGGCTATACTTGCACGAACTTGAAAATCTAAGGGCAATTATACTACACAAGCAAAATGGAGAAGGGCAATCGAGATGAATCATGGAATTACGTTTGAAAATTGGTGAGATTGTTCTAGTTTTAATTACGTTTTTACTTTCCCATGTTCTTTGTTGCTTAACAAATGAATTTGCATTTTAGATTTTAGTATTGTGTGCGCGTGTGCTTCTAATGATCTTCTTGGTTGTCTATTGTGCAAAGCTTTTATTTGGCATTACAATAGGAAAATTTGATAAATTGTTACCGATAAATTAAATTCCGGATTTGTAATAAATCTTTCACCCCCAGTAAATTTTCACCCAACATGTTAAAGAGAGTGGAAGAGGCAATGCCTGAAATTATGTAACTGACAAGTGGAGGAATAAGTGATTGTTAGGTAATTATCATCTATAAAATATGGAAGCCAATGCACAATAGAAAGGAAAAATTGTGAAGACATTGCATAAAATGATAAAACATATCAAAGCTAGAAATACAATATAGTAATGTATGTAACTATTGAAAATAGGTTCATTGATTCATTTTGAAAATATTTTAAAGTAAACAAAAATATTTTATAATATATTTTATTATATATTTTTTTACATATCAAATATACTGATGTGAAAAATTATTAATATAAATTAACATTTTTATAAATTAAAATCATATAATATTATAAATAAAAAAAATCATAATTTTTTTTTTTTATAATATATTTTATTATGTATTTATTTACATATCAAATATATTAATGTAAAAAATTATTAATATAAATTAGTATTTCTATAAATTAAAATCATACAATTATTATAAATAAATAAAATCATTATCATAGTTTAACATTTGTATAAATAAAATTATATTTACTTACATATCAAATTAACTAATTTAAAAAACTATATCAACTTCTAATTAAATTATTAAATGTAAATATTTTTAATCATAATTTTTAAATAATAATCCTCTTCTCCTATGTATGGGAAAAATATATAATTTTTCTTTAAGTTATACATATAAGTGAATGACACATGAATATGTGTTATGTATATTTGGGTGATTTTTGTAAAATTTAAAAATATTGTGAATGAATTTTTAATTTGACATTTTAATTTATTAAAAAATAAAAATTTGACCAACTTAAATTAGTCATTTTTCTTTTATGAAATTCGATCTTTTAAAAACTTATAAATAATGAAGTTTAGAATATAAAACATCTTTTTAAGATTTGAAAATATTGAAATGATTTGAAATTTGTTTATATATATATATATGTGTAAAAAAATCTAAATAAAATAAATTTAAATGTAAATATTATATATAATGCTTATCCTTTAAATTTTAGTTGACATTATTTTTATGTAACAAAATTGAAAAATAAACAAATATAAATTTAAAAAATTATATAAAAATAAAAAATAAAATGAAATGGGGTTGACCTCGCAGTGTGACGGTAGTCACAAGCCCTGTTGAGAGGGTCGTCTTAGGTTCCGAGACTTTCCACTGCTTGCAGGTACAGATGATGTACAAAGACCAATGTACTATTCACAGACGGTGGAAGGGGTGCGGTGTTCAGCTAAGCTCCCGCAGCAAGGAGCAGAGTGGCGTTTAGGCCACATATGAGCCCATGACAGAAACAATAGACTCGACATTGGTTGCAGTAGTGTGGTAAAATAGGCGCTGGAGTTTGGAGGATGACATCGGGAGTGATGGGAGGTCAGGTGATGGAGATGCCGGTGATAAGGAGGAAGGAGAACGGCGGAGTATGGAGTGGAAAGAGGAAGGGACAAACCCGAGGAGGAAGCAGTGGACTAAGGAGAGAGCTCGAGGCAAAAGTAGAGTTGGGGGCGGAAGGGTGGAGTACGGGAGGAAAGGAGTGAGAGAGGAGAACGGAGTGAGAATGAGGAAGAAGCGGAGTAAAAGGGTTCAGAGGTGGCCTGAAGGGAGAACAAAGGAGTATGGGGTGGAGTAATGAGAGTAGGGAGAGTAGGGAAGGGAGAACAGAGGTGAGAAGGGAGGAGATAGTGGATGGATCAAAAAAAATAATAATAAAATAAAATGAAATATTAAAATATTAATAGTTGGATGTGTTACAAACCGTCAATAATCCCTCCTTCAGTTGTTCAGTTTATAGTGAATGTTAATTAATTAGCAGCTTACATCACTGTGTTTTGTTTTTTGTTTTTGTTGCCAGTTGTTCTACACGGACAAACACGACACAAGAGGCACGACAAAGGCAGCCATTGGCATGGCATAGCATCCATCCCCGGGTACATTCCTAGGGCTAGATAGCCAATGTCGCGCATTTTCGTGGCTGGATAGTCACTTCCCATTGTTTATGCAATAAAGTGATACATTTTCATATGGTATCAGAGCTACGATAGAATGCCTGGGAATTTTAATTGGTAGCCATGCAAATCTAGCATGTAGATGAAGTTTTGATAGAATAATGAGAATAGAAGTGTGAAGATGTAGATCTCTTTCTACGCGTGAAGACATCTAAACTGCCAGTTATATTGGGTGTATGATTTGGTGAAGTCACAGTTTTCTCTCGACATGCACTGGAGGAGGTTGTGATAAGGTGAAGACCAACCTCAATGTTTATAGTAGGCATGTGATCCATGGAAGGAGAGACATCCCAAGTTTGAATTTAGAACCAGTGAATAGCAGTTGATGAGAGGACTTAACAATAGATAGCAATCTATGCTTGCAATAAATGTTGTAGGGCCAATCACTCTATACATATAGATCAAACTCAGGCCTCTATTGCGCTCTCGTAAGTCAACATAGATATTGAGATCATTTCATGAAAATCATTGGGTGCAGAGGAGATGTGGTGCCATAGAGAGGCATGCAAAACCTGTGCTTGATAGTGAGAAAGGTGTGAATCATATTGAAAGCCATGCCTGGGAGTACAAGAAATTATCCAAAGCACAGTGATTTGTAGATGGAAAAAAGAAAACCATAGATTGAGTGGTTTCTCTTGGCAAACAAAATTGTGTGAAAGAAATGTGGAATCATGTGAGAGGTGGAGCCATGTTATGTCTATTATAGTACTATGGAATTAGCATAGTAAGTTTATTATTTCCCCTCTTTACAAATTTTTTAATAAGTTTATTATTTCCCCTCTTTACAAAGTTTTTAATAGTCCAACCTTGCTGAATTGGAAGAAAGGTTCAATATTGTCCAACCTTCAATAATTAAATTGTGGGAAAACAATATTGATAGAATCTAATATTTTCTACATGGGAAGGATTCACAAGATTCATGGGATATGTGGAAAAGATATTGTGGGCTCTAATATGGAATCCATGAAGCACAAAAAGGAATTATCATTCGTCATCAAGTTAATATTATTGATATACCTGGTCATGTTGATTTTATCATTGAAGTGGAACACATATTGTTTGTGTTAGATGATGCAATCAAGACTGGGACAATCATTTATTTGCAATATACAAGGATTCATATATTGTTACATAGTCATTTGAATGCATCTCTTGTTAGTGGTAATATGGGGGTAAGTTTCTGTGCAAGAGAAGATGCAACTCAAATTAGTTTCATGAGTATTGTAAGACGTCAAGCAATTGATATACATTCCTTGAGTTATGCCAATCAAGTAATCTATTTTCTTACAACCATTGCTTTGGAAAGTGTATTTCAAAACATTGAAACAATTGCTCATTATCTTGTAGATGAGTTTATTAATGTTGCCAATGGATCTTAAAATAGTTATTCTTGGACTTTTGGGGTCATCTTTGTTATTCCTGATGAGGCCTCCAAAGACTCGTTTAAGATCTTAAATGGATAAAGTGTACAACAAGATCACACTAGAGGTTGGTGGTATTGAAGGATGGAGGAATTTCCATCATCTCAAGTTAGCTTCTCACTTTGAGATGATGCTTTGCATGAGAAGCATTTTTTACTTTAACTTCTTGCTTTTTCTTGTTATTGTTGATAGATTTGAAGAATACATATATTGTGAAGTTTGATTTTGGAGACAAATAAGGGGCTTGGTGAAGAGCTTAGTATGGATTGTTTCCCAGAGAGTTCACAAGACTGTGACCAAGGATTACACCTTTACGAGGTTCAAGGAGACAACTTGGAGGATGGTTGTCCAATAATTATGGTCAAGACCAAGGATTATACCCTTACGAGAGTTGAGGAGACATCTTGGAGGGTGGTTGTCCAATAATTACGGTATGATTCGAGAGTTCATGGGAGGAAGAACTCGGGAATTCAGCTCAGGGCTACACCTTTCTGAGGGTTATGAGGCAATTTGGAGGAGTTCCACTTGATTCAAGATTTGTTTCTTCAAAAGGAAGATCTTCACAAAAATGTATACATATTTTGTAATCAACATGTTTTGTTATGTAAGCCTTAAGGGGGTTCCCTAGGCAAGGTGTTTTTGTGATTCTAGGAACAATGTAATAAGGAGGGGGGGGGGAATGTTAGCAAATGTATTACATTGTAACATTGCTATTGTTGCTACATAGGTAGTTACGGTTGCTAACAATTGCATCAACCATTCACTATGCAACCATTCATTATGCCTTGTTATAAATGTTATATTCATGCCCATTGTTTATGCAATAAAGTGATATGTTTTCACATCTTTGGTTTTGTATCTGTGAGATAAGGGGGATTCATTGCTCATGAGTCTCTTCATTTTCAAGAGAATCCCATGGAATGAACTGCCCTTATCCACCTCAACATAAGCTGAATGAAGAAATCACAAAGAAAGTGTATACAGATTAATTATCAGAGCAAACTACTTCAGATCTTGAGAGAGTAAAGCAAGTCCAGATTTCTTCCTCTAACAGAGGAGCTCTCGTCCAAAGGACAACAACGTGGATTTAGGATGCCAGTGTAGCGCGTTGGAGTCCAAATGGCACATTGGCGTCCCAAGCAACAAAGTGCTCAAAGACTCAAATGGGTAGACCAGAGCTTCACCTTCTAACCCAAATCTGAGGTTTGTGTAACATAACAACTAGATAAAGAAAAATAATTATGAGAAAACACAAAGAGAGGTTGGAGAGAACTTACTAACAACCGAACGTCTGAATCTTCAATCAAGCTCCACTTGAATTACCTACACACAAGGCGAATGAGAGAAAATGTTGGCATTGTATAGGGGTTTGCCTCAGTCAAACCCCCGCTTTGGTGTTCCCACCTCCATAGACAGTCAGATAGAAAGAGAGTGTAACCGAAATGAACAAAAGGAGTGGTGAAAGCAAACCCCGCTTCAGGAGGAGAACCCGTACCACCAAGTAACAAATGGACAAGAGATTTAATCTATTCACAAATAGAAAAGAGTGAGAGAGTGTTACCAACCGGCCTCAACCCCTTCTTGAACACATGAATGCACTGTTGAATGCTTGCTAGAGAGCTTTGGTTGTTGGAGGGACCTCAGTCCAGCAAAGCTTCGCTTGTTGAAGTGTTGTTGTCAAGAATGAAAGAAATTGCTAGGAATGAATTTGAAGAGAGGAGCTTGAATGAATGAATCCCCAAAATGAGAGAAAATGAGGGGTTTTGTTGCATGCAAGGGTGGAAAAGAGTTGTTACACCTAAAAACTTGACTAATGGGACACATGTCAAGAGCCAAGATTTGAGATTCCTCATTTCAAACTCGAAAAACTGCCAGGATGCCAACATGTCATGTAGACGTATGTGCGTCACCCAGGTGTCCAAAGCACAAATTTTCAGGAAATGTGTCATCAGGTTGTTGCTTCGAATTCCATTGGACCACATGGAGCTAGAATTGTGAAATTCTGACCCATGGGATGTTTTGCATTAATGTGTTTAGGTGTCATAAATGCTAGACAAAGCGTTAAAATATGGAATTGCCCCTAGCTGCAATTCTGCGACATTACATTTTTCCTCCATTTTAGTGGGCTCAATTTTGAGAAAATCAACCACACTAAAGTAGAAAAGAAAAAATTCACCCAAACTTGAATTTTTACGAATTTACGTGTCAAAATAAGGTACCGCAGAGGTCACCAAGGTTGAGGCAGCTAGTACTGAAGATGCCCCCAGCAATCAAACTCAGCGAGAAGTACAAGACCGGTTGTGAAAAATTGTGCAAAATTTTACTCTGCAAAACTCAATTTTAAGTCAGTCCAAAAATCAAAAGAAGCTACAATGGAAAGAAGAATGCTCAAGAAAAAAGTTGATGATTCAAAAGAAAAATATGTTGAAGAGGTGACTATATGCCCCCTCTTGACTTTTCCCCCAGCTAGGTGGGATAAAATTAGAAGAAACTGAGGAGCCACAAACTCTAGGAAAAGTAGGCCTTGGGGGGCCTATATATACCTAGGTGGGCCTTGAGAATGGTCATTTTCACTATTCATCACGAGGATTTTGCTGAGTTTTGTGAGAGAAAAGTCATCAAAATTCCTAGCATACGTGACTATGAGGATTTGAGGCTGGACCGGCTACGTGCAGACATCACCAAGGGTGTTGAGGTCGATTAGGTAGGCCTCGAAACCACCTCGTTTAGCATTTTTTGGTGATTTGTTGCACTTTTTCAAACTTTTAGGTGCGCAGGCATCCTGGTTGCATGCACGCGTCTTCGACACACACTGGTGTCCAAGACTGGCGCTAGCGTCTCGAGGATGTGTTGTCGTCCCTATGCCATTAATGGTAGAACGAGATGCATGCACGATGTGCAGAAGTCTGTGTGGTGCACATGCGTCCTTTAATGTTTTTAACTTAGATGTTTTATAATTGGCTATATACTAATAAACACTTGTTTCTTTTTTGTAGGATTATCCAGAGATCAGGGAGCACCCCAGAGGGTGAGTGTTGTGCCTACTATGAGATTAGAGGGACTGAATTACAAATGATAAGGTCACCCACCTACAACGTGTCAATCTCGGGCATGTGTGTACCATGTGAGAGATGCTATATCATGATCACATGTTGATGGCATTGATGGAGAGATGGGAGACCACTACCTCCAACTTCTAGTTATCGATTGGAGAGATGACGATCACGCTAGAGGATGTATACTGCATCCTTGGTCTTCCCATCCATTGTCAATGGGTGGAGCTTGATGATACTTGCTTAGCATAGGAGCAATCAGATGGGGTTCGATACTGCTCCAACTGGATAGACGACGAAGATGTGACTGGGCATATCTACACCTAGTGGTTTGACAAGACCCAAACCACTACCCCTTTGTTGCACTACTTCATGGTGGTTACTATTGCCATGCGAGTGACCATAGATGCATGAGGCTCTCACGCCCACAAGGGCCTCACCCACACCATTCGGGCAATGGTGGAGCAGTAGACTGTTTTTCATGGGGGCGCAACATGCTTGCGCACCTCTACCAGGAGCTTGACTGATACGTCCATTATGAGTACCGCAACTTGATCGTGTGCATGCTCCTTCAAGTTTGGGATTTTTCCCACATCACATGCACTAGGTCAGAGGGGTACCCGCAAGTGTGGGACTACTCTATCTCGATGGCCCACTAGTACAAGCTCACTCGATAGTGGAGGCACAACAATCTACAATTCTGGTAGTTGTAGTTTGACACCCTGAGACTAGACAAGATTAGATTGAGACCCCACCAATATTTTTGATGGGTTGATGATCATAGGTTCCTCCAAAATTTGTAGCACAATTGATTCATTCTAGGGTGCACAAATTTTGTTATCATGTCATATTATTGGAGCTAGGTCATGCAGCAACATGAGTGATTATATACTATCCCCCCTCCTATCCCCACATACACCTGAGTTGTGCGGTTCAACGCAGTGAGGCCCAAAGACCATTCGTGCCCCACCCTAGCAAATGTGGACCTCTCTGATGACGATGCCGACAACACTGACCAATTGCCAATGGGGACACTAGACAATGTCGGTGTGGCTCAAGACTTTTTGACATGGTGGGAAGCACATCATCCCACCCAAATTTTCCTAGCAAATGCTCCCATGGGGGATCCCAACTTACAGGGGGATGTGTTTTCATAGCCACCCAAGTAGAGGTGGAGGCATAGAGGAAGCAATGACAAGGAGGAGCAGCAGTAGGAGTAGGAGTAGGATAAGGAGGCTAGAGCAGCTTCGTTGAGACCTAGGAGGTGATAGACGATGTCTTCTCCTCCACTAGCTACTCTTGTTTCATTGGCACCACCAACCCTTGCAACATCCGAGACAACTCCTGACATGGGCGGTGTAGGACCAAGTGCTCCTCCTCCTCCTGACCCATTTTGGCAGCCAGGGGACCTAAGTATAACAGTTGTTTGTGCTATTTCATTTCAGTATTTCTAGTTTTTTATCTCATATGTACATATATAATGTTTTCATTTTAGTATCTATACGCTTCGTAATGTTGATGTAATTTTTTCTTTTGTGGTTGAAGTGGATACTTAGGGATGGACTGGGTTCTTCACCCAATGCATATCAAAGGTGGACCCTACTGTGTCGATCCATGGGCAGTCTTAGATGCATACCAGCTAGTGTTAGTGGAACTTCATGTCCACCTCTTGGAGCTAGTAGCGCATATGAGGACCACATGTGGAGATAGTGCAGAGGATATCTGATGCTACCACGTTCTGGGGGTAGCATGACCAACTGTCAAGGGAGTTACAGATGGCACTCATAGAGCAAGACGTGGTCATGACTCCCTTCAAAGCTGTCTCAATGACCTCGCTGGATAGTTGACAATCGTGATCCCAACATGTGATTAGCAGTTGCAGCAGGAGCTTATGCAGGCCTACATGCAGATATGCTCCCTCCAAGGAGGGATCAGGGGGTGCATGCAACCCAGTCAGCCTCATGCTCACAATGATCTAGATCCATCTCCACTGTGTATCCCCACCCTCGACCACAACTATAGCCGAAACTAGAGGGCTCTGGGAGCCACATGCCTCAACTGTAGAGAGCCTCATTTTGTACATCAGTTTTGTAGTCATGATATATATACATATTTGTAGATCTTTTTTGTATAGACATTGATACACATATTCAACAACCACTCATTTTTTGATGATAGTGGCTCGATACATGTACATGAAATTTGATGTTTATACATATATACATGAGATATTGATTTTGGTATTATGGCATTGTGTGCTTTGATGTGTATGTTCCTTATTTTCATGTATATTGGTGCTATGGATCTTATATATGTGTATGGATGTATGTTTACATTAGATGCTATCATGATTTAATGAACACACATGAATGTGTATTAATTAAATATAATAATGATCTAACTTCCTTAAAAGATATAATGTAATTCATGGATACACATCATAGTAGGATACATGTATGTCTCTCCCAAACACACACGATCACATCATAACACAAAAAAAAATCATAATGTGTTAATGAATACTGTCAACATATGTAATGCTACAACCCTTAAAGAGTGAACACTACACATATGAAACATCAGACACTATGCATAGTACTGACGAAGATGCATTGCATTAACTAGCTCTTTTAGAGGCGTTCCATCTATAGAAGATAACCCATAGGCACCTGAACCATACACAAAGATGAAAATGTAAGGGCACAACCAATTAGGACTGAATTTTCCCCTTTGATTAGGTAGCACATTTACATTTCTCTAATTCTCGTAAAGAACGAGGTCATCTATCTTGAAAGTTCAAGGAAGTACACTTTGATTGTATTGCCTAGATAGTGATCATTGATAAGCTTTAAGGTGATTGAAGGTCTGTAATCGGCCTTCTCATCGAGCATCTCTAGTTGATGCAAACAATTAGCTAGATAAGTTTCATCATCAATTAACCCTTTAAGTGAAACCTACAAAGACAAAATTTCCAACTCTAAAGGTATGATGGCTTCAACACCATACACGAGGTTGTAAGGTGCCATTTCCGTCATTGTACAAACGCTCATGCGATAGGCCCATAAAGTGTATGTTAATTGAATATGCCAATCCTTACTATTTTTATTAACTATTTTATGAAGAATGACCTCAAGAGTCTTATTAGATGCTTTTGCTTGGCCGTTAGATTAAGGATAATGTGGTGTAGAAAATCTATATTGAATGTGAAATTTCTCTAGGAATTTTTTACTTCCTTATTCTTGAATGGCATACCATTGTCAGAGACAAGTGTAGCAGGAAATTGAAAATGAGAAATAATGTTGTTTAAAAGAAAACTACAAATAGCCTTAGCGCTCATGG
Organism: Sequoia sempervirens; assembly: GCA_007258455.2. Lineage (NCBI taxonomy): Eukaryota > Viridiplantae > Streptophyta > Pinopsida > Cupressales > Cupressaceae > Sequoia > Sequoia sempervirens. The sequence goes on from VDFB02000020.1 coordinate 24,134,914, forward strand.
ATCGAAGCAGGATGGCTTCAACCCACTTTGTGAAGTAATTTATAGTAGCGATAATAAAAGTGTGTCCTTTAGAAGAAGGGGGTGATATTTTTCCAATAATATCCAACCCCCATTTTACAAAGGACCAAGGAGAGGTCAGATTTTGTAACTCTTGTGTAGGTGATGAATAAGATGACTATGTTGTTGATATTTTGGGCACTTTTTAACAAAATCGAAGGAATCTTGTTCCATTGTTTTCCAAAATTACCCCATGTGTATCAATTTCCTAACCAGGGATTTACCACCAAAGTGTCCACTCCCAGAACCTGAATGGGATTCTCTAAGGGTGAGCGATATTTCCACTTTAGTGAGGCATCGAAGAAGTAATCTGTTATAGGATTTCCAATAGAGAACGTCTAACAATACAACATAGCAGACTGAAAGCTTTCGTATATGAGTGCAATCATTTTTTGTCACATCATCGGGAAAGTTTCCAGTCTTTAGGTAGTTGTAAATGTTAGAAAACCATTCTCCCGAGTCCACGTGAGAACACACAAAAGCATCATATTTAGGCTGATCAGAAACAACAAGAGACTAAAGGACCTGAACCAAAAAGTGGTATTCTTTTGTATCCTCATCTGAAGGTATAGGGAAGCAAAACTTTCCATGGCATCTACATGTCAATTCTCCCTCTTAGGGACACTATCTATTGTGAAAGAGGAGAACCAATTAAGCAAGGACAAAGCAAGGTCTCGATATTGAGAAAACTTACTTTGTTTAGCCTAATAGGTTCCCATAATTTGGTTCATAATAAGCTCAGAATCACCAAGTATATGGAGATTTCTTATTTTTAGTGTGATCACAACACACAAGTCGTCAATGAGGGCCTCCTACTCAACAATGTTATTGGTACAAGGAAAGTCCAATCGAAAGGAGAGAGGGACTAACTTACCTTCAATTGATATTAGAACTACACTCGCTTCAGAGCCAGTTTGATATCTCGACCCATTGAAGTACATTTTCCATTCAAGATCATGACTAATTACAAAAATATTCTCATCAGGAAATAAGTCCAAACATGGGAAGGAGAGAGATAAGGAAGCGTATGCTAATTGATCGGCAACCGCTTGACCCTTTATCGAATTCTGACTAATAAAATTTATGTCAAACTTAGAAAGAAACATCACCCATTTCACTAACCTCCCAGCAAGGTCAGTACAGGAAAAAAAATTCTTCAGAAGGTCACTTTTTACAATGACATGCATTTCAGTATGAATGAGGTAGTGCCTTAGCTTCTGCATAGCAAAGATGAGAGCAAGCCATTGCTTCTCCATGGAGGAATAATGAGTTTCATAATATACCAAGACACGACTAATGTAATAGATTACTCTCTCTTTCCCGACATCATCATATTGAGCTAGCAAAGATGCTAAAGCATATGGTGATGCAGCAAGGTTAAGCAAAAATGGTCTATCCTACATAGCTGGCATTAGCATGGGAGGATTGGCCAAATAGGTTTTGATTGAATATTCAAAAGCTTTCTATCACTCTTCATCCCATACAAAGTGAACATATTTCTTTAACAAATGAGTGAAAGGAAGGGTATGATTAGCCAACTGAGATATAAATCTTCAAATTTCCTAAATCTTCCCTTGTAAACTTTGTAACTCAGTGATATTCCTGGGTGGAGGCATGTTAACAATTGCATCGATCTTATTTTTGTCGACTTCAATTCCACAATGAGAGACTATAAATCCCATAATTTTTCTCGTGCCTATTTCAAAGACACACTTAAGAGAATTACGCCTCATCTTATAGAGTTGAAGCCACTCAAAAATAATATGAAGGTTCTTCACATGATCTTGATGGGCTACAGTTTTCACCAAGATATCATCAACATAATCTTCTAGAATTGTATGGATGAAATCATGAAATATTAGGGTTGTCGCCTGCTGGTAAGTTGCTCCTGCATTCTTTAACCCAAAGGGAATGACCACATAATAGAAAGTTCCCTAAGGGGTAGTGAAGGATGTCTTATACTAATCTTCCGAGTTAATACAGATCTGATTGTAACTTGAGAAACCATCCATGAAAGATAATAAGGCATGGCCAATAGTCAAGTCCACAATCATGTCTATATTTGGTAACAAAAAATCATCCTTAAGAGAATCCTTATTAAGATCATGAAAATCAATGCATATATGAATATGGCCATCAGGTTTACTAACAACGACAATATTTGATTTCTAATGGGAGTAGTTGATTAGACAAATAAAGCCTGCTTTCAACAACTTATCTATCTCAGTCTTAACCAACAATTCAACCTTGGGATTAATCTTTCATATTTTCTGCTTGAGTGGCTTAGCGTCGGGACATAAGATGATATTGTGAACCACAATAAACTCATCAATGTTAGGCATGTCCTCATACATCTAAGCAAAGATATCAGGGTGAGGATGTAGAAGATCAGAATGTTTGTTAGCTTCTTCTGAAGAAAGGCACTTCCCAATCTTAATCACCTTTTCAGAAGACTTAGGATCCATAGATATTTTGGTAGTATCTCCTTTGAGGAGGGAACTATGATCCCTAGGATGCGATATTGGGACACCATCCTCGACATTAGCTAGAGGGTCCTCCTCATCAACACTCAAGATAGATTCTCCAAAATATTCCCATTCATTTAGGTGATATAGCAATCATCTTTTATGATGGAAAGGAGACAAAGGGGAGTAGGCACCTAAGAATTCATTGAGTGCTTCATCCGAAGAGAAAACATCTAAAGGGGCTTTTTCGGCCTGCACCCCATCCTCTATTAGTTCAGGATGGACCAAACTAAGTGGTTTAGTCAAAATCATGTTAACACTCCACCAAGGTTTCTGCTTTGATTGTTCAATAGAACACCACAAACCCAGATAGCGCTTACAGGGCTTAAACTGGATAGTGACTTGGATTCCTTCTTCAATAGGTCCAAGGCCTTTTCACCCATAGCCATATAGAGCAGCGAGTCTATATCTGAAACCATAACAATTTTGCAAAACCTCAGAAGGTGGTGGTTCCATGTATAGAGCTTTGTTCCACTAGTGAACATTGAACACATCTATTAGAGCACAACCATCTCCTTTACTTGATTTGAAAAAATTGACCTCCCTTGCAGGATTAGAACCATCCTCCTCAATAGGGGGAAGACTAGTCTCTTGAATAGGATTATAGTTTTCCTCCTCAACGAGAGTGTCATCCGCTTTTTCATCAGAGGCATTCAAGGTTATCAAACTTTTTAGATGAGTGGGACTCACTTTGTATTCTCCAATAAATAATTCAAAGAATTCCAAGAACCACCAATCATCGCCAAGGAAAGCATTTGATTCAAAAGAAGAAGATGGGGAGGACATAGGAATTTATGCTTTAGGTGGTTCATTTTTAATGATGTTCGCTTCGGGGACAACCTCCATAGAAGGTATCATCAAGGAACACATCATAGCATTAGAAGTTAAAGATGGAATAAAATTATTAAGAGTGGAGACAACTAAAGCTTGACCAGCAGCTGCTAACTCACAAAGGTGAACAACTTTTGGGTCAGCTTTGATTGTGATCACTCAATTATTTGCAACAAAATTTAGAGGACAGTGTAGAGTGGAAGTTATGGCACCCATAGCATGAATCCAAGGTCTCCCCAAAAGAATATTGTAAGGTAAAGGGCTAGACATCACATAAAACAAATTGGGTAAGGTAACGGGGCCTAGTTGCAAAGGCAATATTATCATGCCTAGAGCCTGACAACTAGCATTATCGAACCCACGAATGTATAGAGAAGAAGTGAATAAAGAAGATGAATCAACTTTAATCTTGGGTAATAGATCGATACCACAAATGTTGAGAGTCGAATCAATGTCAACAAGGGTATGCCTAATACCAATAGTATTAACATTAACTATAATCATCAAAGGATCTGCTTGCTTCTGCACATCCGGAGGTGGGAGTTCTTACAAATAGAACATAATATTCAATGAATCTACATGAATATGAGCCATCAGTGCATTAACATCCATTGGCCTGGTGGAGGCAGGCAAGAGAATCTTTTGCAAGGCTCCCTAAAGCATTTCTTGATAAACTAGAGCAGTTTGAAGCAAATCCCAAAGTGAGATCTTAGCTGGAGTAACACGAAGTTGCTCAACAAGATTATAATCACTTGGTGCTTTATTCATAGGTTTAGGTGTTTAAAGAAGACTTGGTTGAGAAGGTGGTAAAGAAGTAGGAATTTGAGTAGGTTGAGATGTAGGAGCAAAAGGTCATTGATCCAAATTCTATTTGTTTCTTCTTGTATTATATGTGTGCCCAACAACATTATAATAGGTAGAGTCTATAGATTTTATGAACCTTGAATACAAATCTAGTGAATCATCAAAATACGAAATTCCACAGAAAAAATGATTCTTCTTAGGGGAAGGGCTAGCTGGAGTCAAGTAGATGACGGGTTTTTGAGGGCTTGGAAAAGCCACGGAGACCACCACAACATTTACTGACTCTTCAGCCTATGAAGAATAGGTTTGTTCAGAAGATTTATAGATAGAGGAAGATACTTCTAAGAAATCATCTAGAGCATCATCCAACATGTCAAAATATTCCTTAGAAAAAGCATTATCACAAACATTAAAAAATTGTACAAATAGATATGACATGTTTTGCATTGGGTTCACCAAAATGTGAGATAAGGGGGATTTGTTGCTCACGAGTCTCTTCATTCTCAAGTGAATCCCATAGAATGAACTGCCTTTATCCACCTCAACATAAGCTGAATGAAGAAATCACAAAGAAAGTGTATACAAATTAATTATCAGAACAGGCTACTTTAGATCCCAAAATAGTAAAGCTTCTAGATTTTTACTTCTGACAGAGGAGCTCTCAGCTAAAGGACAACACTGCAGATTCAGGATGCCAGCATGATGCGGTGGAGTCCAAATGGTGTACTGACATCCCAAGCAATAGAGTGCTAAAAGACTCAAATGGGTAGACTAGAGCTTGACCTTCTAACCCAAATCTGAGGTATGTGTAATAGAACAACCAGATAAAGAATAGAAACTATGAGAAAACACAAGGAGAGCTTGGAGAGAACTTACTAACAAATGGACATCTGAATCTTCACTTCAAGCTCCACTTCAACTACCTGCACACAAGGTGAATGAGGGAAAATATTGGGGCTGTGTAGGGGTTTTCCTTAGTCAAACCCCATCTTTGGTTTTCCCACCTCCACATAAAACTAGATAGAAAGAAAGTGTAACCAAAATGAACAAAAGGAGTGGTGAAAGCAAACCCCACTTCAGGAGGAGAACCCGAACCACCAAGTAACAAATGAACAAGAGATATAATCTATTTGCAAATAGAAAAGAGTGAGATAACGTTACCAATAAGCCTCGGCCCCCTCTTGAACACACAAATGCACCGTTGAATGCTTGCTAGAGAGATTTGGATATTGGAGGGACCTTAGTCCAGCAATGCTTCGCTTGTAGAAGTGTTGTTGTCAAGAATGAAAGAGATTGAGGAATGAAGTTGAAGAGAGGAGCTTGAATGAGTGAATCCCCAAAATGAAATAAAATAAGAGGTTTTGTTGCATGCAAGGGTAGCAAAGAGTTGTTACATTCGAAAACTTGACTATTGGGACATGTATCAAAAGCCAAGATTCGAGATTCCTAATTTCAAACTCGAAAAATTGTCAGGATGCTAGCACGTTGCACATACGTTCATGTGCTGCTAGGCATCAAAAGCATAAGTTTTCAGGAAATGTGTCATCAAGCTGTTGTTGCTTTTCCATTAGACCACATGGAGCTAGAATTTTGAAATTCCAACCCATGGTATTTTTTCCATTAATGTGTTTAGGTGTCATAAATGCTAGACAAAGTGATAAAATGTGGAATTTCCCCTAGGTGCAATTTTGTGACATTAGGGTATCAATTTGTAAGGATTCAACATCCTTTTAGAAGAATTTCTATGCATGATTGTGTTTGGAAATTATCTCCTTAAAATATTGGGTTTTTGTAAATGCAAAGAAGAATTCTCTCTAAAAAATTGATTCAAGTCTTTTGTATGCAAACAAAAATGCATAGTTTGAAATTTATCTCTTGTGGTCTCCAATCTTCCAAATTTCTTATCCTAGTGTCATTTTCTTGTAAGACACTTAGGGTCTTCTATAATCTACTTTTTATGCACCCCTAAAATGTTTTAGTTATTTTCCACTATAGAAAGGTGAACGACATTTTTTCTTCTTATTGTCATTTAACACAAGTAATATAGATATGAGCATTAAATTTTGTAGTCTTATGTTGGTTTAGTTTGCTTTCCCAATTGTCCTTTAGGTGTAGAAATTTTCTAAGTATAATGAGAACCATTAAATCATTGCACTTGGAGATCTTAGGAAGTCAATATAATACCTCAACATGCACAAAAGTGTTTTTTTGAATGGTTGCAAAATATCATTGGTATCTACATAGATTAACCATAGGGCATCGATGGTGGGAAATAATTTGGTCTCCTGGTCTATCTTTGATAACCATCATGAAGTGTAAGCTAGAGGTGGTCGTAATATGGCTCCTATATTTTCATTTTAAAATTTATGATAAACCACAATATAATGATCAAGTAGGTGGTGTTTTTACAATAGAATGAGTTTACTGGTTTTTCTTGTGTATATAACAAAATCCCATAATCCTCCAACTAAAAGTATGTCAAACATTACAGATTTTCCATATCTTGTCTATCTCTTAACAAATCTCATATTAATTCACAAAATCCCCATTCATCAATCATGTAGTACTAGTAGTTTCCTCAATGTAAGGCTCAAAAACTCCCATGATAACTCTCTACAAAAACCCTTTTTGTGATCCTACTTTATCCCAAAGAATACATAATTTAAAATTAAGATTACACAGAAAAAATCTCAAAGCACCTAGGCTTGCACCCCAATATTTCCACACTAAATATTAAATATTCAAAAAAAAAATTGTGGTTACAAACTACCAATAAATGATGCAAAGAGTTGAATTTGAGATAGTACCTTCCTAGTCGCAAAACTATATTTATGATCTATATGATAAACTTGTTGGCCCCATGGTTGCCATTGTGCCAAAAGATTGACTTGTTAATGCTCAATACAACTACCAGAGTTAGCAGATCCACGAGAGGCGGTTAGTCCTTGTCACGAATCCTGAGGGGAGAACTAACCATTTTCTAACAATTTTCCCCTCAACGCAAGCCGAGGGGATTCAAACTCAACACCCTTGGCTCTGATACCAATTGTTGGCCCCATAGTTACCATTGCACCAAAAGGTTGACCTATTAATTCCCAATACAACCACTAGAGTTAACAGATCCATGGGAGGCGGTTAGTCCATGTCAGAAATCTCGAGGGGAGCACTGACCATTTTCCAACAAAACTATCCATTTAATAAGAGAAAAATAAATCTACCTTATTTACAACAATAAATATTTACTACTTACAAAAAAATTAAAATTTCATGTATAAATTAGCAAAGAAGGGCCCATAGTCACACTAATCTTTGTGTTTGACTTACTTTGTGCAAATAAATTGTTTGTGAAGACACCTAAAATTGACTATATTTGGTCAATTTACCCCTAATTTGACCAATTTTCTATCATCTATAGTAATTAAATAATACCATATTATTTAATTAATATTCAATTATCTCAACCTTCATCCTAGTATTTTTCTTTTGTTATCCATCAATCCTAATCTAAAGTAAATAATTTTCTTTAATTATTTACCTCCATTCCTTATCCCTTTCCTCAAAAAATTAAATAAATATTCTATTTATTTATTTCCCATCTACACGTCCCATCTTCCAACATCTTTTCATTAAATCCTAATCTAATCCTAATCCCCCCTAAGTGGTTGCACACACTTAATCCATTATTATGTAGGTCAACTCTCACCATCACATCATGGACATGGAATTTGTACCATGTCACATGGGCCTTTTCCCCTCCAAGGTATTATATTCTTCACATCACACGTCATGGTGCCACTTCCATGAAGTGAGATGTCTTAAAACCATCCTCCACCCTTGATCTCCATCAAGAAAACTCAACCATCCATTTCTATCTCCCTCTCTCTCTCTCTCTCTCTCTCTCTCTCTCTCTCTCTCTCTCTCAAACACACACATCTCTCACACTTAACCATTTTCATATCTATCTCACTCATTTTACTTGGAGCATCATTATACTGCCAAAATCATTAGTGAGCACACATATAATTTCCAATATTTGGAAAATCTACTTCGAGAGGCTCAACATAGTTTTTTTTCATCAGATTCTATGTTGGTTTGAACTTTCTATGCCTTATCTTGAGTGTTTTGTTTGATTTTGTGTTGTTTGTTTTTTATTGTTCAAATCATTCACTTGGAACAAATTTCATATGCACATTTTTGGCATGCCCGATAGGACCCACGTCATAGGTCAACTAATCAAAATTTAGGTGTTTGCAGTTATTTTCATGTTCCCAGGTTTTGAACGGGTGAATCTGCCTCTGTTTTGGCATATGCATTTTGCAAATGGGAAACTTGCTCCTAATTGGGAAAATCCACAATCTCTTGGGTGGCTCTATAATTGGTCATCTCACACATGCACAAAGGTGATTCCATAGAAATTGGGGTGACTATTATTTCTTGGGCAATTCTACACGACTCTTCATGCAAAACCAACCCTGTATTATTTCAGTGCATATGTGATCTTTTAGGGGAATAAGAGATCTTTTGGGTAGTTTTACAACTTTTTGGGTGGTTTTGAAGATTTTTTCTTATAAAGGTGGATACACAATCTTTTAGACATATATGTGATGTTTTGGGAAAATACATAATCTTTTGAGTGAATATGCAACCTCTTGGGTGGCTTCGTAGATGAGTCTAGTTGAGTGAATTTTTTCTACTCTTGGTGAATTTGCAATGCTAGGAAATTGTTCTCTTGGGAAAATTGGTAACTATTTGGGTGAATTTTCTCTATGCATGGGAGAACTCACTCTATGCATTAGCGACTATGTAAGCTATAAATGGTTTGCTTTAGGTGAATTATTTTTACATTTCTCTTCATCTTTTATCATCAGGGTGGGAATCTCAAACCCCTCTAGGCTAACAAGTATTTTCTTTTGATCACTTTGGCATATAATTGTTTTTTGTGTAGCTTGATATTATTTGTCAAAGACAAATATCATAAACTACTAACATATATTTTTTAGGTTCGTGATCAAATATATTTTCATCACTAATCTAGGAACACATCAATTTCTAAAGGGTCAATATATTATGTGCTTTGTTTGGGATAAATTTGACTTATGCTATCCCATTGCATGTTTCGATGATCCTAGAGATCAAAATTCACAAATCAATCCAAGTCTTGTTGTGTGTTATCCTAGGTGTGCTAGCTTGCACATATGCTCTCTCCTTGTGTGTTATCCGACCACTAGCTCATCTAGGTTTTTTTTTTTTTTTATTGTTTTCTATTTTTTGTATTTTGTATTTTGTATTTTATTTTAAATGAAAAAAAGAGTTGTGTAGTTTAGTTTTTTAAATATTTTGATTTTATGTTTTAATGATAGTTTATGTTTTTATGTTTAAATGTTTAAGGTTTAATATCTATATGTAGTGTAGAAAAATTTAACCCTTTACATTTTCTCACTTGTTTAACACTTTACATTTTCTCACTTGTTTGGGCTCTCCTTTTTAAATTGGACTTAATAATGCCTTAGTTTAGTGTTGTTAAATGTACCTCTTTACATTTACACACTTATTTGGGGCCTTCTTAATTAATTGAGCTTAATTATGCCTTAATTGGCCCTTTAATTCATTTACATGCCTATTAAACTGCATTTTCCAAAGGGAAAGCATGACAATAATTAATGCCTAAACATAACACTTTACATTGAGCAATGTGTGTTCCAGGTATAGGGACTTGGGACCCATTCACTCATGGGCGAATGGGTCCTCCCTAGACCTTTGGACCTAAATTTAAATTATGTTTTTGGTGGTATTTTAATGTTCTCAAATCCATAATTCAATGTCGTCTTGTGATATTTGAATTTTAGGAAATTAAGGATACATACCTATAAATACAAGGTTATTTCACTAAGTTTTACCTAGCATTTTGAAGTGAGAAAAAGTATATAAAATTTTATGATCAAGGGCATTCAAGATCAGATATATCAAAAATTTATTGCAACAATTAAGATCTATCCATTATGTCAAAGTCTTCTTGCATCATGCATGCTTTTTTTTTTGGAGCTAACATTGTGATGTAGGTTTCATGATCAAGTCAATCATTCAAAGTATCATTTCAAGCAAGATTCAAGTGTCAAGATCCACATCCAATTTAGCCATCTCATGCAAGTTGCAAACCTCCTAAGATCTCCATTATCAAGGGTTTGTTGAGTGGTAACATATATTTGTTCATTCTTCATTATGTCTTTCATGCATTATTTCATTTCGAGGTTTGATTACCAAAATGAGTATGACCAAGGAAAACCCCTATTCACCCAAAACAAACATTTTTCTATCTTGTATGCGTGATTATAGATTTAGGTTGAAGAAGACTTGAAGACCTTTTAAAGTGCAAGATTTACAAAGTTGTCAAATCATGAAATCTCACCTACAGATTGGATTTTTGACTTTTCGACCCTAAAACCTAGAAAATCAAAAGCTTCAGATCTGCACCAAAGGCTCTCGAAAGATTGTTGAAACCCCTATACTTGGACCCATTTTCCCATGGGCAAATGAGTCTCGGATCAACTTCTGAAAAACACTTTTGGTGACGGGTACACTTACTTCTCCCCTTCACAAATCTACTTTCTATTTTTTGGTTTTGTAAATATTGAGCTTAATCTTCAAGTTTCAAGTGTTAGATTGCATTTTGGAGTTGATTTTCTATTTTTAGTTTTCTCCCCAAATTATTGTTTGACCTTGACCCTCATCCTTCAGTCATAAGGAAATCTAAATATTCTCACATTAGTTTGATTCACCTAAGGGTTGATAATCAATCCATTGTGAGGATCTCCTTTCCTAATAAAATAAAGGAAAATAAGTCCCCCATTGTTTATCAATCCATTTCTCTAGAATCCTACCTATTTTTCATTGATTCATTTTGGTGAATCCGATTTTTGATTATCATATCTTGTTGATTTGGAGTCCATTTTCAGCCCTATATCTAGGTTTTGCATTCATTTGCATCGCATTACATGTATTTGCATCTCATTTAGGGTTGTTTACTTGCATTAGTTTCAATATCATTTAGGGTTTTAGGTTTACATTTTTACATCCTTTAAAATCTATAAATTCAAAAATATCAATCATTTTGCAGTGTTTACATTACATTGCATCATCATTCATTTACATTACAAAATTGAATCAAAATTGCATCTCAAATTAGGTCTTTTTGTTTGTCATTTTGAACTATTTTGCACTTGCATTTAGACCTCATTTTATAGAAATATGAAACTATAACTTACTTTCTGAAACTAGAATCTGAAAACCATAAAAATCATCTCAAAAACTTGTAAATTAATTTTTAAAAACCTTGAAGTGAGACACATTCGCCCATGGGCGAATGATTCCTTGATTAGAGATTTTTCTGAAATTCTGAGCATTAAAATAATTATTTATGCTTTCTTTGTTTCTATATTCAATCTGTTGTTTCAGTTTCCTGAAATTTTGTTATCTAAAATTGTTCATATTAAGCATAATTTTTCAAATTGAGTTCATTTTTTGAATTCCAAAATTGCATCTAAAAGACACCATTTTAAGGTATTTGCATTGCATAATCAAAAAATTATGTTGTTTAAATCTAAAAATTTCTTTTACATACTTGCATTGCACTTTAAATTCTAGGATATTTCATTGCATTTTACCTCTTATCCCTTTTGGGTGTACACCAAGTTTTTGAAACTTGTATGAGCTTCACAACTTGGTGTCTTACTGCCAATACTTTTGTGATACATAGTTCGAGACTAATGTCATTATGTGATACATCACTCATCATGGATCTTGGGTTATCTAACTCTTTCAGCATAGTGTTGACACTAGTCAACCCACTATGGATCATGCCCTTAACACTTCATTTCCCATGACTTCCCTACCCACACCTAATGTGGTTGATGTTGATGCAATGATTTTTGATTTCCCTCATGAGAACCTTATAAGAATGGATAAAGAACTTGATAAGTTGCAAGATTTTGTGATTTTTGAATGCAATGTTGCTAATGTGGTCCCTGTGATAGATGACATGAGGAGAGTAATTGAAAATGAAAAATAAATAGAGATTGTTCGTATCTTGGCCCACATTGTAAAAAAACATGTCCCTACCATAACTAGTTGTGCTCAAGCTTTGGGGTATACTCAAAGCCAAGGTGGAATTCCAATTCCTCCAACAACCATAACCTCTATTCTTACTGTGTGATCGATTTTAAGTGTATCAAATGTATATTCAAAAAAAATAAAAACACACCGATAGAACATTATATCAAAATAGAAAATGGAGTAAAAGAAATGCAAACTAAATTTTATGCTCTCGATGTCGTCCTATCATCCTCTATCTCTAGTTTTTTTGTTGATTCCAGCTGGCTCTCAGATTATATGCTAGGCTCAACAAACGGTCTTCCTAGAGAACGAGATTGAAGATGAATGCATGCAATGCTATGCTAAGATTAATGTGCTATGATTATTAAAATGCAAGATTATGACACTATGCTTATAATGATAATGCTAAAATGCCAGAATACTATAATGCAACTATTATCGAATGTGCGTGTTGTAAGTTGTAGATAACCAATGCTTGGATTCGCAGGGATATTTATAGAGTTTTTGAAAGATTTTCATTGGTTGATGTGATCAACAGCTGTGAAAATTCCTGGTAGATCAGACGATTGAAGATGGATGATACTAGAGAGAAAAATAGAAGAAAACAAAAAGCATTATTTGTTTCCTTTTTCGTGTAAGAGATAAGATGAGATAATAAAGATGAATTGTAAAAATCATCTTTTTATGAGATTTTGGAAAGATTTTGAAGATAAATAATGAATTATTAAATCCAATTATTCATTTATTGGTGACATGGAAGATTTTCTTAATTAAATAAAATATTTAATTAAGCTTTGGAGAATAATGGAGGATTTAATAATTAAATAAAATATTTAATTATGATTTGAAAAGATATGAAAAATATTTAATTAAATTGTTAAGAAATGACATGTGGATGAAATTAATTAAATAAAATATTTAATTAATTAGAAGAAAGATTTGAAAAGAAATATTTAAATTTAATTAAATCAAAAGACTTAATTAAATTCAAAAAGTGACAATTAATTAAAATAAATAAATTATATTTAGTTAATTAATCAAGTAGACATATGAATGTGAAATAACTAAATAAAGAAAATTTATTTAATTAAGGTGGAAGAATAAAGTGAATGAACAGTATAATTAAATAAATTTAATTTAATCATATGTAAAGGACTTTAGAGAAATTAATTAAATAGTAAATATTTAATTAAATGTCAGGATTAGACATGACCAATTTTATGCATTTACACTTACATACACTAATCCAACTATTACAACAACCATACAACCTACTAGTAATGTCAACACGTCCTTAGGTATTTCCACTGGGATTCCCTTTAGCTTTGTGCATTCAAATCTCATATCTCCTAATCCATTTTCCCCTCACAAACTTACAAGTCACTTTCCCTCCGCATAAATATACACCTCCACTTTATACACCTCCATCTCATAAAATTAACAATGACCCTGTCCTTAACACACTCTTGCAAAATGTTTCATCCCTCCAACAAAAAATTTATACATTAAGTCAAAATAAAAATGGCAAACCTTTGCAATATGTCAAAAGAAATCCATTGTCCTTGGAGATATTGAGAACACAAACACCACAAGGTATAGATATTCCTGTTAGCCATGTTTTTGCATATACAACCCTATGTAGTGACTTCATTTTTGAGGATAAACTCTTGGCTAAACTCTTCCCTATATCCTTAAAGGATACTACTTTGGAATGGTTTTTCTCCTTACCAAATATTTCAATACATTCATTCAATGAACTTATTGATGCCTTCTACAATCATTTCCAAATACATAAGGGTCCTAAGATGACCTTGGCTGATTTAATGGTATGCAAACAAAAGGATGATGAAAAGGTCACTGAAGTTAGTCTAGAAAATGTATTAGAATTTGTCCCTACTATGGTGTAGATTAATGCAAAAGAAATACTTGGATAGCCTGAAACTAGAAAGGTTCTTAACAATCTAGAATATGCAAGAAGTGGATCTCATATCTAGAATTTTATGCAAAGCTCAAGGAATGTAATAACAAATCATATAACATGGAAAATCAATAATGAGATAAGGGAAAATTTCTGCCAAGACTCATGGGGTAGCTACAAACCACTAAAAGAATATCTAGAAATGGCACTCCATATCCACCTTATCAATAACAAATTTAGAAAAAGTGTACATGACTATATCAAAAAGTATGTTGATGGGGTAAGTCAATGGCTGATCCCAAAAGATCTCCCTATGGATGAAACAACAAAAAGGAAACTAGAAGAAATAATGCAAGAAAGGAAAGTAAGTCTGAACACTCAAGTAGACAAGATAATTTGGTGTGGTGCTAAATATGGCAATTACATGGTCAAACTGGGTTATCAGATACAAATTAAGAAAGAAAGTGGTGACTAGCCCAAAAAACCATGTTGGGGAAAAGGGGTGCTTCCTAAGGCTAGGGAATTCACTTGGACAACACTACATGGAATAATCCTAACACAAGGCTAATTAAAATTAGTAGGCATCGAAGGTCCAAGCAGATGTGTAATGTGCTACATGAGTGAAGACTCTAACCACCTACTACTAAATTGTCCCTTCATAGAATATTGTTGGGACTGGCTACATAACAAATTAGGATGGAAGGCACTGAGAAGTAACAAGCTAAGGGATTTATTCACTAGTTGGTCTAACCTCAAAAAGGAATCTCTATGGGGTCAAATATGGAAAATGACTTCCTCAGTCATGATATGGAACATATGGAAAGAGCACAATAGAAGTATCTTTTAGAATAAAGCTAAAAAGGTTGAAGAAATCATACAAATCATTGAAAGAAGCATAATAGAATGGTTGAACCCTTGCCTCAAGCTACAAAGGAAAACCAAATTCACATGTTGGGATGAAAACTTGATGAAAATTTGGTAGGCCCTGAAAATTCCACCATCTTTCCAACTAGCCTCAGACTCAAAAGAAAAAAGGGATAAAGCCAAATGGTGCCCCTCACAAAAGGAATATTCAAATTGAATATAGATAGTGCATCCCAGGGAAACCTAGGATTAATATCAAGTGTGGGATGCATAATTTGCAATGAGACGAGCTAGCTAATAGTGGTAAGATCAGTTAAATTTCCACCTTCAACAAACAATGTGACATAAATAGAAGGTATCCTAAATGGAATATCACTATGCAAGGAAAAGGGCCTGAGGTCTATCTAGTTAGAATGCAACTCGACAGTACGCATAAGTGCCATCACAAAAAGCTAGATTGGTGATTGGAAATTACAATCAAAAGTTAATAAAATCAAGGAACTCATGCAAGAAGTACAGATTGTTTCAGTTAGTCACATATATCGGGAAGCAAATAAGGCAACAAACAAGCTAGAAAATCATGGCATAAATCAAATAGAATATTGTTTGACTGCAACACAAAAAAATACATGGAAAGATTTGGAAATAATAATCCAGTCAGAAAAATAAGCGAGGAAGACTAAACACAACATGAAATCCCAAAAGAATGGTAATGTGGTCTTAAGCATGAGGTAAATGTCTAATTTCAAAAATCTTGGTGCCTACAAAAGGTATGCACTCTTGAGCTTTAACTTGAATTTGGTTTCAGTTGTTTCAAATTGACAATAAACTAATTGGAAATAATGAATAAACAAGGAGATGTTGAACTTATCATAATTACCAAACCAAATCAAGGTAACTATAAGAGAGGGGGACCAACCACATTCAAGGCCTTAGGTCACAGAGGGCCAAGAGTGGAAGGATGTCCTAACTTACCTCAGCTTAACAGGGTGTTAGAAAATGCGGGACGAGAATGATGAGGACTATAAGGTCCTTCAATCACTCTACAGACCCAAAATATAGAATGGGGCTAGGCGATCCAATTTTTGGGTTCAACACTACGCCTTAGGAAGCTCTCTTTCTGAGGACGGAAGTGCGGTCCTAGGATGATAACGTGGCACGCTAACATCCGTACGAATAGACAACTAAAGAGACAAGGTTGAATCTAGGAAAACAAGCTAACAACCTAGCTAACCACTACTAGAGGGCCAAAATAACACTATTAAGTAAAAAAAATATGCTCTAATATGATAAAGTAAGAATGCGAGAGCTAGGGTGGCAAGAATGATCTCACAAAGAAATTCACTCGCCAACTAGCTCTCCAAAAGCACGTTCACCTCCACACAAAGAAGAGGAAAAATGTTGGGTGGATTTATAGGAGCCTACCTTAGTCAGACCCCCGTTTAGGTATTTCCACCTCCACGGACAGCCAAGAAAGTGAGTATGATAAAGAAAGTAATGTAATGAAGAACACTAAAACACTACAAAAAAATAAATGTGCTTACTCTACCAAGTAATAGAGGAGAGGAGTGGGAAGCTTACCATCTCCACCAAAAGCACTCAAGGCTAATGGAGGAGAGAATGAGAGTACTCAAGCCTATGTTGCAATGGTGTTGTCTCACACTTGCTCTACTGAAGTGATGGAGTGAAGTGGTTGTTGCAATGAAGTGTGAAAGTGTTGTTGGAAGTGCTTGAGAATGCAAGAAGTGAGTGCAAAAGTGTGAAGAAGTTGAACTAAAAGCTTGGAAGAGGTTCTAAAGAAGTTGAAATGCGTGTAGAAGGAGGGAATTTGAAGGAGAGATGAAGAAAATGTCCATATTCAGGTTGGTCAGCCGAAGAGGGCATTACAAGTCGACTGCCAATGAGAAGTGTAACGCCTCTGCAGGCTCCAACCATAGGAATCTTCTAGGGATGTAAGTATGTTGCATGGATGTCTATACGCTGCACGGGCATCCTCAACAAAAATTCCCCCACCAACACTCAAAACAAGTGCCAAGTGGAATGAAAGCAACAAGATTAGGTGTAATTAAGTCTCAAACTTGGTTTTCTAAAGTGGAGAAGGGAAAAAAGGGAATTTTCATAAGGGGTGCAAATTCACTCCTATATAGTAACATTATGGAGTAAGGAAGTAAACTCCCAAATAAAAAAGGATAACTAGCCTAAGACTTGAATACAATATACCATGAAACCAAGGTTTACCCGACAAATCAATCATTAGTTTAAGAAAGGGTAACTCTAAATAATTGAGTTATAACCCAATAGTTAAACATCAAACTGAGCCCTAGCAGAGGTAAATGATACTTTTACCTGAGATTTAACAATTCTAGATTAGTAACCGCCAAAATTTGATCAAATTGACAACAACAAAAGAGTCTAAGGAAACTAATACATATTAATTTTAATCTACTAAGACATCACTCATAATTAAAGGACTTAAGCTCTTAGTCATTGACATCAGAAGGAATAGATCTCTTAACAACATTGATTGAAATAGATTGCATACTATAATCTAGAAAACTCAAAATAAGGTACATGATATCAATCAAATCATGCAAAGTATTGTTACTCTAAGAACTAGCAAGAGAAATCATAAATTGTTGCTCATTAGAAAGATATGATCTATATTTACAATGGTTACAAAAGGAGCTTCACACCGCGACCTATAGATCAAAACATCTAACATCAAAATAAATTGAAACTCTAACAACATTGAGCTTAGAAATATCCAAAGAGAGACAATTTTTCCCACACATGAATGCCAAAACAAGATATTTAGTGAAACCAACCACAAGTTTTCCACATAAACTAGAGTCTAAAACTGAAATAGGTGGAAGTTGTAACGAAACCCTTGACCTTGTAACCCTAGAATCTTGAAAGAAAAATCTAACCCTAGCCATTAATTTCAAAATTGGGCTCTTAATTGAATACACATCATGATAAAATAACCCTAGCTGCTAGGCTAACACAAAATTGGGCATATATATACTTCTATATACATACTACAAAATTGGGGTTGGAAACCACATACAATAAGCCTCATAAACAATGAAATGGGAAATCCATTTAGAATCTTTCATCGAAATGAGTTGATACATATGATTGAGAACGTCATAAGTGGTCTTAGTGTGAAAAAAGTGCACCCAATAGTCTGACTCATAAACATCTGGTAAAAAAGGAAGAAGCTCGATGGTGGCCTAGTGAGGTTGTAGTAAATCACAAGGGTGGGAAATTCCTTCTCCTAGTTGTGCCACGACCAACACCACTTCTAAGCCTAGGAGAAAAGTAGGTTTAAAAACTCATTGTGTTAATTGTAATATCATCTCCTTACTGGCATGAAGATCTAGTAAAGATGCTACATAGCATGATGCGATGTCAAAATTCACTTGGTACCTATTGCTTGTAGCCACAAACCTCCTCCCCAAAACCATTTTTACAGCCTTAATGGTCAAGGTTTATGGGTTCTATAATATACCTTTAAGTCGCCTGTCAGAAATTAGCCCAAGAAATGCCAACTATGAATTGGAGCTGGTTAAGAAAACTGGGGTTTCTATATTTAGGCTTTCTACAAAATTTGACAATGCAAGAACACACAAACAAAAAAATAAATGCCCCATCTTTTACAAAAAAACAATTGGATGGAGGCATGGAAACTAGAGCACCTCTGCACACGTGCCTCTAATTGTTTTAACCCCAATGCCACCAAATAATCACAAGCAAGAATCGCTTGAATGGATTAGGGAAACGCTTAAGGTGGAATGATTGCAACATAAGGTTTGAACTTAATCCCCTAGCTGAAACAAGTGAAACTCACGACTTAATAAGCTAGGGTCGATCATGAAATCATGATTATTCGATGGACATAGCCCTTCGAGTCAAACACATTTTTGGTTTGGCTCTAGGGATACAAGTGTGACTCACAAGAGGCTCTACTCTTTCAACCCTAATAAAAAATGTGGAAATTATGTAGAAAACCAAAAAAATAGCGACAAGTGTCTTTTATTCTTCTAATACACTCATAGCACTAGGGTAAAGAATCAAACCCAATTTAAAGACCTAGATTTTTATGGAAAAATAGAGCAAGTCAAAATTCTTTTAAAAGGAACTCTAATTTGACAATGGAAGCCTTGTGGAATAAAATATGTGACAATGGAAGCTCTTTGGAATAAGTATCTAAATTTCATAAAACCAAACCACTGAAAATCACATAAATTTGAATGCTTAAATGCAAACACCAAATGTAACATACTATATGTGTGTCACAACTTCACCCTTCATTTTAGAATATGTATAATGGCACTAAAACTTTCCCAGATAAACAAGCATTGAAAAGCATAATAGAGATACAATGTTTAATCTTAATAATTAACTCAAGATTCCTTTAAACCATCAGAATCAAGGAACAAGAGAAAATATGCACTATCGAATTATAGACAAAACCCTAATTTTTAACCATGAAAATTCAAATTTCTAAACCATGAATGACGGAAGAATCCATAGATCGAAGGAGGAAAATGATCATAAATTTCACTTTCTTATATTTATAAGCAAAAGTCGTAGCCATAAAAGGTCCTTTTCCAATATTATTCAAAAACGGAGATCGGGGTCCTCTTCCCATTTTATATACCACATTTAAGCCCCACCCTGAAATAGTAAAGGGGAATACTTAAGCATACTACAAGATTTCAAAATACTAAACAGTGGAGATAATTACATAAGCTTTCCTCATATTGGTAAACATTGATACGGTGCCAAAAATGAAACCCTATTCTATACCCATTACCATTTTACTAGAATCCAACCCAAAGAACTACCCTAGAAGAATCATATCCAAGTTCGCGCTAAAATCCAAAAGAAATTCTTTTGTCAAGCCACTTCAAAAGCATCAAACTCGTCGAGCTAGTCGAAGTCATCAATGGGTTCAAATTGCTATAGTTTGTGAAGAAAATTATAGGCAATTAAGGTGTGGCCTCGATGAACCAAAAGCTCTCCATCCTTGATATCTAACAGAAATGAGTAATACCATGGTACCCCAACTAGTAAACTGAGATCTTGTAGATGGGGGATCCCAACTCCAAGTTGTGCTACATTTAGAACAATATCCAACCCCTCCAACAAATAAGAACAGAATAACTTGCGGGTTAATTTTCCAACGACATCCTTTGACACTCGAAGATAAAAGAGGGAGGCAAAAAAGTGGAAAAGAATGTCTGTATTAACTCGATGACACTCATAGATTAGAAATTTCTTACCTAAAATGAGTCGAACAACCTTCATCGTCAACAATCCCCTCGCAACCAACACAAGCTTTAATTGTTGATCAATAATGCACACTAGGAAAGATAATTGGCTATGGTCATTGGTTAGCAGTATAGGAGTCTCCATTGGCACTATAAATTCTATATATTTCTTTTGGCTTCCCATTACACCAGTATTAATGTGCCTCCAATGTGTGAAATCATATGAAATTAATCTGAATCCCCTGGAATGAATGGGGGTACTGTGACACATGAGTAAGGAAAAAATCAATCATGTCTTGGAAAGCTAAGGATTACGGTGACTGAGAGATAGTAAATTCCTTGTACATTGATGTAAAGGCTAGCTCGTGCAAAGCAAGACACGTCTTGTCCTAGCACAAAACCTTAGGAACATATGGCAAGGTTAAAAGATGGAGGGAAAACTATCTAGATGGTTGTGCTAGCATGGTCACCATACCCAAACCAAACCATAAAAGGAGTGAGGTGAGTGCCTCCATGGACTACTCCCACTTGACCTTTCCCCTCTCTCCAAAAAACTTGGGAATTACCACCCATAATTTGGTAACACTTACCCAAAAAAATAAAAATAAACTTTTGTTTATTACAAATATATTATTTAAATAGAATTAGTTGAAGTTAGAATAAATTATTTATAATTTATACAATTTTATTTTAAAACCAAAATATTATAAAGGGTAAACCCACAATAAGTCTCAAACTTGGAACATGATATTTTTCATCTCGGATAGAAGTGAAAAGTAAGAGACACTTTCCTTTGAAGCTGAGTCAAAAATCACTTTTGTTTGAAGTTGTAAAATGTAATTTTTTTGAACAAAGGTAATTTCTATAAATGTAGAAAAATGGACCTTCGTTCAAGGTTTTTTTTTAATAAAAATAACATACCTTCAAATGAACACCCTAAAAATGACCATTCCATCAGAGGTTTCAAATTTTCCTCAAAACTTAAGTTTCCAACCTTGGGTACGACTAGAAAATGGAGAGAATATGACAAAATAATTTGCAGGATCGTAGCACTCAAAATAAGCTTTCCAAAAAGTATAAATTTTATTATATTTAGTTTGACTAATATTATATTTATTTGCTATTTTCTAGTGAGCATAGGTTCTCCAGCAATTGTCAAGGTCTTTGTTTCACATACATGGAAAAATAGTTAAATAGATAATTTATTTGTAAAAATATCTATGTACTAGGTATTGGTGTTCTTATTCCAACAAAAAAAGAGCTAATTCAGATGCATACACAAAATTTTATGAGTTATATAAGTAATGTGTGTTTAATTTATAGTTAATCTCACTTCAAAAATTTTAAAAAATGTAACAAAAATTTATGAAAAATGTCTATACACTAGATATTGGTGTTATAAATCTATGTTTGAAATTTTATATTTTATCCTTTCTACAAATAAAGTTGTGCTTTATTAAAGTAACATCACTTTTAAAAATACCGTTTTATAAAAATAAAGTTATTAAAAGTTGTATGAAAAAACTCAAATTATTTCTTAAAATTTTAAAAAAATTGGAGATTAAATCTAAAAAAATTCTAGTTCACATCATCTTCAAATTCTTAATAGTTTAGTTATTATATGTGTCAAAAATTGAAAATTTGATTAAAAATGTTGATTTAAATGTTCTATTTTGGTCAAAAAGTGGGACACACAATTGTGGGATCACCCTAAAGTAGTTTTAGTATGCAATATTGAATAATATAACTTAAATGTGAAATATATGCTAACCTTTTGAAAGATAAAAAATATAGTACCTTTATGTTCGTGTAAGGTTGAAATATATGCTAACCATTTGAAAGATAAAAAGTATAGTACCTTTATGTTAGTGTAAGGTCATAGTAGATATAAGTAAGGATATATTTTCCATGGTGATAGGAAGACAAATGAGTATACCCCATCATTTGTAGAAAAAGTGTCTAGAAGAGGTTAGGTAGATTTGTGCCATTCAGAATAATCTTAGTATGTAACAAAGGAAAGGAAGAAGAATCAAGAGATTTCGAAAGCATATTTACATCTATTGATATAAGAGTACAAACAACAAACTTAAAAATTAAGTATAACAATTTATTGCTATTCAAACTCCAAATTATAAGTGCGATTTATAAGGTTTTTTAAATTTTGTTTATGTTGATTTCCTTGCTATTTAAGATAAATTAGAGAATTTTGATCACTTTAAATTAAATTACCTTGGATCAAAACCTTCTTTGCTAACTTCAAGTACAGTTTATGGATTAGTGGACATTCAATTTATTATATTCTTTAGTGTCTTTGAATAAAAGGTCTTCACAATGTTATCGTATTCATATATTTTAAGAAATGAATAATGTTATGTTGATATTTTTTTACACAGATTTGATCTAGATAAGGCTACATTTTTAGAGATTTTATATGATTGCATTTTTACCTATTTTTTATTTGTTTAAAATTTTCAATCTCTATGTTTTTTTTATTTTATAAATCTTCAAACCATGATTAGATACAATTCTTAACAAATAAGATTATATTACTATCCTTGATTAGTAAGTAGGGATAGGGCCATTATCCATTAGACAAACATTTAAAAAAGAGAGACATGCCTAGGTTACATATGATATATTAGGAATACAACCAAATCTATAAGTACAAGCTCTATAAACTTGGTAGAAACTTGAAAGGCCAAGTAAAAAAATGCAACCTTTCCCAACTTGGGAGTGAAGAAATATTATCTATAGCTTTCCTCCTATTTAGAAGAAGCTTGCTTTTGTACAACTATGATATAGTTCTTAACACTTATTTGTAATATTAGCAAATGGGAATTCCAAATTTAGATATGTAGAGCTCATGTGAAGGTAAATCTTCAAGAGAGGGAAAAAATATAGATAGAGGAGGAAGAGTTGAAGAAAGATTGAAGAATTTTTTAGAGACTTAAAAGCCACACAATCCATTGAGAGTAGAATATGAAGATATTTTTGACTTAGAAGCAACACAATCCACTAAGAGTAGAATATGAATATTTTTTCTAGTTTTAGGTTTATTCATAGAGAACTAGACAAGAAAACTAAGACTCCACTAAGGGATATACATTGGAGGAATACCCCTTGATTAGAGTGGAATTCCTAGAAGGTTGATGTTGAAAGACCTTAGTGAAGGAAGGAGGAGGATTCATTGCAAAGTATTAGTGACTCAACATTGTTGCACAATCAAGTAGTTGACCTAGAAGAGAAACTCCTCTTCAAAGTTGTAGTAGCTTGAGGGAATGAATCCAAAAAATAGCTTCTTGCAAAGAAAATTATAGAGTTAAACACAATCTCTTTATACTATAATTATTGCTTCCAAACTCTATTAACCACCTTAAAACCAAATCAATAGGAGGAGAATTGGAAATGTTCAATTTGATCAAGATCCTTGTGAATGTGAATTGAGAGCCAAGATGAGAAGAGTTAGGAATCAAAAGAGTCTCCCAAGGAATTACCATTGGAAGAGAGACATGAAGGGCTCCATAATTGAAGAGGGGTAACAATAAACACATGTAGACCTTCTATGAGAAACTTTTACATGTTATTAGAAGACATACATAGAGCTAAGAAGAATCTTGATACATAAGGATATGTAAGACGACTATCAAAGTGAGTTGGGGTCCAATTTTTTTAAAACCAATATTCAAAGGTAGCTAGGCCTACCCAAAAATTGTAAACATACAATATTAGATTTTATTTTATTCCTTCTTTGATTTTAAAGATATCAAAATTGAGATACATGATTTTCAATGGTTCACACAAAGGTTGAATAAGAGAATGGATACCCATTTGAGCATCAAAGGAAAGTGGTGGACTTGATTGATGAACATTTTAGTGACTAGATTATAGGACCTCCCATTATTTGAGGCCACCATAAGAAAAGTTGTTGAGATTATGGATGCACAGTCCCTGAAGCTCTGGAGTCTTCAATGAAGGACCTTTGCTAGGAAAGATAAACAACCAAACAGAAAGTGTTGCAACTAGACATGCATAATAGAGATTCTATATTGACAATATGATATGAGATTGGATGATTACAAATGTACAAAATGCCTGATTATATAGGAAAAAGAGAAAGCCTAAGATGTGTGGGATGTTGCCATGTGTCATGATCTAACAACATGTGACAACATGTGAACCCTATCTAGGAAATTATTAAATGTTGAGATAAGTTATAGAAGGACAACTCATCTTCTAGAAGGAATCTTATCTCCTACAAAAAAGGAAGGGTACATTACCCCATTATTAAATGATTTATTAAAAATGAAACCTAGGACTAGATGATGTATGACCTAAGTTAACTTATGCTAGTGTAATAATTAATTTAATTACACTAACACTCCCCCATAAGTTCAACTTAGGGAGGAAATACAATTATTATGCAAAGATGATGATGATGATAATGATGGGTCCTAGCTACGAGGCCATGTTAGGTACCCATTTACATGAAGATGCATAAAATCTCCCACAACCGAAGAAAAGGGGAAAACCCTGTGGGAACAAAACCCCTATGCAAAAAGGAGATGAAAATGAATAAAAGTGAGATAGGATGAGAAGGATGGATGGCTCCTAAATACCCCCCAAGGACACCATCCATCACATGGATACAATACATTAGCGCCCCCCATATGAGGGGGATAGAGAGACTATATAGCCCCCCCAAAAGATGTGATCACCTGCAAAGATGGTGAGTGTCTAAAGAAAAAACATGATCTAATGTCAACAAACAACTTGTCTCCCTTTCAGAAGAAATAGAAACAAGTGCAAGTGTAGTGATGCTTCCCATCCCAAATAGGAATTTAAGGAAGGAAGGATGATTGTGGATGTCGATGATGTCTCAGAACTCTAATCAAATGTCTCCTTTCCTGAAGAAGAAGATGCCACAATCAATGAAGAGAGTGACAAACCAGGATGATTCATAAATTAATACTGAACAATATCCAAAGACATTGATGGAATGAATATGATGGAGACTTGATAGCCCCCCTTGAATGAAGTGTCCTCAAAACCACTAAAAGAATTTTGAAGCAAAAAATGTGTCCAAACCACAAGTCTTCTGCTAGGAAGAAGCAAATCCAATGGTAAATGTTGAAGAAACCTCAAATCCTAAATGGAATGATAGGGAAGAAGTCTCAAAGATGAAATATCTGAAGAGAAACCAAGTGCCTCCAAGATAGTCTCTAGATTCCTAATCAGGTCGAGACAAAGGGATGATGAGACTCAAGAGAACTCTCCAAAGTGAGATCTAAATAGAGGAGTGATATACCCTCAAGAATTTCCTCCAAACCTGTAGAAATAGCCAAGTCAGTGATACCTGAAATGAAGCCATCCTGTAATGTCAAGTCTAGAAAATTGAATGTGTCTTGATGAATGATGATGATGGAAGCCTTAATCAATGAATCTGGACAAGGAATCACTGAATGTGAAGGGATACCAATAGTCTCTGATGGAGAAGAAGCACCTAAAGGAACCTTGTCAACCTCTTTAGAAGATTCAAGGCAATCAACTTCTTGCACAACAATATCATCATGGGGTACTTGATCTAAAGAATGACATTCTAAATCATGACCATCAGGGAATGGTGGAGTGTCTGATCCTCCATATATTTCCCAAAGATTCATCCAAAGAATGTGAGGACAATCACAATGATCAATAGCTTTCAAAACATCATAATCAACTTGCATAGAAATGATCTCCAAGACAGTGTATCTGCTACAACTCCAAGCAAACTCATAATACCTTCACTTGGATGAGGAACTATACAATATAGATGAGGCAAAAAATCAAGTGATTGGAGATGGTGTATGATCCCATCCCACCATTGTTGATAGTTACCCTTTTGCAACATAACCAAAGGAGTATATTCAAGCCCCATAATGAACTTTCTCCAAAAAACACAAAGATAAATGACCTTCAATAGTAAAGAAAGACTTCTAAGGATGATGTGCAACTGAAGTGATGCTACTTAGATCAAAAAAAAAATTCCCAAGCTTCAGGATATCTAAGTTATTGATCAAATGCACCAAACTAAAAAAATCAATGCAAGAGTACTTGGAGCTAAAACTAATCAAGGGGTCTAGACTAATGAAAAAAGCTTTGAAATTTTTTCTTGATGTTACTAGAATCACTAAAATCCAATGAACGGTTTCCAAGTTACAAGCCTTTGAGTCCAATTTAGGGTTTTGTCTTTAGTTGGTTGTAGAATTCTTTGCAAGAAAAATTTCACAGAACTGATGTCACCACTGGAAAGTGCTCAAAATTCCCTTTCCAATGGTATCTTGTTTTTTGATTTTCAATACCCTGGTGAAAAGTTATGATAAAATGAAAAAATACCTAGATGAGATACTTGGCAGGCTAAACAGGAGCAAAAAATAGCCCCTCGGGCGCTAGGACTTGATCGCTGCTATGACCACAGTGTTGAATGTGGTAAAAAAAGACATGCACCATTGGAGAAAAAAAAACTCGGTCCTTGATGTGACCACGAAACATGAAGAGAGCAAGAAATGACATCGAAAAAAGTCGGCAGGAGAAAAGGTCTGACCGACAATGGTCTGCACAATGAACAACAGTCGGGATATAAACACCAGTCGATAGAGGAAAATGAACCAGCTGATGGGATCCTTAAATACCATGACTCTGGTGACAAACAACTAGATAGGAGTACACCAACTGTTGGAGAGGGAACGACCAGTGATCAACGGTAGATGGAGGCAGTTGGTGACAAACAACCCAGCGAGGGAAGGATTTTGATTGGCAGTGACTAGTGAGTGATGAACACCAGTGAGTTCTCTGATGATGATGGAAAAAAAGAAAAACGTTGGTGACAACATGGATGTGATGTGACCAGTGGGCCCCCCACCCTATACAAAGCTTATAATGCCAACAAAAACCTATTTTGCAGACTATAAAATTATGTGAATGGGCTAAAAAACACATGTATATTTGATTTTTAATATTTCCAATTGGTAATTAAACATCAAAATAAACTTTGAATATATATTTGGGGACCAAAAAATTAATATCTGCAGAAAAAAAAAAAAACAAAACCCTTATATTGATGCCAACCATAAATAAATTACCGGTTGCTCCAAAAATATTTTTCTAAAAACTATAGAAAAATGCCCAAATAATAGATATAATAGCCCGATTTTTTTTTTTAAAAAGTGTCTATGACTAATTTTTTTTTTCCTTAGAGGACAACTAACCAGGGTAATTTTTTACTGCAAATTTGTAGGGATCATACCAGTTGATTTTGCAAACCTAAATACCTCTAATGGCTCCCAAGTTGATGTATCTAATTTTGATGATTGGACAGGCTATCCTAGGGTTTTGAGGCCTTCTAAAGAAAATGGCAAGCTCAAATCTAACTCTATCTACTTCAAAAATCAGCTTGGTCCCCAAGTGGAGTCAAGTAGCCTGCAATGGAAACCCAAGCCTACAAAGAATCTCTCACACCAACTTTCTTAATCGAGGGTTGACGTTTCACTGGAAAAGCTCTGATACCATGTTGATATTATGGATCCATAGTCCCTAAAGCTCTAGATTCTTCAATGGAGGACCTTTTCCAAGAAATATAATCAACCACATAGAAAGTGTTGCAACTAGGCATGCATAATAGAGATTCTATATTGATGATATGATATGAGATTGGATGATTACAAATGTACAAAATGCCTAATTATATAGGAAAAAGAGAAAACCTAAGATGCATGAGATGTCATTTTTCATGATCTAACAACATGTGACAACATGTGAACCCTATCTAGGAAATTATTAAATGTTGAGATAAGTTCTAGAAGGACAACTCATCTTCTAGAAGGAATCTTATCTCCTACAAACAAGGAAGGGGACATTACCTCATTATTAAATGATTTATTAAAAATGCAACCTAGGACTAGATGATGCATGACCTAAGTTAACTTATGTTAGTGTAATAATTAATTTAATTACACTAACAAAAGTGATTTTCCATTTTTATCCTTTCCACATAACCCTTCCCAAACTTTTTCTTGAGAATAGAGGCAATCTTCAAAGCTCTAGTGGTGTGCATGAGCTTTATAAAAGAGTTGAAAAATAGGAACGACTTAAGTCGGTAAACCTACAATGGAACAATGTAGTGAAAATTAGAAATCCCATGAATAAAAAATGTCATCTTTATATATGAATTACAAAAGGAGACTTAGCAATTGTTTGTTCTAATGCAGGAGCATCCACGTAGATTGGTGATCCACAATCAATACAAATAGTTTAATTTTAATTTTGTTGCACTATTTTGGGTGTGTCATTTTTCAAATTTAATTCTTTTTGGAATTGAGATCAATTTTGAAGTTCAGTTTAAACTTTGGATTCACTTTCTAGGTGTCGGGGCGAAATGACATTATTGTCATTTTCAATTGACAATTTTTTTTATTTAAATTATATTATCAATTTTATATTTCTTACAATGAAAATAAACCATGACTTTTGGTTCCACAAAAGAGAGAGGAATTTTTACTGGAGCCTATGAAGGGATTATTATATAATAATTTTTTTTATTACACTATGTGGCCTGAGATATTAATAATACGTAGAGGATTTTAAAATATATATATATGAATCAAATGTTAGAGATATGAAAGGTTGTGTCTGGTAGCCAAAAGAAGGAATTAAAAAAAACAAAAAAAAAATGAATCATTGAAAGGGAGAGAAGGTGGTACCAAGAAAGAAGGGGAATGTAGATTGACATCATGAAATAAGGGTCTATACAACTCATGTAAAGCATGAATTAATGCTTGAAACCATAAGGAATGACAAATAGGCAGCTTGCATCTACAATAATGGAGTTAGAAAACCTTCCTAAAGTGCGTGGAGAAGGATAAAGTTGCATGGAAAGGATAAAATTCCTTGCATGGGAAGAAAAAGAATTATGAAAGGTAGAAAAACATTGCATAAGACATGAATGAGGAGATATAAGGAAGCAAGGAAAAAATGAATAAAATAAATAAATGTATATTGCAGTTGTAGAGGAAGGGATCACATCATAATTTTATGGAAATTTGGAATAAAAATCATAATAATGAAATGTCTCTTGTAAATAGAGCAACCCATGCCAATTTGGGGAAGGAGATGGAGAATGTAATATGAAATTAATAAGTTGTAGATAAAAGAGAAGAAAGAAGAATGAGACAGAGTGAATAAAGTTCAAGTTGAGAAGAACATAGAGAAATTTATACAGTGAATTTAATTGAAATTTCCAAATTGTAAGTATATTTACATGAGATTGGGGACTCTATAATCAATCACTTTAATTAAATTTCAAGTGAATTACAATAGAATTTAAATTTGAATGTCAATAGAAGTTGAATGGCTATGATTTTTTGAGTTAACATCCATTTTATTGTGAAATTTGGAATTGGATTCAATTGACAAATAAAATTGTCAAATTGAGGTTTGTTGGCTATGAATTTCTCTCGTTTGATAAAAAACTTGAAATTTGAATTGCATTATTTGGTATCTAAGCTAGTTGCGACTGTGTTAAGGGAAGGAACCTTGGAAGATATTTTTGTGGGCGAGTGTGAGGGCGAGGAGACTAGCAATTGTAGGAAGCCCATTGACATGGTGCAAAGAGGACATGGGTGAAGAGGACCATGAAATGGACCACAAAATAATGATAATATGATAGTTATGGAAACTCTGAGAGGTATCGAGATTGGATGTGATGAAAGTAGCGCAGTGAAGAGGAATACATATGGTAGATGTCAATGATGATGAAAATGATAGTGAAACACCATCAATTGATTTTGAGGATGAGGATGATTGAGTGGAAGACATATTTTTGAAAGCAATGGCAAGGATTAGCAATAAACTGATATTGGAAAGCTTTAGTTACAATGGAATATTGAATATAGAAGATTTAATTGATTGAATATTAGAAATTGAGAAGTATTGTGACTATGAGTCAATATAGAGGACTCAAAAAGAGTGAATTTTTCTTGCATGAAGTTAAAGGGGCATGCGTCATTGTGGTAGGATCATGTGCAATTTATATATGTGGAAGTATTAGAGAGTGTTGTAGTAAAATTTTGGTCAATTTTGTTTGATAACATTGTTAGGGGGAGCCTCTCTCATGAAAATTGTTGAATAAGGGTTGAGCATAGTAAGGGGGAGATATTCTCATGTATATACATATATATCTACAAAAGGGGAGAATAGTTGAAGTAGTTTGAAAAGTTTGATACTATGAGCCCTTTATCCTTGATGTGAAAGGGGGAGAAGTTTGAGTAGTTTAATATTTTTGAGGGCTTGTTTCCATCAATGATAAAGGGGGAGATTGTTGGATACCTAACTTATTGGGGGAGATTGTTGGAAGTTTGTTTGTCATTGAAGAAATTAGTGTTGGCAACATGAGCATGATGATGTGAAAAGATTGATGGAGATTGATGAGAATGAAAGTATATGGTTTTTTCATTGATGGAAACATATGATAGAGATGCAAAAGTGTTGATCCAAAGAAGAAAAAATAGTTCAAATAATTGCCTAAATCTCAAAGTGTAGTTTCAGTGTTTAGTGAGCCAATTTAGTGGTCTACATTGCTTTTCTATAAAGAATCTAGTTATGCAATTTTGAGGTAATGTTGGTGCATGCTAGAAGAGTATAAATCCAAATATTCATGACTTGATATCTTCTACAGTCAAAGATAATGATGATAGATATCAACTTAGAAATGTAAAAGTGATAGTGACAAAACATATGATTGGAATGCTCTACATTCCACCGCAGATGAATATTTTGTTATGTGGATTTGTAGAAGTGTTTTTGGATGTCAATAGTGTGTACATTTCAAGTCGAAAGTGTTTTGGTGGTCCTTGTGTCGAGTTGTGAGTGAACAATTGGTTCATTTTGTTATTATTTCACCAGTGGTCCTGACCTAAAGGTTTTGAGGTTGTACAAAGTTGAGATATGTAAGGAGAAGAATCATAGGAGTGATTATGGGTCATGTCGACCTATTTTGGTGGTGTATATGCTTTAGTTCCTTCAATAAGGCATTTTTGTTGGTATTTTGGGCCAACAAGTTATGAGGATGCATAGTACATCTATTAGGTCGACCTAATTGATGTTTTGGTTGGTTGTGGTATATATACAAGGTTGATTCCTTGTGTGGATAGTGTAATAAGTATGTGTATGGTGTGATTAAGTGTATTCATGAGATCTAGTGCAAAGAAGTGTGAATTATAGTTGAGGTGAAGTATGAATTGTGTTAAATCTTTTTTAGCTTCAATGGAACTATATCTTCAACATAGGTTAGATGCATTATTAGTAGTTCATATTTGGAAGTGAGCCACCCTTTCTTCCATCTCTTTCTATTCTGGTTAGTGATCCATTCTCCTTTTTGGATAGTGAATCCTTGGATAGTGATTCTACCATTCTGTATCAAACATTATAACCAGTTATAATATATTGTGAGTTAATCTTCACTGTGATTTCCCTTTTGGGTTTTCTAGGTAAATCTAGTGTATTGTGTTGTTTGATTTGATGCATGATTTCTTTATTTCTTTCCATTACTGCAAGTTTGATGTGATTCATTGAATGAATGTTTAAATTTGATGAATCTAATGAATTTTAGTGAATACTGATACAACCCCCTCTCAGTATTCTAGGTGTTAAAAAATAGAGAGATCTTGGAACATCATATTAGCAAACAAACCATTGCCCAATATTTTATTAACCCCCATACTAACCAACCAATTCTACCCAATAAAAAATGAATTTCAATTAAAAGTTGTAGGCACCCGCAGATAGCTACACATTCTTGGTGTTGCAAGTATGAGCTAGTCTGATGGTGTTGTCATTAATGTTGTCATTGATGTCAACACAGTTCGACATGTTGCAGAGTGTACATGTATAGTTGAGATGTTGTTGAGATGTTGTGAGTACATGGAGCTATCTTATGTTGTTGCAGATGTGTTTTTTTGATGAGTTTCCAAGTGCTTTTGAGAAAATTAATAAAGAAGAGAAGTTAGAGTGATGAATGTGTTCAAATTGTGCTCTAGTATGTGCTCCACATTTCTCCTGTGTTGATCTTATGTCTATGCAGTTATGTAGATTCCATAATGGTTACCTTGTGGTGATATATCTTGAGTCTTAGCTTCTAGTGTGATAGTATGTGAAAGTTATGTTCACTGGTATGTGTATTCTACCAATAGAGTTTATCTTTTATGGATTGAGAGAAATTTTTCTGCTCCGTAGTCCTCCATTGTTTTGTTTCAAATCTTGCTGATCTAGGATATGTCTTATGATGGTGTTCTCTATGTTTTGGCAAAGAAAGTCGAAGATTGATAATCTGAAAGTCATGTTTCAGTGTTCTAGTGCAAGTTTGCACAGTTTGGATGAACTAGTGAAAGGTGTTCAGTGTTTGAAGCATATTGTTTTTTCTCTGGATGTATCTATAGAAATCTGAGATGCATTCTCATGCATAATGAAGTGTGTTGTGGAGTTTACATGTCATCATCTTGTTGGGAAGTGTGTACATCATTGTTCATTTATGTTTTCATTAGGTTTGGCTAACTTGGTGTTTACATTTCATTTGAAGAATAAAATTTAAATTGAGTAAACGTGTGGTTGATTCAAGATTTTTTTTTATCATGAAAAATATTTTTATTGGTCCACTCTTATTCCTTTCCACCACAAGAATTTTGAGTTTCTGACCTAGTTTGAATTTATGAAATAAGATATTTGTGGCCGACCTTGGTGAAAGCTTCTAAGGTTGAGAATGGTATAAAAGCAAGTTGAATTGTGAAGAGTTGTATGATAGTGTGATGCAAAGTGATGAAAGTGAGCCACAAATCATAAGAGTAGAAGTGTTTGTGTGAGTGAATTGAGACAGCAGTTCTTATTGTGTTGGATTCTTGAAGGCATTGAGCTAAAGGTTTCTTTAATCCTTATTCAAAGTTGTGGATGTGTGCTAAATGTTGTGGTGGATCTTTTGTTCTCTTTTGTATCTATAGGAAATGAGCCTCCTTCTTCTAGGACAGTGAGTCCTTTCTATAGGTAGTGAGCCTTTGTACTTGGATAGTAATTCCTTCTTCTGGGCAGTGAGCCATTGGAAATGAGTCTTTTTTCTTGGTTTGAAACTACTATATATTGTGAGTTAACCCTCACCATGGTTTTTCCTTTATTGGTTTTTCCATGTAAAAATTTGGTGTTATTGTGTTGATTTACTTTCTGGTATTTGTGTTTCATGCTCTTACTTAAGAACAAAATAGTATGGTTGTGGAATTGATAAGTGTTGAAGTTTTAAGTTTGAATTTGTGTGACAACTGATTCACCCCCTGCCTCTCTCAGTTGTCCTCCACCTATTTAACACTTGGGATAGATGGTGGATGGTCTTTGATACTCCACCACATGCTAACTATGAGGCACCCCTTTATTTTTTGAGAAAATTATGGGTTGAGTTTGAGTTGGGTAAAAACCCCAACTATTTTGATATGAGGCCATTTCAAGGAGTTGGGTGTGGCATGCCTAAAATAGAGTAGGAGAATGTTTTGATCCTCAACCACATGCTCTGACTCCACCAATTGTTGCTCCTCCATCTCTTGGTATTTTGGCTCCATTTCAACACCAAGCGATGATGTCAAAATTAGGAGCATGGAGTTCTCTCTCAAGAGATCTCACTAATCAGACTACCCACATGGTAGCTAAAGTGAGTGATAGACCATGGAGGAGATGGTCTTAGTCATCCATACTATGGGCATACTCAAGCATCCACTTCAAATGTACCTACATCAATGGTGGAATCATTTTTGGATTTACTATGTTTCAATGATCATCCTACATAGGTATGTACATCTTAAGGCACATTTTAATTTCTTTGAAATATACAAAATTCATGTTTAATAACATTAAATTATATATATATAGTATTAATTTGAAGTTTTTAGTGTAGATGCATGATCATAGGAGGCCATCTCAATATGATTGTGCTTGTTTCACATCAACAACTGCATAAGTGGGAAAACCTTAGAGTCAAGTAAACCAATATATATATAAATTTATGTCCATAGAATTCAATTCAATTGTACACATGTGTGAAATAACATATTTTATCTATATAGGGAGGTCATGTGATATCCATGGCTAATCATCCACAAGGTGTGATGAGCACTCTTGAGTCATCATCAAATTTTATGCATGGGTCATCTTCAGTGCGTGATTTCAAAAGTTATCTTGATTTTGAAATTTACATGTGCTTTAAAAACTTGCTAGATGTACAATGGTTATTTTAAGTTTTCATATTCAAATTAAATTGAATTTATATTTAAAATTAAATATATATGTTTCATATATATATGTATATATGTAGGATGATAGCAGTATCCTTATAGGTGCTATGTAGGATCTTGATGAAGGTCATGACCATGAGGCCATAACGTTTGAGGTCCTACACTTTCCTAAATTTCTCATACAATTTTCAGGTCTTTTCAAATATATATTCAATTAAAATAATTTTTATCACTAATATCTTCTAACCTAGATTGTTTTCTTTATTTGAATATCCAAGAATTAGCATCTCAATTATTGGTCCTTAATTGAAAGTTATACCACACATTGAATAAAATGTGCCAATATATTCACATGATCATATGGTAACTTATGCATACTTTCAATTATTTAGATTTAAAAATTTAATTTCACGATTTTATAAGTAATGTTAAATTAAATCAAAATTTATTTAACTTTATCTAATTTCAAGTTTCTTGTACTCTTCTACAACATGATATAGGTCCATCTAGTCCATGTGGAACAAAGAGGAGACTTGATTTGACTGATTATCCTAACTATTAGATAGGTTTATTTTATAGACTATATATGTACATGTATTCACATGTGTGTATATATGCATATTTTATTTATATATGTGCCACTTGACATACATTTCACATGTTATTTCATGTTGTTTCACATATTATATATTATGATCACTTATATTTATTTATATGATTTTCAAGTGTATTTTAAAAGGATATACTTTGTTTTGTATCAAATACTAGGAATAGGTTCCCAGGAAAAGATGCCAATAAGTCTTATGATGATGGCTATGAGAATTTAGAATCCAGTGGTAAGCATTGAGTTTGATATTGATTTAGTGATTGAGAAGGGATTGCATGAAGGATTTCTACAAGTAAGAGAAAACAAGGCTCCCATAACCTTAAGGTATTATTCCCTTATTTTCCATTTGATTATGTATCAAAATAGAGATAAATGGACCTAGAGGATGAACTTGGGAATGTTTTATCAACAAGGTACCAAGATTCTTGTGCAATGTTGGTGTTACATTTGGGAAAATAGGTGTAAAAGTAGTGATTATGTAGTTTTTCATGATGAATTTGTGGTTAGAGTTATGGCTACTTTAGTGGTATTCTAGACCAAGGATTCCTTCTGAGAAAAGGGAATTGTTGAGGCCCTTGGAATTGAAACTAGAGAAGGGAAACACACATAACTTTGATGATTGGTTTCTCTTATTTGACAACAAAGTAACAAGGATCTATGGATGCCCTCAAGCTCCACACATTTTTCCTAAATTTATTTCTCTTCGATTGACAATTTTAGAATTCATGTGGCAAATGTTGTCGATGGAGAAGGATGTCATGAATAGACACAAGAAAGGTACATTCTTATTGACCTAATTGTGTGTGGAGAGCTCTCCATTGGCTCAAACACTCTTGAAGAGTTGTAAGACTATTTGAAGGGCAGGTATTCCCTAGGACCTAAGATTGACAGGGTCTATGATCCTGAGGGGCTCATAAATTTTGTAACACAAACTATTCTTACTAAGGCGGGGATCACACATGAGGTTGACTATGATGAAGATGTGATAAGAAATAGTGTCACTACCCAGGAAGTGTTCGAAAGGAAGAGGAAATGGGGAATTTTGATGAAATTGGAAGAAGAAAGAAAGAAAAAGGACCTCATTTTTTGGGATTCTATGTGGAAGAGGAAAATCCTCTTAAAAAAATTGATTTAATGATTAATTTTTTTGAAAGGTGATATGGTATGTCAGTAATGGGACCTAAAATCTAGTCCTTAAAGCCCACCAAGCTTCCAATTAAAAAACTAAGATAAATTGTGATTTTAGAGCCCCCTCCAAATGTAGTTTTAGTACAAAATGCTTCACCAAATTCACCTCCAGAGCAACCAAGGTCTAAAAGATAGAAGGTAGATGATTTAACCCCCCTTCTATCATATGAAATGAAAAAATAAGTAGGTGATACATAGGAGGTTGCTAGTGTACTTAGGCATTTGAAGGATGATATTGAGGTTGATCAACCACTTCTTGAACATGAAACTAAGGCTCATAAGCTTGAAGCAAGGGTGGATGTGCAGGAACTTGGTGAGAAATAATTACATGAGGATGAGAGAGTAATTTCTTCTCTTAGATTTATGGAGGATGATGCATTTGTAAAGACTCCTAAGTTTAAATATTTTTGGGTCAAAATGAAGATGAAGGAGTTTGAAGATAGAGTCCAGATCATAAATAAGATGGGAGTTGATGAATCTCAACATGACCAAATTGTGGCTCAAGCTTTCAAAGAACTCAAAATAAATAAAGTGGATGTTAGCCCACAAGAGGCTAGAGAAATGGTTTTGAAAAGTAACATGCTAATCATCCCAGGAATGGAACTAAAGAAAGTAGTTTTGCTTGATCAAGTCAGGAACCAAGTAGATTTTATGTTATTTGTTGAATTTATTTTAGAAGGAATGAGTGGAATAGGGTATAATCCCAAGATTGAAATTCTGGCCTTTCGAGAAAAACATAAGAATAAAAAGAAACTCAGGTTGTTGGATGTTGTGCAGGAGATGAGAGGGACTATCATGATTAAAAAAAACAAGGATACTTTAGCATTAGAATCAGCTACCATGACAATGCACTTGGCCATGTTTACTCAAGTTGTTGTCAAGAGTGTGGAGCTTAGGTTGATGGAGTATGAGAAGGATCAAACTAGGTGAATAGATTGTTCATGGAAAATGTAAAAATTAAGCAACAATTGAGAGAAGCAAGCTCTTCTCAGAGCAAAGAGATTGTATTTTATCAACCTACCACAACTTAAAAAGTTTGTACTAGTATAGTGTCCATTCATGAAGTAAATGCATTAAAATGGGGCTTGGAAGAGGAAATTGAAGACCTAAAAAAAATCAATAAGGATACTAACAAAGGGGTGAGAGGTCAAATCCTTGGTACATTAGAAAATGTTTTAGAACATAGGGTCAAGCTAACTTTGGAAAAGATAGAAAGTGTACATGAGTGTTATACTGCTTTATCCCAAGCATTGGAGCAAATGAAGGCTCATGTCCCAGTCTTAGACCCTTTGTTTAAAAAATGGTAAGAATGGAATCTTTTCATACACTTGAAATGAAAGAAAATAGGGTGCATTATAAGGTGTGTCCCAAAATGGAAAATTAGATCCAAAGAGAGAAAAAGGGGTCCTATTTTGTCTCAATTCATTAGGAAATGAGATTCACACTATGAATTGACTTACAACCCCCAGGTGTGTCAACCCAAGATGTGAATATAAAAATTTCCCTTTTTTCTAGGATGGGGGTCAAGGCCAAATAGAACTTTGGGGAGAAAATTTTGAAATAGAAAAACAACTCCAATTTTAGATCTATAAATTGCATTAAAGAGATTTAACATAAAACAAAATGAAATAGTAAATGTTCTCAAGAAATTAAAGGTAATAAATGTTGCACACCTATCAAAACTTGTTGTTTTTACAACCCTAATAGGGACTCATACACCCTTTGGTGAATGGGTCCTAGTAGGCTTTTCAAGGAAACTCTAAATTTTTTTTGTCTTTGTAACCATAATAGGGACTCATTCTCCCTATGGCGAATGGGTCATGGTAGGATTTTCTAGAAAAATATTACTATGAAATTGATGCTCCAAACCTACAATTCCTTCCTATAACTTGAAATCCCTGCTCTTGAATCTGGATTTGTCAAAAATATGCAAAGAAAATTTGGTGTTTTGTTGGTGGATAGGGGTTTTCCTTGGTCAAACCCCAAGTTTGGTAATTAAACCTTGATAATAAATAGAAATATGAAACATGAAATGTGTGTGTGATCCTAACCTTAAGTTTGTCTAAGATTAAGATTTCTAACAATGCAAATAAATCCTACTCAAGTGTGTTAGAATATGATCCTAAATGAACATGAACAATGCATAAAACCAACTTTAGGAGACCTCTAATCCCCTTAATAATTCATAAATCTGAATATACCTCTCTTTAGGCTAAAAATAGAATGATCATAGAAGATGGAATCACTTAGGAGACAAGTCGTTAGGTTAGGTTGAATCTCATGGTGCTTTTCCAAAAATCTAGAATCCATCATGATTCTCCATAGGCATCTATCATCAATTCTTCAATAATGCTTGATATTTGATGAAAAAAAAGAGCTTGAAGACCTACAAAAACACTAAAATGTTGCTCCAAGACTTCACTCTTTCTTGCTCCTTGCTTTGAATGCTTTCTATTAGGACTTGAACACTTGAAATCTAGATCTTAGAATGAAACATAGTGAAATAACCTTGTATTTATGCATATATTAAGATTAATTCCTAAAACTCAAATATCACAAGCTGACATTGAATTATGGATTTAAAATCATTAAAATACTACCAAAAACATATTCAAAAGATGGTTCCTAGGCCACTTACTTAGGACACACATTGGTCAATGTTAAACATTATGCTAAATGAGGGTCCTAGATCTAAGTGAGGACCCATTCACCCTATGGTAAATGGGTCCTAGGTAACTTACCTAGGACACACATCTTCCAATGTTAAGTGTTGTGTAATGGAATTTATGAATGCTAGGTTTTATTCCTTAGAAATTACATTTAATTAGGCTTGGATTTGAATTAAAGGGGCAAATTAAGACAAATTAACTTGAATCAATTACTAATCCCTATATTAATGTGAAAGTGTAAAGGTACACCTTACAAAATAAAAAATAAGGCACAATTAAGTCCATTTAATTCAAAAAGGCCCCTAAACTTAATGTGAATATGAAATACATATTACAACACTAAATTAAGGAAACATTAGGCTCTTTTTTTTTTTAATTATTCCTAAATTAAGTGTGAAAAAGTGGAACTTTTTCCTACACTACATTTAGCCCCCACTTTAGCGGCCATATGATACTATGTGCATATGAAAACTAAAGGAATTCTAATAAACTTTATAAAAATGATACTCATATGGATTCACTAGGTAGAATGAAGCCCCCATTGTAGTTACCTACAAAACCAGAATGTTAAGGAATGCATCCTACAACACAAGTTTGTTAGTCATTCAAAAATCGTCTTATCACACTTCTATGAAGAATTGAATTCAAGGGTTGATGTATGACCCTTGATTTTGATTGTTTTATGGAAATGGAATCAAGGTGAATACAAAACCACATCAAATTACATAAGTCATATCATAGGATATTTCCAAGTACCATACCACATAGTGATAGATGTTGTAGTCACCCTAAATATGACATCACTTCCTCTTAGTTAGTTAAATAGCTTTATTTAATTAATTTACCCATTCCTCTTCCTTTAATTAATTAAATAAACTTATTTAATTAATTAATCCCTTTTCCTCCTATAATTAATTAAATTTTTTATTTAACTAATTATATCACTTTCTAAAACTATAGTTCTTTTAATCAATTAAATAATTCCTCATTGTTTAATTGATCCCATTAAAATTCATTAGGACTCTAATCTTAATTGTGTTAATTAATCTTTGATTAATTAGCCTACTAACCCTCATCATCCCATTCTCCAAATATTAACTCCACCTAAGTTAATAAACTCATGGTTTATTAATTCCACCCATCCTATTAAGCTAACTAATCATTAATTATCCACCTTAACCCCCAACATTACCATTATGTTCTAATTTAAAATTCATCCTCAACCCCCTCATCTTGTCTCATTAATGAGATAAATCTCACCTACCTCCACTATCTTACACATAGCCTACAAAATTTAATGACTTTTCATCCCAATGTGTGCTCACACATGTGTAAGCACACCTCACCCCTCTCCTTGCACCTAATTGTGACACTTGTCACAATGCTAATAAGCAAAACCTTTGATCCATGCATCACATTCTCAAATAATCCTAGCCCTTAATCAACTTTCAATATTGACCCTCCATTTCCCCCTCCAATTTTCTATAATTTGAGCCTTCATCCTCTCATTTCTTCATCTTGAATTTGGATACTATTATGCTGGTGCAATCTTGTGAGCAATCCACATCCATATTTGAGAAAATTCTAACAAGAATAGGGTGCTTCTTGAGATCAACCTTGAGGGCCACCAAAGGTATAAGATTATGCTTTTAATTTCATTTTATGTCCTTAATGTTTTATGCTTTTGGTGTTAAATTATAACCCCTCTACATTTGGAATGCCTTGTGGGACCCATGTCCCTACTAACATTTTTTGTCAAAGTTGTGTGATTCAAAGGTTTGCGGGTTTTGAAATTGTAGAATCACACTTTTGAAAAGAATTTTCACACCTTTGTAGTGACTTGTAGCACTTTTGTCTCAAATTACCACACCCATGTTCAATATTATGGCACCTGTGTTCTAAATCGTTGCGCCTATGTCCCATGATTCGGTGCCCACATTCTCAAAATTTTGTTTACTTGTTTTGCTAACAAATTTTTGATTTTCAAGGCTTTCTTTAGTATCTTAGGATCGTGTTTGAATTTATAATAATGTTTTAAGCTTGTTATAGTTTTTATCACTAACTATTATAGTTAACTTCTCTTTTTACTTTGCTACAACTACAATCACCACACTAAAGGGAAAGATAAAAAGAACCACAATCTAAAAAATCAACCTAAAAATTTACATAGGTTAAACAAGATCACTAGTTACCATATCACATTTTGTTTTTGGGTTCTAAAATTAACTTAAAAGTAAAAATAATTCACATCTTAAGTAGATAAGGTTAGAAATATCTTGTTTTGATCAAGCGTTATTTTTTTGCACCCGTGTCAAAAATTTCAACACCTATGTTGGAAGTTTATGTGCTTCTGTTTTTGCACCTACATTGTGATCTGTGGTGCTTTCACAACAACCTACTACGCATTCATTTTCTAGAACAAATTTTATATTTTACTATAGTAATTTCTTTATTCTCTATTCTAGCATAGTTTTTTAATTAGGAATTTCACAGTAACATGCACTTTTGAGGAAAACATTTAGCAAAGACTTGGTATATTGCTCAAGTTTGTGTCAATTAGGTCTTTAAATGTAGGTGCCATTTTTTAATTTCAGTGCTTCCATCTAGGCTAAATAGTTTGAACTATTTTGGTGTTATTTCACCATTTTGGTTGTTTCTATTTAGCTAATCATTCTAAAACATATTTGTATTTTGGGCATTTTAATTAGAAAAAACTATATTATTAGTAATTAGGCCAAATTTTCATTATCTATTTCTAGACTAACGAAGGTGCCATTTTTTGCATTTTGGCACTTTTACTTTCAGTGTTAAAATTTCCATTTTTCTATCTTTGTGTTTCCGTGTTTGCACTATAAAACTACGCTTCCATTTAGTTTTGCATTATTTGAGCTCATTTTTTGAATACTAAGTGGTGTAACTATTTGATCATCAAAAATAAATATACTCAACTACTAATGTGTGGTTTTGCGGGATGTTTGACCAAATTTTTTACTTTTCCACTAATTTAGGCACTAAAATTAGAGTAGTGGCTTAATTGACTTATTTTCCATATTTGGAAGGGTGCAATAGACGTATGATCTTCCCTCACACTTATCATTATCTTGGGGATCATATATCTTTGCATCTCTTCATTTTATTTAGATCAATGTTTTAGGTAAACATAAGGTTGCTAGTTTTGTGTGTATGCTCTCCCCTTGTGCTTCGTGCAATCTTGGGGATCAAAAAACCCTAGCATACCTTTCCCTTTAGGAGACCTACCTAGGTATTTCATCACCATAGGGGACGATCTCAACCACGCATACTGATGGGGTATATAAAGGGGGTAGAACTAAAGTTGTACCCCAATCTGGTTACATCGTAATTGGTGAAGCTTCGATTGCATAGGGTGATTCCAAGCTAGGAGTGAAGGGTTGATCCAAGCTCTTAGTATCTTGCTGAAGTTTCCAACCCATGTTTGTGATGGACTAGTGTTCATGGTTTAAACCTCACATACTTTACGTATATAAAGGACTCCCTAGAGAAACATTGTAAACCTAGAAAACCATTGAACATAGATTAGAGTGGTGCAAGGTGTGTGGATCGTAACCTAAAGTTACTCACCACATACTCCCTTAGGTTG
This sequence comes from Sequoia sempervirens, assembly GCA_007258455.2. Lineage (NCBI taxonomy): Eukaryota > Viridiplantae > Streptophyta > Pinopsida > Cupressales > Cupressaceae > Sequoia > Sequoia sempervirens. The sequence goes on from VDFB02000020.1 coordinate 24,177,678, forward strand.
AGATAGAAATCCTTGTGGTGAACTACAATAGTTCCCTAGGAGAGAGAGAAGGTGAGCTCATGGCATCTGTTGACAACCCTATGCCATTAGATCTCTACCTATCCACCTTCACGAGAAAAGGTGCTACACCCAAGTATCAAGGAGTATTAACCCAAGCTTACTTGGGTGTTGGGCCTACACTATATAATTAAACCTACTTGAGCTTGGGGCTTGTAATCAAGTGCTCGAAGTGTATTTTTTGTTTGAAAATCATGAAATACGAATTAGCCAAAGGGTTGAGGATTTGGTTGTACCCTTTGAAAACAACAAAAACTTCTACATTTGGCCAATGTGTTTTATTGTTTGTCAAATCTCTTTCCAACACACCTAAGACTGTAGAACTGTTCCTATGACCAAACCTACTACACCTCTATCAAAACCTGATGTGGTTGTGATTTTGTGCCTCAGTGAACTTGTGTCCTATCATAGAATCTAGTTCTTTGATTTTGAACTCTTAGGGCTCCCTGGTTAGTCTAACATAATCTACAACTCTATCACCATCTGATCATCAACCACTCCATCTTCATACCTAAAATTTTCTATTATCAATCCCCCACCCTCCCCATCATTCAAATCTACCCCTTTGGACTTAGGAGAAACCTTATAATCACTTATCATTTTATCAACTTGGACTTGGTATCATCCCCTCTTTTTCTTCACATCATCATCTTGTCCATCCCATTAATCATCATCATCCAAATCCAATCTTAGGATAAATCCTCTAAATCTTCAAAAATCATCTAGTCCTATCATCATCCTTTTCAAACCAAATTTTTCATTAGGATTTAATCTAGATCCTCAATCATCCTTGCTAATAAAGGGGTAGCTTAAGCACTTGCCTATCTTAAGTTGCATCCTTGGCTAGACCATCCTTTTTTGGATAATTTAGCCTAAGGAATTGGATCCCTTTTGCTAAGTTTTTCAAAATCATCCCCATCTACCCTTACTTAGGAACTTTCCTATCCTAAATAAGAAAATCCTAAATCATCCATCCCAAGGATCTATATTACAACTATTGACTACAAAATTTGGTTTCTTACCATCAAACTAGTCCAATTATCCTAAACCAATCTTATCATAATAATATAATCAAACCATCCTTAATCACATCATCAAATCAATCACCCCAAACTCAATCCTTCAAAATCAATCCTAAGGACATCATAATCCATAACCTTTACCATTCTTTTTATCATAAATCCAAGTCCAAACCCAATCCAAAATCCACACCTTTAATCTCTTAAAGAATCCCTCCTTTGCATGTTGATCACTAGATCACAAGCAAAGACATTAATGGATTCTCAAGGAGAATCCTTTTTCAACACCATTGTGTCTCAACCACCAACCCCCCATGAAGACATGTTAGATTCCCTAGAAGAGTCCCCCTAGACTAAGGGAATTTTCCAATGACCCTTACAACCAAGAAATGATGGATAAAATCATTATCCTTAACAAATACCACCTCATTCTTAGCCTCATAGCACAAGGGGATAAAATACCCTCCACAACCAACATCCTACAACCAAGGGATAGTGACCCTTCAAATAATCCCTCATCATCCAATAATTTCTTCAATCATCTTGTTAGTCCACAACTTAATACCAATATTCCCTCTTCCACCAACACAAATCAACTTGATGCCAATGTGCCCCCAATAAAAAAAACAACCTCTTCCATAAATATAATCGCATATAACACCAACCCACCACCTTCTTCAAATACCACAACACCTATCGTCATAAACACAAATGTTCCTCTCTCCACAAATGTAACATAAACCCTCAATAATATACCCCAAATTTCATCAAATCTCAGGGTCACTATCCTCCCTAATGCTAACATCACTTATGCCCCTTCCAACCCAACTATACCCACACAACCTCTCCCCACATCATCTATTCATTCCAATTACATCACCTCAAAAAATATACCTCAACCCCTTAACAACAACATACATCCCCCACCCCCTAATAATCCATTAAACCCCAATCCTCAAATCATTCATAACCAACCTCCACCTCCAAAAAATATATTCACTTTTAATCCCCAAATCAATGCTCTCAATGTTCATACCCAAACCCAACACAACAATCCTCCACCCCCGCCTCCCCAAAATCCCCCACATATAAAAAATCAAGTCCCAACCCCTAATAATCAACAATCCCCCATCAACACCCTCCTAGAAATACACGTATAACCAACTACCCGAAAATCCTCCACAAGATCATTACCTTTCCCAAGAGTTATAGAAAATGAAAGAAATGACCCAAGGAATCCAAAGTGGTCAAAACAAAAAGACCTTTAGGTACGAAGATATATGTCTTTACTCATTTGACCAATCTATATTAGCAAATCCCCTTCCCTAAAGATTATGAGATCCCAAAATTTGACAAGTACAAAGAGAAGAGTAACCCCATAGAACACTTAAAATAATTTAGAGTTGCATTCAAAGAAGTGGCCCATAATGACATATACCTCATGAGGCTATTTCCTAAGAGTTTGGTGCAGGGGCACCTACAATCATGTTGCAAAATTTACTTTGGTAGCAGTCTGTCCTAAGGGACTTTGGGTGAGTATTGGAGTTTCTAGGTGCCTTATCATAGTATGTATTTAAAATAATGTCTAAGTAGACCATTCTTTTATGTATTTAGGGATTGTGTGAGTTTGGTGGTCAAATGTGCAAAAATGCACTCTTGCTTCAAAATTGTCAATTTTTCCATGTAATCTTTGAAGAAAAATTATTCAAATTGTAAATGGAAGTGCAAGATAAGAGTCTAGAAGTTGTAGCAGGGATGAAATAAAGGTGTTTGAGTGGTCACAGGTGTCTTGGAAAACAAATTTTCATAATAATGCTTATTTAGCAAAAAATTGTCAATGTTAGCAATTTTTAAGACAAATGAAAGTCTTGGTAGTTAAAGGGTGGTTATAGGCATTGGGGGAAGGTTGTTTTGATTTGAAAATGTAAAAATACATTTGAAAGTCATGAAGATATTTTGATGGTTCTGCTATGTTGAACATTCTTTGAATAAAGCAACACTTTTTCTGCTAATTCTCTGATTCTCTTGTATTATTTTTGAACTTCTGTGTTTTCCTTGCACTATATAGGTAGTACTTGGGGTGAGTGATTTGAGTTGTTTTGTGTACTCTTAGAATGGAACTAAAATTCTTTTGAAAACCATTTTGAAGGCCTAGCAATCAATTTGGAGAGAGTTCTCATTTATTTTTTGTAGTTTGTCTATGTAAGGCAGTGGGGGCACCGTTTGAAGTTCCATTATGTCTTAAGCCATTCCCACTTACTGTTTGGGTCTTTCAATTAGTGGGATGACATGATATTAGGTTATAATGTGTTTCCTTTCATTCTTGAGTGGAAATGAGGTGTGTTGCAGGATGTGGGATGTCACCATAGGGAGCAATGGTGTATTTTCCATGTAAGGATTGGTGGGATAGTGATGAGTCTTGTTGAATTGTTGATAGTATTGTCTTGGTAATAGTATGAAATGTCTTTATAGACCCTAATAAAGTGTTTTGATGCTTTGGTTAGGCTTGGAGAGCCTTGGAAATGTGAATTCAAAGAAACCCTAGGTTTTTACATGTAAAAGGAGGGTTTGGTGAAACTACAATCCAGAGGTCGGTTGTCTGAGTTTTGAATGGTGAATTGGTGGTTTTTCATCACATTATAACTCTATACAAGTTAAATTTGTAAAAATAAAAGGATTTGAAGGTGCTTTGTTTGTAAAATAGGGCTAATTTAGTAGCCTTTTTGCAGGACAATCTATTGGGACTTATGAATGTTTCAAAGAAACCTTGTGTGATTGGTTGGGGCACTGTATTGGGGTCTAAGTGGATGCTTAATTGATGTTGAATTGGTCTTTTTGTGGCCTTATCGAAAAGATGTCTACATTTGTTGATTTTGGAGGCTAGAAGCAATAGGTGTTGTCTTGGGCAGGTTTAGTGAATTGTGTTTTGAAGGATGAATCCTTGTTGAAGTTTGGTCATTTTGGTCTAGTTGTGAATTCTCCACCTTGATCTACATTAGAGTCTTAGTGGCCAAGCCTTGGAATGGTTTACACAATTACCCCATGGATCTATTAAATCCTTTGCAGACTCAACTGAGTGTTTCGTAATACACTTTTCATATAACATTGACCAAGAAATAACTTTGGCTAAGTTATTCACAACAAAATAAAATAGTGGGGAAAGTTTTGTTTCATTCCTTCAAATATGTTGACACCTTGCAAGTAGACTCCCCTTACAAGTACCAGAAAAACAAATGGTTAAAATTTTCATTGAAAATTTACACCCTAAAATTTCTCTAAACTTAAGACTACAATGTGTCACATCATTTGATGAAGTCATTGAAAAAGGGTTAACCATTGAAAAAGATTTAATTGCAGAAGGGTAATTAAAATATCTAAGGACCAAAAAGACAATAACCAAACCTCCAATGATAAACCTAAACATTGGTCCAAAAAAATGTTGTAAATGATGGTGTAACTAATTGTAAACATGTTCAAAACATACAAAACACACCATCTCACAATAGACAACAACAAGGTGCCTACAAGACCATAACCATTCCCCAAGGAAAAGGAAAGAAAAATAACCAATCCAAATGAAAACAAACTCCTCTAGGGGAGCCTCTTGATGTCATATTTCATAGATTGGCACAAGAAAACATGATTGAATTCCCTATCACTACACCTCTTGATGAAAGTAAACTCAAACCTGAATGGTATAGGGAAGATGAATATTGTGAATATCATCGCATTAAAGGGCATAATACCATCAAATGTATGAGATTAAAGAATTACATTCAAGATCTCATCGATAAGGGAAAAATTAAAATTCAAAATCAAAACTCCCCAAATGAGCAACTAGGAATATATACAATGTAATCCTTCCTACAACATAATCATGAGAAATCCTCATACAATAATTTTTCATATACATATACAAATAATTCAAATCCATCTACACCTGACACAATCATCGGCTGAATTGAACAATGCAACACCATAATTGTAAAAGCACCTGATTGCATTGTCACCACTCATTGTGGCCGAGTGAAAATACAAGGAGAATCATCCTCATCATCCACTTTATCCAACATTAACAAATATAATATCATTGAACACCTTGAGAAAACCCCATCCAAAATTTTCATCTTGAAACTCCTTCATGCTTCACCTATACATAAAGAAGCACTTGAGAAATCCCTTCAAGAATCTTGAGTACCAAGTGATATCAATGTTAACCAATTCCAAGCTATAATGGGACACCTTTCATCCTCACATCAACTATCATTCACTAATAAAGACCTCCATACTGAAACACCTCATAATAAACCATTACACATCAAAGCCATCATCCATAAGTATAAAATCAAAAGGGTCACTAATAGATGGTGGATCTAATCTAAATCTTTGCACATTGAAATTAATAAAATAATTGGGTTATTCAGATGATGTCACTGATCCCCATAAAAATATAACTGTCAAGGCATATGATGATGTTGAAAGAGAATGAGAAGGTATTATAAAACAACTTGTTCAAGTTGGACCAACCATTATGGAAACAACATGTCATATACTTGACCATGAACTACCATATAAAATTTTCCTCGAAAAACCTTGGATACATGCCATGCAAGCTGTCCCTTCCACCTACCATAAATTTCTAAAAGTCTCTCATAACAGAAAAGAAAGATCACCATTCTCACCAACCCACAACCTTTCCAATATTGTAAAGAATTGGAAGGAATCTATCACCATTTCCCTATTAATGATGAAGCCTCCACCTCATCCACCTAAATTAATCCATCTATATTACAACCATCATCAACACCACCTTCCATTTCTGAGGACAAGGTCAAGATAATTGAAAAAGGATGTGGAGAATATAAAATTCAAAATTCCTTTTGCATAGGGCATATCCCTACATCTTCATGCTCATGTGGTCGAACACAACTTGAAACAAAAAGAAAGATTCAAGAACTTCAATAAATGGGGATTACTAGACAAAGAAGACTTGATCCTAGAAATGGATGTTTCAACTTGGTTGTACAAAGAAGAAAACAAGCTTCCTATCTTGGAGATCCATAGGTATCCTAATTGATGTGACTTATGCAAAAAATAGGGTTAAAAAGGTAAAGGATTAGGGGAACAAGAACAAGGAATAATGGAACCCATTGAACTTCAATAATATAAGGACCATCAAGGACTTGGATTCTTGGCCACTGATTTGGTAACCATAAAACCCCAATGTACTCATGACAAAGGTGGTAAGAATTCCACTAATAAGAAATCCTAGGAGGAAGCTATCAAATAATACGTTCACACCATCACTAAAGTTTTTGACATCAACCACATATAAACCATTTCATCCTATATTGACCTTCAACTTGTATATTCTAATTTAATTGACTAGGACCAACTAGGACATCTAGCCTTGGAAACATTTAAAATTGATGAAGCAATTGTGTAAATCATGGGAGTTTGAGAACACCTCCCTTTACGTGACCATAAGAAGGATAAACAAACCACACTACATAAAGATTCCTAATTTGGAGAATAGATCATGTGCCTTAGTCACAAAAATAAAAAAAGATAAAAATAATAAAGAAAGATACCTTAATGAAAACCTTGATGAGGTGCTTTTAGATCATGAAAAAGGTAAAAATAAAAGACACATTCTCCAATGAAAACCTTTTTGAGGAATTGGAGGATGGGACACATGATTCAATATACAAATATGATGTGACATCTACTGTTGTGATTGAAGAAATCATAGACATCAACTTGGGAGAAAATGAGGAACCCAAAATTACCTATATTGCTAAAGAGCTAGAAGAGACAATGAAAAATTGGGAGAGTTACTCAAGAGAAAATCTATTAACTTTGCATGGACATACAAAGACATGGAAAGATTAGATCCATATCTTGTAGAACATCATTTGGCAGTCTATCCAGATGCAAAACTTGTCAAGCAAAAATTCTGCAAAATGCACCCACAAATAGCTCTCTTGGTAAAGGCAGAGTTACAAAAACTATTGGAAGCTGGATTTATCAAACCTATTGATTATCCTGAATGGGTGTCCAACATTGTACCGGTTTCCAAACCTACTAGGTGTATCCACATATGTATTAATTTCAGAGATCTCAATAAAGCATGTCCAAAAGACTACTTTCCATTTCCCAACATTGATATGATTGTAGATCTTACCGCAAGACATGAAATGTTATCCCTCATTGATGGATTTTTAGGTTGTAACCAAATCCATATTTTTGAAGAGGATCAACATAAAACAACATTCATAACTCCACGAGGAACCTTTTTTTATCAATTCATGCCCTTCAGACTTAAAAAATGTAGTAGCAACATATCAGAGAGAAATGACTATCATCTTCCATGACATGCTACATGATATTATGGAAGAGTATATGGATGATCTCCTAGGAAAATCAAAAACAAAATATGGACACATTGAAGTACTTGAAAGAATATTTGATTAGCTAGAAAAAAAATAAACTACACTATAATCCCAAGAAATGTGTATTCAAAGTCTCATTCAGAAAGCTATTGGGCTTTATTGTTTCTTGCCGAGGAATTGAAGCATATCTAGCAAAAATAAAATCAATAGGAGAAATGCCTACACCAAAGAACATCAAAAACTTAGAAGTTTGCAAGGAAAGTTACAAGCACTTTGAAGATTCATTGCACAACTGGCTAATAAAATTCAACCCTTTTCCCACCTATTTTGCAAAACTATCACGTTCAAATGGGATGACAATTGTCAACAAGCATTCCAACAACTAGAAGATTATCTTGCAACACCATTAGTCCTAGTATGTCCCCAAGAAAACAAACCACTCCTCTTGTATATATCAACTACTCAAGTGGCACTGGGGACATTATTAGTTCAACATGACAACAAGGGGAAGAAAAGAGCCATATACTACATATCTTGCATATTAGCTGGCACTGAGTTGAACTACACATCAAAAGAAAGAGCATGTTTGGCTATGGTATTTTGTGCTAAGAAACTATGACATTATATTCTCAATCATAAGACTCAACTCATCTCAAAAGTGGATCCATTAAAGTACCTACTTTCTGAGGAAACCTACAAGGATGAAGAGCCAAATGGATCATGGTTCTTAGTGAATTTGACATCAAGTATGTAGATAGTGTTAGTGTAGGTTTTTTAATATTTATTTCTCCTACACATTATTAAGCATACCTTAGATTATAGGATATGTGGTTCATGTGAGGACATGTGGCATAATTCATCGATTACATGTGTCACTCTCACCCATACTTAGGTGGTTGAGTTTCACACCCTCTTTTGGCGATATATGCCACCTCACAAAACCACTCATCTATCTCTTTCTGAGTGGGTTATGCCACATGTTTGGAATTTTTCAAGTAGGCATAACTCCCACCTAATTTGGCTTTTTGGGAGTTACTGCCCCTCTTGGAATTATTTTCCCATACTCTGCTATATATTCAACACTCACCTCTCCCTCCTATCTAGTCCAGATGAGTTCATATCAACTCAGTCAGTTCAAGGGAGAGCTAAGGCATATTGTATCATTCAGTGTGTGATAATAACATTATTTTGTTATTACACCATATTACAACATTTTATCTCTTGTTGACCTCATGTGGAAGGCTTATCTTGGTTTTCTAGGTGATCCTGGGTGCTCGAGTTCATTAGCAACTCTTACATGGTATCAAAACATTGAAATTTGTAAGCCCCTTCTCGAATCTGAGAGAGAATCAACATTGAGATTTCTTTAGGAGAATTTTGAGCCAAAATGGACTATGCCATCAAGTTCAGAAGGCCCCAACACCCCCATTTTCATATATAATTTGTCCAATTTGGATAAAGTTGAACTTGGGGCAAAAAAAAAAAATCCCAAGCACCCCTTGCACGTATATCGAGGTGAAATTTTTTTCATAAAAATTTCAATTTTTATTTTTTGTATTTTTATCAAAAAATCTTGTTTTTTTTTGAAAAAAAAAAATTGAAAAAAAAAATTAGAAAAGAAAAAAATTTGAAAACTATAGTATCGACACAATACTGTACCCTGTCGGCTTTGTATACAGGGCATACCCTATAAGGGTACTGCGGGTACCCTTAGGGACCCACACCCTTAAAAAGGGGCTTTGACTTTTATTTTATTTTTAATTATTCTTATAAAAAAATTCAACAAAAAAATATAAAAACCTGTTGCGCCATTTTGTACGGCCTGTGCCTACGCCAATAGCCTCAATCTTCATGCCAGGCCTTTAGCAAGTTCTACCAAATTTGGCAGTGCATGTGGCAGTTTGGCCAACTCTAGTGAAGTTCCAAATTTAGCTAGCAGTCATCCATTTTTAGCAAAGTGTCTAATTTATCTGGCGCTGTTATTTTTGGAGTTCTTAATTTGGCAACAATTTTGCTAATTCTGGCAGTGATGCAGTGCTGACATCAATAGAGGGTGTTGACTTTTTTGGCCCCCTTCACCATTGAAGTTTTCTATTTTGCTCCTAATCTTTGAATGGCAATATCTCAGTCATTTTGGCTCCATTCCAGAGTAATTTTTTTTTATTTAGGGTAGAATTTTGCAAGATTCACAGTGGTATCATCAATTTTTGCTCAAGTGATCTCTATTTTCTAGAAAATTAGTTTTCTCAGCAGATTTGAAGGACAATTCTCAATTTTGGAAATTCAAACAACTATAACTTTCACATACGACCTTAGATTGAGGTAATTCATTTTTTGAAAGTTGATATTTTTCTGAGCACTACACATTGGTGCTATTTTGAGGTTTTGATTCTGAGATTAAATTGTACTTTCAATATTTGGGTCTAATATTAAACATTGTAAAACTCTGGTAACAACTCCAGAATTGTAAACATACTAATTATAAAGTGCCACCATTATATTTTTCTAGGGGGGTAATTGATTGAGTGAATTTGGGGGGCCGATCTTGTGGTGTTTTAATTGATTGCATTCTTTTCTTAGTTGTGTGTTCTTACAATGGGGAAACATAACATTGAACTCCTAACTCCATATAATTATGCATCATGGAAACAATCAGTATGGAATTATCTAGGGGGAAAAGGTTCCATAGGCTATGTAAAAGAATCTATTCCTAAACCTACTGATGTTGGTGCAAAAGCTTTGTGGGAGATCAATCGTGAGAAAACTCTTGGTTACATTTGTTCACTAGTCTCTTTTGACCTACAATTTCATCCTGAATCACGCAAGACACCTAAGGAGGCTTGGGAGACTTGAAAATTTGTATGGAAAAATTGATAAGTTTAGGGGTTATTAGATTGATAATGATTTTATGAATCTTGATCCAAAAAAATTTCACCACATCCAAGAATATATATCCAAGATTAAGCAACTAAGAACACAACTAAAGGATTGTAAGATTGATAAGGAGGATTTACAGTTGATTATGAATGTGTTATCCAAGCTTGGTCTTGATTATTTCGTCTTTGTTTGTAGCTTTCACACCAATAGAATTTCTATAGGAACTATATATGTTGTGCCTACATTTGATGCATTTTCAAATCTTCTAATCCAAGCGGAAGTGAAGTTGATTCAAATGGGTCTGATTAAGGTTTCCAAGTCACAAGCTTTTATGGCTAGTGAGCCTAAGGTATAGAAAGAATCAGAGCATCTTGATCAAAAAAAAAAAGAAGAAAAAGAAAAAGCCACAAAAAGAATTTGAATCCTCTTCCTCAAAAGGGGAATCATCTAAAAAGGAGAAGCCCACATGTGCATATTGTAAGAAACCTAGGCATGATGAACATCAATGCTATTGAAAATAAATTGATGAGTTGAAGAATCTTTTAGCAAAGAAAAAAAAAATTCATTCAATTATGTCAAATGATTCATCATATTATTCTAAACAAAAGTCAGAGAAACAAAAGGGGAAAGCACTTGTTGCAATTGTATTTTCTGATTCAAGGAGATGGATCTTTGATTTTGGATCTTCACATCACATGGCTTCATCATAGAGTATGTTCTCTTCATTTGAAACTTGTTCTTCACCAAACACCCTAATGGCTAACAACAAACATGTGAGTGTTTGTGGGAAAGGATCTATTGACATAATTCTGAGTCAGGGAGATGGATCTTTGATTTTGGAGCTTCACATCACATGGCTTCATCACAAAGTATGTTCTCTTCATTTAAAACTTGTTCACCAAACATCCTAAAGGCTAACAACACACATGTGAGTGTTTGTGGGAAAGGATCTATTGACATAGACAAAGGATCATTCAATGATGTTATTTGTGTTCCTTCATTGTCAACAAACATCCTTTCTATCTATCAGATTACACATGGTGGGGAAGGAAAGAGTATCAAGTTCACACCAGATTCTATGATTATTCAAGATTTGCATAGCTAAGATATTGTTGTATTTGGGGAGGTAGATCATCAATCTCGAGTATACACCTTCTCACAGGTTTCCTATAATATTCCTTCGGCTGATGTACACACTCAGGAATCTAGTGTGAACATTATTTAGGAGATTCAGTATGGTCAAGTGAATCTTGGTATTATTTCAACTGGAGTTCAAGAGGAATGTGTTGAAACTTCATCTCCTACATCAATTGTTGCTTCTGATGATATTGGTATTACTAAATCTATGGCTTCTATTGGTTCAGTGTAGTAGGAAATTCATTGTCTTCCAAACACAACTACTTGGGATGAGTACTTGGCAGACATTGTAGGTTTGTTTTGTGAGTTCTATCTTGCAGACTTGGAGAACACAATTGAGTACATACATATTCTCTTTGATGAAGTTTCTTCGTCTTATTCAGATGTTGATGGGAAACCTTTTGACCTCCTTGTTATTTACCCACACGATCATTCTTCATAGTTTGACATGATTGTGGCTACTATTGAGCAACATTTGGAGGAGGTGCCTTTGTCTTTAGAGGAGATACCCTTTTCTTTGGATTTTGTTCTACATCCATCTCCACTAGGTTCTAGATTGTCATCTTCTACAGTGTGGCCTAGAACACATGGTTTGATGGTGACAACTTTCAACATCAACATGGGGAAACCTGAGCAGAGTTGAAAGACATCATAGATTTTCATCATTCTTTCTTCATATTATTTCCAAGAATGGGAAGATATCCTGCATACATCCTTGGTTTTATTTCTTCTTAAGGGTAGGAATATTGTTCAGTCATCCTGGATCATCTTCAACTTCTTGTGTCGAGCATTCACCAACAATGGAAGAGATTCTATGTTGGGGGACTATATGGTCTCTCTTCTTCTCTCTTGGGGAAGATTTTTGTCCTACAAGTTTTCTCTTTCTCATATTTTGAGAGATTTCATCATTGTACATGGGTACCTAACATGGCCTTGTAATTGGGACCCATCTTTGCATTGTTTCATCCTTTCACCCACCTAAGTTATGCTTAAGGGGGGGTGTTAGTGTAGGTTTTTTAATATTTATTTTTCCTACACATTAGTAAGTATACCTTCGGTTATAGGATACGTGGTTCATGTGAGGACATGTGGTGTAATTCATTGATTACATGTGTCACTCTCACCCACACTTGGGTGGTTGAGTTTCACACCCTCTTTTGGACTTATATGCCACCTCACAAAACCACTCATTTGTCTCTTTCTGAGTAGGTTATGCCACATGTTTGGATTTTCCAAGTAGGCATAACTCCCACCTAATTTGGTTATTTGGGAGTTATTGCCCCTCTTGGAATTATTTTCCCATATTCTACTATATATTCAACACTCACCTCTCCCTCCTATCTAGTAAAGATGAGTTCATATCAACTCAGTTAGTTCAAGAGAGAGCTGAGATATATTGTATCATTCAATGTGTGATAATAACATCATTTTGTTATTGCACCATATTCCAACATTTTATCTCTTGTTTCTCTTGTGTGGAAGGCTTATGTTGGGTTTTCAGGTGATCCTGGGTGCTAGAGTTCATAGAAAACTCTTATAGATAGAAAATCTATTAAAGGACAGGTGGTTGTTGATTAGCTTGTCGAAGCTCAATTACAAGATAGTCACCCATTATTGGTAGAATTCCCAAATGAACACATATTGACTACAAAAGAAGGAACATGGTGGAACTTATAATTTGATGGATCTTTCACACAACATGGATCGAGGGTAGGAATACCTTCTTCCACACCTCAAGGAGACTGTATCCCTAAGTCATATTAGATCAAATTTCCTTGCACAAATAGTATAATAGAATATGAGGCACTAATAACAGGACTTAATCTTTCAATCTAATGGAAGATTGCAAAATTACAGGTGTACGGTGACTCTCAACTAGTCATCAAGCAAGTAAATGACAAATATCAGAAAAAGGAGGAAAAACTCTTGCCCTACAAATGTATGGTGGAAAGCTTCAAAGATTACTTCATAGAAATCCAATTTGATCAGATACTAAGGGTAAACAATAAAGTAGTAGATGCTATGGCTACCACTGGTTCCCTCATTGATGTCCCACAAAATAGCCAGCAATACGAGTTCCTCATAAAACAACTTTTGGTCCCTGCTTATGATATTCCAAAATCCAAAATGGTTGGTGATATTATTAGTCTTGATTCACCATGGTATCAAGACATGCATGAGTATCTACACCAAAAACATCCCACCTAACCTCTCAACCTCACAACAACAATCCTTCATTCAAAAAACATCCTGCTTCACCATTCTTGGAGACATTCTTTACCGTTGCTCCTTTGATGGCACCCTCTTGATATTTTTAGAATTGGAAGAAGCTCAAACCACCCTATATGAGATACATTAGGGTATTTTTGGGGCCCATTCCAGTGGACTAGCATTAGCTAAGTTACTACGCACATGATATTATTGGCCATAATGGAACAAGATGTTATTAATCTGGTGATAGTATGCAAACCTTGTCAACAACATGGTGACTTGATTCATGCACCATCACAAGAATTATAGCATATTGTTACTACATGCCCTTTCTCACAATGGGGATTAAACCTTGTTGGCAATATACAACCCACATCCTCAAACGGTCATAAATTTATAATAATTGCCACTGAATATTTCACTAAGTGGGTGGAAGCAATACCTATGACCTATGTTATAGGGAAACAAATTTCCAAATTTATACTCCATTACATCATTTTTTTCTTAAGCATTCCCTCTTCCATAGTCACAGACAACGGACATCCCTTCAAAACTAAGAAGGCTATAATTTGTGTCAAAAATTCCACATTCTACATCATTTTTCCACTCCATATTACCCACAAGGAAATAGCCAAGTTGAGGCCACAAAAAAAACCATCTTAAGAATCCTAAACAAAAAGGTCTATGAAGTTGGTCATGATTGGCACCTACAACTTAATCCCACCCTATGAGCATATTGCACTAGCATTCACACACCTACTAGAGTCACTCCCTATTCCTTAGTATATGGTGCTAAAGCCATCTTTCCAATAGAGGTCGAGCTCCCATAATTGATAATCTCTTTACAACATCTCATTGATGATGAATAATACTATGTAGCACACCTTCAATAGCTAGAGCTTCTAGATGAGAAATGTTTAAATTCCATCAACCATATCAGATCATATCATAATAGTCTTTGCAGAACAAATAACAAGAAAATCAAGCCTAGAGAATTTTCCATTTGAGATTTGGTCCTTAAGGAAAATTAGTGCAACCTACAAGAATGTGAAAACAAGGGAAATTTTGAACCCAATGGCCTAGGTCCTTACATTAGTACAACAAAATATGGATTATAGTCATATCGGTTAGCTACCATGGAGGGAGATCCACTTGAAGAGCCCATGAATATCATCCATCTCAAAAATTTCTTCGCATAAGAAGAACCAATAAAATTTTAAAAAATCAATACAAAAAAAATAAATAGTAAAGAGATATAATCCATCCAATGGTGAAAACTACTTTGTGGTGACTTGGGCAAGTACCATGGTGAAAAACTAGCAAATATGTGTCATTTGTAGGGACATGTACACCATCTATTAGGTCACCCTTTCCTTTATCCATAATAAATCGACCCACCTTGTCAACTATGGCTTGGAATACATCACTTGATTTTAAAGAGCTTTTCTCCAATACATGTGCATACCATCCCCTTGATGTCACTCAACCTGAACCATCCTAGTACCATGCCATCAACCTTTCTTTATATTTGGTATGAAGGATTTTCAGTGGTAAGCCCACCATACAAATCCTAGTACCATGCCATCAACCTTTCTTTATAGTTGGTACGAAGGATTTGCACTATTAAACCTACCATACGAATACCCACCACACTCACACCCTACCCTATCATATGTAGTGGGAAGTAGTATTTGGAATACCCAGTTGCTCACCCATCCATAACATAGTAAAATATCATTTTCTAATAAAATAACACCCATAATAAACACTTCACCATCCCAAATGAACCACTCACAACATTCTAAAACAAACAATACAGAAGCAAACAACATGCATTCCTACATGAACCTTAGTATTACATCATCAACATCATCCTCCAAATCATCTTGCCACTTTTCTTTCCTCCCATCATAACCTACCCCATCTTTTCCTAATAGGATGCATCCTTCCTTGGTTCGACAACCCCTATCAATCCTACCATTTGGTAAGAGATTTGGATTTTTCTTTTCTTGGATTTATTGTTGTGATCTATGAAGTCACCAAGTTGAGGCCACCAAGATATTTTCATATCTTGGTGTGTTGAAAATGAGGCACAAACTATATATGGGCCACCTTGTATGGTGTATTTGTGATTAACTTGATTTACTAGTGATTTCTTACACCATAGCTAGATGGATTCAAAATTCTAGTCTTCTATATAAACCCCTCTATGATCCACTTAATGCTTGGAATCATTTAGTGGTTAGGTATAATATTTTGTTTGACTATGTTTGTGAGTCTCAAGTTCCATGTTGTAGTGTAGAAAAATGTATCCATTTACATTTTCACACTTGTTTGGGCCCTTCCTGCTAAAATTGGGCTTCTTTATGCCTTATTTGGTCCTATTTTGCATCCACAAGCCTTATTTAATGTATCTTTCTGAGGATAATTCTGACACATCTAATAACCAATCATAATTTGGTGATTTTAGATTGTGTGCTAGATTTAGTGATCTAGGACTCATACACCACCTTGGGCGTATGGGTCCCACATAAGTTTTGGGGCCTAGTCCTGAATTTAGCATAGAACTTAGCATTTCTTGAAATCTATGTCCCAAGCTTAGCCTATTGGGACTCATACGCCCCAACTGGCGTATGAGTCCTGCTTATCCTGGATCTAATTTTGAATTCAATTCTTGGTGAGATTTTATTCTCCTAGATCTAATGTCAGCTTTTAGTGTTGTAATTTCAAGAAATTTGGCATAAACAAGTATAAATACAAGGTTATTTCACATAATTTTTCCTAACAATCTAAGCTTTCAAGTATTCAAGCAATAGAGAAAATTTATGATCAAGAGAGTTTACAAGAGCATTCAAGGGCATTCAAGAGTTGATTATCAAGCATTTTGGAGCTATATTCAATATTCAAGCATTGTGTCAAAGTCATCATGCATCATGTTTTTTTTAGCTAACATTTGTGATGTAGGTTTCCATGATTCAAGAAAGAATTCAAGTCAAGATTCATAACATACAATCAAGAGTCAAGATCTCCATTCATGCTAGCAATTACATACAATATTGTAGCCTTTTAATCAAGGGTTTGGTGACTTACAACATTGCATATTGTTCATTCATCATTCCTTCATTCTATTTATTTCATTTCAAGGTTTGATTACCAAAATGGGGTTTGACCAAGGAAAACCCCTATCCACTGACAAAACAACATTTTTCCCTCTCTTTGATGTGTGATTTGAAGATTTGGGTTGAAGATCAATTGAAGAGAAATATTGGAGAAATTTGTCACCTTTCTTGCAAGATCACAAAAAGTCACCTACATGGTAGAATTCAAAGTTTTAGTCTTAGAGATCAAAAGGGGAAGAAGCTACAAGAGATCAATAGAAGATATCAAAGTTTCAGATCAACCCTGATACTAGGAATAAATCACCACTTGTGGCATATGAGTCCCAGTATACCATTTTTTAGACATTTTTTGTAGATCTTGGTTTGCTAGTTGTAGATTCCAGTTTTGGCTTGAAACCCTAAACTGGGAGTAAATCAACGCTACTAGTGTGTGTCATGGTGTGCTTGAAAATTCATAATTTTAGGATTGTAGACCTTGTTTCAAGCATCTTCAGTCTTCCAGGTGCCCCTCTATCTTTCTTAGTTCATTATTCTAATCTAGAGTTCCATATCTTAGGTTGCATAGCTATATTTGCATATAATTTGCATTTCCTTCTTTCCAAGCCTTTTCTTGGTGGTGAGCCCCTTTTTTGTCTTTAATCACACCCTAGGAGACCTTATAGTAGACCCCTTCTCTCAATTGCACCATTATATTGAGATCTCTAAGGTTTTTTTGAATGAAACATAAGTGAAATAGGAAGAGGACCCCTAAATCCATTTGTTTCATCTCCAAAAAGGTGGAACACCCTATTTCTTAGGTTTCACATGCAAGATACATTATCACCTTTGGTAATTTATACCATTGGAGCACAATGTTTCTTGCTATATCAAATTAAGGATTTCTCACCATATTTTCCCAACATAATTACCCTATCCACTTTTCCTTAACACTGACACCCCCCCATCCTTTCTATCCTATTAATCCCACCATCCCCTCCTACACACTTGGACTAGAGTACATGTTGTATCATGAGGAAAAACAAATACTCACACCTACATTGCACATGATTTTGATAAGGGAATTTTGAGTACAAAACTAAAAAAATCCATTGACATGATGTCGGATCCATGGATGCACTAATGACTAAGAGAGAGAAAACTATCACAAGGCACCTAACACCTATCTCTATCTTGATCCCTCCTAATTATTTTATTGTGATGCAAATCAGTCATTTCCAATTAACTGCAAAAACTACCATAAGAGACAAAGTAAATAGGTTGACATCTAAGTTATAGATTAGGTATTATCAATGGCATGAAATTCATACACATCTAATCAAAACATCAAATAGGTAATAAGCTTGAGAAATCTTCCTCACATCATTACCATAACATAGATACACAAACATCAACATTTTTACATCCATTCATCATATGCACAAAAATCCATTTCCACAGAAGCATTTACCATGTATTTTATAACATTTCTTACTGCATACTCTATAAATAAAACCATCTACCCTTCATAGTTAAAAAGTGAAGAAAACATATGTTATTCATTGTACTATCATCATATGATCAAAGGCTAAATCAAAAGAGAGGTGCACTTCAGCCTGTGGAATTGTTGTTCTCATTTCTAATTTTGTCATCTTCCATACCTCTCAATTACAAAACTAGAATGAAGAACTCAATTATGACATTTTACCGAAGTGGTTTCAAATATAAAAATTAATAAAAGAAGTCAGGAGTTTCTATTAAGATTTAAATAAGGTTCAATAAAAAATTTCCACATCACAAAGTTTTGGTAAATGCTTCAAATTTCATCAATTGTATACATCCATCATATCTGATGCATATTATAATAAAAATCATAACAACCACATATAATCCACCATATTATTATCATAAAAAACAAATAAATACATATCATCATGGTCCATAAACAACATAATCATACACTATCCATAAACATAAATCATAATGCATGCATAATATAACACATCTGCATAAATCATATAAGACCAAATCCATCATAATATATATATATAATGTCATAATACAAAATGTATGATAGTATCTCATGTGTACAAAAAACCGAACCCATCTTGGGGAAAAATCCAAAAAGTCATAGTCAATGTGCACTATCTTATGCTCTCTACATTTGACTATCTATCAAGTGATTTCTATGGTGGATCCCTTCATGGCAGTGGTGGCAGACCCATGGTTTACTAATGGCCCTAATCAAGCTAGCCTATGTGATCTAGTACTAACTAAAACACTGGAAATCCTCCACTCTAGTGGCATTACCTCCTTATAGGCCCTCCTCCATCACTCTACCTCTCAGGTAGCTTGACCAAATACTGCAAAACCAATAGCCAATCCACCCTCACCTAACATATCGTAGGCTACATCCTACTCCCTCTATATTCTAACTCCATTAGCAACTAATCTCGCTTTGTCATGATCACTACTAGCTGCCCACCATCCCCTCTACCACCACCAGCTCCCCCATCTAACAAACCCTATAATCTATCTACCTTTTCCCTAGCTACATCCCTCTCACCCCTTAAAATAACCAACTCTACCTTGGATGCATCCCTCTCTATAGTAAGTGTACCAATATGACCATCCATCTACCCCTGCAAATGAACCACATTGACTAGTTCCATATCACTCTGGCACACTACTTGCAAATGATCCTATCGAGCTTGATCACACTCTTAGCATAGTCGGTCCATCTCTAGTGTCATGGCATCCAACTAAGCCTGTAATCCTCCATGCCTTTGTTGCATGCGAGGACCCTACTCATCTCCACTCCCTCTCATATCCTTTCCTCCAAGACCCTAATCTCCATCCTCTCCATCATCATTACCATCATCATCATCCTCGCTCCCATCATCACTCTTGTCACTACTATCATCATCAGACCTATTGTTTTCCTTTGACCCACTACTACTGCTCTCATCCTCACTGCCCTCTACTACCACTAACTGATCATGAGGCATGGTAAGTTGAAGAGGTTTCTTCCTCTCCCACCAGGTGTCATACTTTGCCATAGTACCAACATCTTCCACTCCTCACCTTGGATCCCACACCACTATAGGTGTATCCCTCTAACTCTGATATGTTGTGTCATACTCAATAAAGCCACCCCATTACCACCTCTTATAGGCCACCCATCCAAAATTTTCCTCCACTTGGGGAACTCCCTATCACTGCCCAAATTATCATAATACTTGCATAGGAAGATACCTTTTGATGATAGGTGAAGTTTTTCTTATCAAATAATAAACCCTTTGGATATATAGCATATAGTGATTACCATCCTCCCAGTCCTCATAGTCAATATACAATCGCTAGATGAATGAATCCATCTCATCAGTAATCTTGCACTAGTGGTCCAACTCACCTAGATGTCATTGCTACCAGAACCCCACATACATAAAAACATAAGGAATTTATAGCCCCCGTCGTTTATCACAAACTCAACATAATAAAACAATGTGCTCAAAGGCCTAGATGTGTAATAGAGTCACCCCTATAGCTAAGCTCTTTCTCCTCTATACATAGCATAATGAATCTCTCTATACAAATCTCCCAACACAACCACCCCCAATGCATATATTGTACCCTTATCAAACATGCTATCCATCACTCCTACCAAGTCTATTGTAAATCCCTGCAACCTCCTATCTGGCATGAAAGTACCTATAATCAGTGTAACTACAAAAAGGTAAAGATCTGACCACTCGTACAACCTTTCATCCATGTCTAACTCCACACATTTGAATGGTAAATCTCAGCATGAAAATATCCTTTGTAGCACAACCCTCGCCCCCTAAAGTCAATATACCACTAACTCTCCTCAAATAGGTAATCGAAGCATTCGCCACACATCCTCTAATGTGACTATGGCCTCACTAGTGGGCAAGTGAAAACTACTCATCTCACTATACCACCACTCTACTAGTGTTGTCATTAGTGCTCTATGTGCTCAGATATGGGGCATATGAGAAACAAAGTATAGCCTTGCCAGGTATAACCATAGACACTGAAAAATATCCTAAATGATATCATACACTTGAATTAGGTTTACTAACATCATTTCCTCTTTAAACCCATCCTCTTTTCACTTAATTAATTGAATTAGCCTAACTAATTAATTAATTGCATCATTTTATTACAATAACCTAATTCATCAAATCGAGTTAATTCACCCCCTTTCACGCTAACATTTCATCCTATTAAATTAAATAAAACAAAATATTTAATTTAATTCCCTAAGTCTTTTAATTTAATTAAATAACCCTAAGTTATTTAATTAAATTCCATTTCATCTCTCCCCCATTCATTAAATCATTTAATTTAATGAATATCATTTTAATTCTTCAAATCCCCTAATTACATGATTACACCTTGTTTAATTAACAATTAAACTAATCTTCCTCTAAAAGGGAATATTTCCATGTAATATTCCTTATCCTTTTTTCTATACAATTAAAAATTTATTTTAATTTGCAAAATATATTGTTCCTCACCCATGAGAATATGCCAAAAAAATTCACTCTCCTCTAGTCGTCTCACTTGGCTTCTTAAACAAGCTAAACCTTTAACCTCTTAAGCAAGTCACTTGGTGACATGTGTGTGCAGATCAAAAGTGTGTTTGTTTGGAAAAATATGATCCCTTAATTAATTATCATCTTGCATACTCACCCGTTGATGAGAATCCATGATCCCCACCTCCTATTTCCTCCATCCTGGATCATTGATTAGCTTTTTCAAATCTCAACCCTTCATTTCTCATTTGCTCTCCTATAAATAGAACACTATTTGGAGACAAATAGATCCATCTTTCAATTGCAAACTTGTGTTGTTGAATTCACTCACACTTACACTCACTTTTTACTCACTTTTAGCTTATTTTAGTTCATTTTTAGTTGCATTATAGCTTAAGACATCCATTAATGGATTCCATGCATCCATGCTAGCTTGTTTATAAATTAGGGTTTCCATCTTATAGCTTAGAATTAGTTTAGATTAGCTTAGCAATTGCATAGTTAGATCAATTTTAGCATAAAATCATATTGATTTAGCTTGCATCATGTTTACCTTAGCATAAATCAGGTTTTCATCCATTTATCACAATGGTGTCATCGATTCTCTTCCATAGAATCAATTGAAACAGGTTCACAAATCATGAGATTGGGAAAGGGTTGTTGTTCCACATCAACATGATACCAATTCCATAATAGGATAAGTTTCAAATGGGTTAGAGTAGGAATTTAACCGTTTTCATAGTTTGTAATTTTTAGTTTCAATAAATGCTTAGTTTAACTTTCAATTTGAATGATCTTGTTTAAGATTGAGGTTGAGTGGCTAAATTATGCTTCAATTCATCATGCATCAAGTGTAATCGACTTGCACTAACAATCCTCAGCCCACATTCTGATACTAGAAGGAGGGAAAACCATTAATTTAATCAATTTTTAGCTCAAATTTTGTTCGTTTGCTTTTTTGCAGGATACAACAATGCCCAAATCAAATATAGTGACACACTTTGAAGAGCATCACCATACAACAATGTTATCCCAATTTGAAAGAATAACATTGATTAAATGCATTGACGTTGATTTAAAAAATGGCGATGTCGATTTAATATAGAGGTATCAAAGACTTCAAATAGAGATTCCTGACAAAATATTGATGCTATCATGCTCTCTGTTTCTGCTATAAAGCGACAACCAAATTCACCAAAGAAACACCCATATTTCAAATAATGACGCTATCTTTCCATCGATGCCCAACCATGGTAAGAATTTTTACAATCATTTTTTGACATGTGCTTTAATTTTCTCAATTCATCAGATCACTAATGCACTTCTAAAATTTTTCTAGTTGTTAGACTAACAGGGTTTTGTAGGTTGGATGACATGGAGCTAAAGTGAAGAAATCCTTCTTATCTTGAAATTCTATGATTGTAATAAGCGTTCAACACTTTTGGGGCAATTATAACCCAATTATTTATGTTTTCTATTTTATGCTTTAGGACCTCACTAAATTTCATTTGGGTTAAAACAAACACTCAAATGGGAATAAAATTGAACCATCATCTCATCATTGTCTTTTGTGTTTAAAATTGAGAAACATAAACATTCCTTAACACTTTGTATAATCACCTACATCTTTCAATTTGGATTAAAATTGAACCCCTTTGCGAGTGTGAGAAAAAGGAATAGCGTGTGTTCTCTCTTTGCTCATGTGAATGAAGATGATACAACTATGGATGTACTTCCTCACTATTTTTTACCATTAGAGGGCTTGTGTCCCCACTTTGAAAGGAGGGAATGACCCAAGCGGTAATGAGCTAAAGCCAAGCTCTTCCAAACTGCTATATAAATGTGTGGTTGCAATAAAAATTTTGATCAATGGGACATAGTACATGATAGCTCTCCCCTAGTATATTTATGATGTGTAAATCCCTTGTTCTAAGGTTTGGGAGACCTCTTGACAAATTTTATCATTGTATCCCGTAAATTGGAAGCCCTTACTACAAACCATTGTTTAGAATCCAAAATCCTTAATACTTGTTGGTGCAAGAATAGTCATTTTGAAGCCACCCCACATTTGTACTATTCAATTTTAGAAATAGAAAAATCCTTTTGATCTCCAGATTTTAAGGATTTTGAGATTTGGTGGTCCTAAGAAGTGTGTGTCATGGAGGGGAGCCAATGTTGTCAAATCTCTAATTGTTCGCATTGATTAGTGTTTGGAGAAATCCGAGTTGGGACTCAACATGTATAGCCATTTCAAACTTAGGATTGTAAATTATTATGATCCAATTTAATACATTCCTTATTTTCAAAACATTACAAAAACAAGCATTCACTATCTTCCTCAAAATTTCAAACACTTTGGCTTAAGTATGGATATCTTTTGAAATAGCCTTGATATTACTACTTGTCCTAAGGATTTCTCTCCTTAGAGATTTCTAAATATCTTGACTTATATCTCAAATCCATATTTACCAAAGACAATATAAGCAATTATGGCTTCAACCTCATGATTCTCACAAAATGGACATTATGAAAGTTATGATGTTTTGGACAAACATTTAGTTTGAAAACTTTTGGACATAAACATTTAGTTTCAAAACTTAATCAAGACAAGTGATTGTGTTAAAATAAATTCTCTTAAGAAAGATAAATTGAAAAATGAACCCCATGTGACTATTTGGAGACCAATTTCTCCCATTGAACAATCTAATCTTCTAGGTGCTATAATTCAACCAAACATTGAACTCATTAACAAAGAACAAATAGATCTCATTAGCAATTCAAGAAGATTCACTTTTGAAACAAAAGAAACACCTACCTAGTGGAAAAACACAACAACAATTTTAGATGGAGAAGAGGAACAAGATGATATTAAAGCTGAAAGGCCACATTACCACCACTCATGTGGCAATAAATATCTTCCCTTTTTTGATAAACTTATTTTTTTCTAAATGATCTCATGCAAAGTCAAGATCCCTAAAATAAGGTCTACAATTTTTCATTCTAAAACTTGGCATCTTAGTCCAAAAGCTCTCACAAAACACCTTTGGGAACTTCATGAAACTAGAACTAGATTGGTATACAAATTTTCCAAATGTGCTTCAAGACATAATCCAAACTTGTATTCTTTCTATTACTGTTAGAATCCCGGTCTTTTCCAACATTTCTGATTTCTCACATAATCATGATCTTGAACTCCCCTAAATTATCTATCACAAAATCAAAATACATAGGGGAAGATCTAAAAATCACCATTAGAAACGTAGGTATCGTAATTCCAAGTTCAGTAGGAATTGAGCCTTAATACTTTATCACAATCACAACCTCTTGTTAAGAAACCATTATGCTCGATCTAGGAGGAAACAAATAGATTTACATACCCATATCCATACTCTTTAGGATTTGAAAAATTTAGAGGTCTAGCATCATTCTCACTACCTTGGTCTTGTCAAAACAAAGGTTCACTTTATGTCAACATTGGGTCAAACATCTCATCCACCCCTTCATCAAAATTTCATCCTCCACTTTACCCATCTTTGCAAATATTTTGAAGACACCAACACTTTGTGACTTGAACATCTACCAAACCAACCCATAGCTTGGATATTTTGTATGTGAAATGTATCCCTTTCCATGCATTTATACAAGTTAGTTATCATCTTTGAACTAGTTTATCTTGAAGGTCATGAGTCTACCCTAAAGATTTACATGTTCATCAACATCTCTTATCCAAACATCAAAATATCAAGTGAAAGTCAGAAGTATTGTCCCAAAATGTTTGTAAAGATCACTCTCCACATCATTCACCTTTTCATCCCCCATTATCATTATTGCTCCCAAAATAATTACAAATCATAAAATCACAAAAAAACTCTCCCAAAGGTGACAAAAAATTTATGGTAAAGAATAGATCACAACACAAGAGAATCATGGAGAAAACCAAAGTTACATTTACCTCAAGTGAATAATCCTTTAGAATTTGATCTGAGAAGTCAAGTTACACCATCACAACAACCTTCATCACCATCAGGACCATATGAGATAGAGGATATCACAAATAATTCATTTGAACTCACTAGGGAGGAAATTATGGAACATAAAGCCTTTGAAAATGTAGCTCCTATCTCCCCAACATTAGTGGAACATAATTTAACACAAGGTTTCATAACCCCATCACTAGGGCTAAATCAGACTTACATTCCTAGTATTGCAACAAGACTTTCTCAAGAATTTAGTCATGCTATTTCATTTGAAAACAACACACCTGTGGGAACACTTGAAATC
This sequence comes from Sequoia sempervirens, assembly GCA_007258455.2. NCBI lineage: Eukaryota > Viridiplantae > Streptophyta > Pinopsida > Cupressales > Cupressaceae > Sequoia > Sequoia sempervirens. The sequence goes on from VDFB02000020.1 coordinate 24,203,306, forward strand.
AATCCCCCATCTCACAGAACCACTTGGATGACTAGATTTGGTGTTCCTCCCATTCCCAAAGATCCTAAACAACCATACACACCTCTCAACCTTCATTACTCCATGACAACTTCCACATATCAAGTACATCCTTTTTCATCCATACCCATGAGTACAAGTATTCCTTCCTTCACACAAAATAGTGCAAATAAAGTATCTCAAAACAACACAAAAGGGTATATGAGTACCATACCACAAATTCAACCCTTGAAAAAAATGGAAATCCTTACCTAATCCTCCAATTGGTTCATCCATACCATTGGTTTTGTAAAAAAAATCCACGCGATCCATTATCAATCCATCTCAAAGCAATCCCTTGGTAACAAATCCTATCAACATAGGTACTACATTATCTACATCCCTAACACAAGGGAATCCTCTAGAAATGGGACAAGGAAACCTTTTTAATCAATGGAATCAAGGTCCTAGAGTGTCATTTCCATTGCATAATCCAATGGAACCATCCTCATCTTTTCTCATAGTCCCTTTTACTATGCAAAATCAAACAGGATCTCAAACATACATTCCTCCACCTCAATCTGCTATCTTACAAGGAAAGTTAAACCAAGGGAATCCCCAACATCTCATCACCAATTCATTACCCACTCAAAACATCAATATCCATAATCCTTCACCAATATCCCAACAACCACCTGATCCCTCATTGCAAGTGCATTCCTTAGCCTTACAACAAGCACAACAAGCCTATCAACAAGTCTTAGCAGCACAACAACAACAACAACAAGCAACCTTAGTGCAACAATAATAACAACATCAAGAAACCTTAGCAACACAAAAAAAATAGCAACAACATCAATCCCATCAAGTAGATTTGGCAATGCAAGAACAATAACAAGCTCAATAGCAAGCCTTACTAGCTCAAGATTATTCCCAACAACAACAAGGTTCCTATTATAATCCTCTATCGAATATCATCAATCCAAATGTATTAGGAACATATAAATCAATACCCCAATCTCCTTCACCAAATCTCACACCACCATGCACCCCATGCAATTCATCTATCATCCCACCATATGTTCCTCCACCCAACCTACAAGATGATCTAGCATCACAATTTAAGGTGCTCTCACAAGAAATGCAGGATTTTTCACATGGGCAAGGAAAAGAAGCCCCATATACAGAACTTGTGTCCATATCCATTTGATCGAAACATAGCAATGGTATTGTTCCCTCCCACCTTTGAAATCTCCAAATTCGATAAATACAAAGGGAGAGGAAGTCTTGTGGGCCATATCAAATAATTTAACATCATGTGCATGGAGGTGGCTTACAATTATTTATATTTGATGTGCCTCTTCCCTCAAAGTTTAACAGGTCCTACTATGGATTGGTTTTATCATCTGCCTCTCAGTAACAAATTTTTTCAAGAAATTATCGATAATTTTATCAATCATTTCTCCTTCAATCTTGGCATGTATGTCACTCTAGAAGAACTATACACTCTTAGGAAAAATAAAAGGAGAAACTTTTTCTAATTTCTTACAATGGTGGAGACAGAGAGCTAGTAAGAGCAAGTGGCCTCTTCTCGATGAACAAAAAGTGGGAATCATCATCTCCAATCTTGATCTAGATCTATCCTTCCACTTGAAAATGTAGTGCATCACATCATATGATGATATTGTCCCTGGAGCCCTTAACATTTAGAGAGCTTTAATCTCACAAGGAAATACTCAAGCTTACAAAGACAATCACCCATCAACTAGTTACCTAAGTAAGCTTGAGTATTACCTACATCATGTGATATGACCTTATATGAATTTCCTCTTGATTTTTTTGATCTGTTTGAAAAAAACACTCTCTTCATGATATCTATTACATTCTTTTCTCCAAATAATCAACCAACTAAAATACACCTAGTCTACCCACAACTCATTCACATGGACCAACAAGGACCACCAATTCTTGATTTATTCAAAAAAAATGAAGTGATCTTATAATTCATGGGACTCCATGACAACTTACCATGGAAAGATCACAAAGTATGTTTTTACATAGAGTTGGACATAGGGGCGTACTATGGGGAGAAGATTGAATCCTTTAGTTGCAAAATTAATGAAATACAACTAACATGCATATCCTTGAGTGAAAACCACATGGTCACACTCTCTAATTCTAAAATAGTGAAAATAAAGGACACATCTGATGGTGAAAACCTCTCTGAGGCACCCAAGGATGAGGGATTGAATCTCCCCCTTAGTGCAATACATCTAGAAAAGTCAGCAGTGCTAGCAAAACAAGCCACACCTGTCAATGTGGGAACAAAAGAAGCACCTAAGATCACTTTTTATGTTGAATCCCTGTTGGATGAAGAATAGAAGAACCTAATAGCATTCCTAAAAGAACACAAAGCTAACTTCACATGGTCATACATAGATATGTAGGCCTTGATCCTGAAGTAGTTGTGCATCACTTAGCAGTCTATCCTAAAGCCAAGCCAGTCAAGAAGAAATTAAGGAAGATGCACCCTCAAATAGCACTACTGGTGAAACTAGAGTTATAAAAGCTTCTTAACGTTGGATTCATCCAATTGATAGATTATCCCGAGTGGGTTTCAAACCTAGTACCAATCTCAAAACCCACTAGGGGCATCAAAATATGCACTAATTTCAGAGACCTAAACAAGGCATGTCCAAAGGATGATTTCCCTCTTCCTAATATTGACCTCATTTTGGAATTAATAGTTGGGCATGAAATGCTATCCCTCATGGATGGTTTTTCAAGCTACAATCAAATCATAATTTCCAAGGAAGATCAACAAAAAACTGCACTCACTTATCTGTGGGAACATATTGCTAGAATGTGATGCCATTTGGGCTAAAGAACATAGGAGCAACTAATCAAAGGGAAGTGACCCTCATCTTTCACAACATGATCCAAAAAATAGTTGAAGATTATGTGGACGATATTTTGGAAAAATAAAAGAAAAGAAATTTAGCACATACAAGTCTTAGGACCCATCTTTGGCAGGTTGGAAGAATACAAAGTAAGGCTAAATCCAAAAAAGTATGTCTTTGGGGACACATCATGGAAACTTATGGGCTTCATCATCTCAAAAAGAGGAGTAGAAATTGATCCAAAAAAGGTAAAATCCATCCTTGACATGGAACCACCACAAACACTAAAGTAGATGAGAGGGTTACACAGAAGACTATAGTCCATCAGAAGGTTCATAGCACAACTATCAGATAAAATCCACCCCTTTTTCTATCTTCTTCAAAAAGGAATAACCTACAAGTTGGATGAGAAGTGTGATAAATATTTCCGACAAATAAAAGACTATCTACTAACACCTCCATTACTTATGCCACCAATACTAAACAAACCACTAATCCTGTATATCTCAACAACACTAGCAACACTAGGAGCTCTTCTAGCACAACATGATGAAAATGAAAAGGAAAAAGCTATTTATTACATTAGCAAAAAATTGGTGAGATATGAAATGAACTATTCACCCATTGAGAAGGTATTCCTAGCAGTAGTTTTTACTTTACAAAGGTTTAGGCACTACATGTTGTCACATCAAATCAAGCTCATTTCCAAAATTGACACACTAAAATATCTATTATCCAAAGAAAATCTCACAGGATGAATGGCCAAATGGGTGATTATCTTAATGGAGTTTGACATAGAGTATGTAGAGTGCAAGGAAATCAAAGGACAAGTGATCACAAATCAATTGGAAAAGGCACCCATCTATGCAGAAAATCCTCTGATATTTGAATTCCCTAATGAATAAGTGTTCCTTATCAATCTCACAACTCAATGGAAGATGTACTTTGATGGATTGTTCACCCGACATGGATCAAGAGAAGGTATTCTTTTCATCACCCCTCAAGGTGATTGCATTCCAAATTCATACTAGATATCATTTACCTTTACTAACAACATTGTTGAGTATGAAGCCCTAATCATAGGTCTGGAGACTCAAAGCTAGTTATCAACCAAGTCAATGATGACTATCAAACTAAGGATGATAAGATCACTCCTTACAAAAATATGGTGGAAAATCTTAAGGACCTTTTTATATACATAACTTTTGAGAAAATTACTTGTGTGAATAACAGAGTAGTAGGCGCCATGGCAATGATCAGATCACTACTAGACATGTCGAACAATGTCCTCCAATGTGAATTATTGGTAGAATAACTTCTTGTACCAACTTTTGAGATCCTTGAATTAGAGTTCATGTGTGTCATTGTTGGTCTTGGATCCTCCTGGTACCATGACATCTTTACCTACCTAAGTAGAGGAACTCTCCCATCCAATATCACCTTGAACCTTAAATAGACCTTTGTTAAAAAGGAATCCCGATTTGTTTTCCTAGGTGATAGTCTTTATCGCCGAAGCATTGAGGGGACATTGCTACAATATATTAACCAAGAGGAAGCCTTGATTGCTTTAACATAAGTGCATGATGAAATATGTGGGTCCCATTCTAGCGATATGACATTAGCTAAGAAACTATTGAGGATGGGGTACTATTGGCCAACCATGGAAAAATAAGCTCATCAGTACATGCAAAGATGTGTCCAGTGTCAACAACATGGAGATCTGATCCATGCCTCAACTGAAGAGTTGCAACCCATGATCACACCCTATCCTTTCTCATAGTGGGGGCTTGACCTCATAGGAAAAATCATCCCAACCTCATCTAATGGCCACAAGTTTATCATAATCACCACTAAATACTTTACTAAGTGGGTTGAAGCCATTCCTATGACCTACATAACAGGGAAAAAATTGCTAATTTTATCTTGAACTATCTAATCTGTCGCTACGATGTTCCACAAACCCTAATCTCATACAAAAAAACACCCTTTAAGAATTAGGATGTGAAAGAGCTATGCCAAAGATTCAACATCCAACATTGATTCTCTACCCCATATTATCCTCAAGGAAATGGCCAAGATGAGGCTACAAACAAAACTATCTTGAAAATTCTGAAGAAAATAATCAATGAAGCTAGTCGTGATTGGCATCTGTAAGCTAAATCCTGCTCTATGGGCCTATCAAACTAGTATCTTCATGCCTACAGGTGCAACCCCTTTCTTCTTGGTCTACAGATCAAAATCCATCCTACCTGTAGACACAAAAAATTGACCTAGGCTTGCAAGCTCTATTTTTCACCACATTTGTCCTAGCATAATTAAAATATTTAATTATGTTATTTGGTTCATTTTCATCTATTAATTAAATAATTTTTAATTATTTAATTAATTCATGTCTCTTTATTCTTCCTAATTATTTAAATACATAAATTTTATTTATTTATTTAAATGTGTCATTAACTATCTAATGTCTCCTTATAATTAAATAAATTTCTTAAATTATTTAATTATTTATGTCCACTAATTCTTCTAGATTATTTAAATAAATAATTTTATTTATTTATTTAAATACATCAATAATTTACATATTCCTCTTCTAATTAAATAAATTCTTTAATTTATGTAATTATGGCCACATGTCACTTCCTCATTTTAAATAAAAAAAATTACTTATGGTCAAAATTTCTTATTTTGGCAGAAAATGGGCATTTATTGCCTACTGTCATATGATTCTCCACTTTTTAATTAAAATGATTTTTAACATAAAAGATGCCTTTTCCATTCAAAAGTCAAATGACCGTTACTAATTTGATTCTCCAACCTTTTTCTGGTCATTTTGTCCTTATCTTAACTTTCAATCCTATTTGTCAATTTGACTCTTAATCTCATTCGTTCATTCAAAATTGCCTTTTCTTATAAAATGGAAATTTTGAATTCATTTTGCTCTCTCTCTCTCTTTAAGTTTTCACATGAATTTTTGGCTTTCTTGCTTGCATCCATTTTTTTGCACACTTAGAGCTTCTCTTAGGAATTTAGAGTCATTTTCATAGTAAAATCCTTCAACATTTATGTAGGACAGGGCATAGTCTTAGATTGCTCGCATAAATTTGAGGACAAATCGTTATTTGTAGCAAGCTAGAAGGTGTAATGGAGCTCAGTCATGGAGATTGAAGATGTGGTAACTTTGTTTCATTTATTTTCATGTTTTCTCCTTTGCACTCCATTATTTCTTTGGATTTTTTGATTTACTATTGATAATCTATTAACCCATAAAATTTCCAAAAATACATTTGGTGAACCCGACGTCTTTTAGTGCATTTTTTTCTTTTTTTATGGTTTTTTGTCTCTATTTTGTAGCTACAAGTTTAGGAATGAGACATTTGAAGATTTTTGCAGCACATTTGCTACATTGTGATGCATTAGATAAAACAAACGATGCATTTTCACCATCAAACCGCATTTGTGACCTCCCGTGACGCATTTGATAGGTATTCTGATGCATTTGTAGGATTTTAATGATTTTTTTTGCAGGATAATGCATTCAGTTGGTAAACCTTGATAGAAACTATTGTGACACATTTGCTCTGTCATAACACATTCACCTGGTGAGTTTCTGTATTCGGATTTCTTTCATATTTCTACATTTTTACTATTTCAGTCTGTTGCTTCTTTTGCATTCTCTAGAATAGGATTTTTCTATTTTCTAATGTCTGGTTGCAGCGTGTGGCATTAGGATTCTCGTGGGTTTAAGGAATTTGATGAAACTACTAATGTGGGGGTTTGTAGCGCTCGTGAGTTGAAGACAATTATCCAAACTACTGACATGTGGTTTTGGAACTACGTTTGTCAAAACTAGTATTTCAAACCATCTGTTTGTGATATTTAGTTTAGGAACACTTCCATTAGTGCACTAAAATGAACTTTTTTTTGCAAGTGTTTGACTGTGCTTGAAAGTGGTAGGTGATTATGCTCTCACCTTGTGAAAACTTGGTGATCAGAAAGCCAGACCCACTTTATTTGTTGTAACCAGGTTAAGAATTAATAATCAAAGTATCCTCCCCCCTTGCACTTTCGGGTGATCCTAAGTGTAAGAAAAATGGTTATTATTTCTAGAAATGGGCCTACCTTAAGGGAAAAAGTACTCACCTTAAGGGATGACCCAATTGGTAACAGGCTAAAGCCAAGCCACTTCCAGCCAAGATATAAAATGGGTGCTTGAGAAAATTTCAAGTACCATGAGTGAAAATGTGTCACACGGATGAAGTAGTACTCCCATAAACCCTATTGAGTATAACCTCTTCAAGCTGGAGTGCCACCTAATCAGTGATTAATCTCTCACCTCATGTGTGGCCACTCGAACAGATGCTCATACTAGACACCTATTGATTTAGAAGCCAACCATTTTCAGCTATTGCTTGGTATAGTGTAGGTTACAATATCATGCCTGAAGATACTCACTACTGACTCCATTGAGTAGAGATATAAATTCTTGGGAAGTGACTACCCAAGAATCCAAAGTTTGTGAGCCTATAGAAATGTGTGCAAAGAAGGGAGCCTGTGCCACCAAACTTCTAAGCTATCCACTCTCGAGAAGGAGAGTTGTTCAACATTAATCTAGGGTATATTAGTGGGCTATACCAAGTATACAAACCCTTGGCCTATTAGGATCGTGCTTGTCTTACGTGCATTTTCTTACACTAAAACATTGTGCTTATAGAGTGCTTTCTAGATTTTCAAATAGTATTCACCACATTCACAGATCTGGACAAAAACATTCAACCTTTGATAGATCAAATTTTTCCTCAATACATCAGAAAACTCACTTTTTACAACCTATGATGCAACTGTGGAAACACATCCACTGTCTCGAAATGAATTTGAAAATCTCTGAGACGCAATCGCTCTATTAAACTACATTTTCTACCATAAATATTGCATATGCTTTCCTCACAACACATCTGAACTTCATAGAACCACATTTTCCAAACTCAGTCACATTTGTTAATTTTAGAACTGCATTCGCTTAAACTAAAACACGTTTGCAATATTGTGATGCATTCGTGGTCTCAAATGATGGATTTTCCTGGCAAAAACAAAACCCTAATACGAACCCAAATTTGAGTCTAAACATTGTCAGCCTACTGTCAAGTACTTTTCTTTTCCAAGAGGTCTCTGTTAGAAACTAGCTTTCAAATTGCTCAAAATCTTTATCATTCATCCATTAGTTTGCACTCTTGACCTTAGGTTTAGACCTTCAAATTTTTTTTTATTTTATCCCTGAGGTTTCATAATCATGTTTTCAGCATTAGCTTGACCCTAGGTTGTCAATTTTGCATACTTTGGATTGGGCCAACTTTATCACAATTTGCAAAATCATTGCTTTCAAAACTAGGTCATCTTGGATTTTTTCATTATTCCTATCTTCAGTCATTGTCACCTTTTGTGAAGCTTTCCAATTCAATGGTCTAGTTAGGAAACTCACTAGTCCTCTTGAATTTGTCACCTTGTTATTTTCAATAAGCCTTTTGGTAACTAAAAATTGAGAGAAAAGATTAAGCTTAAAGTGCTTAGGTACCCCTTTCTCCAAATTGCATTATAGTTTACACCTTGCATAATTTATTCCCAAAAATACAAAAATATTATTCATCCTAGTCATCATTTTGAACCTATACTTTGCATTAATTGTGTCCTTAGTTGACATAATCATCTTATTCCTTATTTTTCAGCTTGTCATCATCATCATCCTAGTCATAATTGTCACTTTAGCTTTTCAGCATTACACATTTCCTTAGGTAAACATTATTATCTCATTGCATTGTCATCCATTATCACAAAAAAAGACAAAAACATAGGCTAGTGTCATCCTTGTCATCATCTTCATTTGAGCAATTTCCTTGATGGTGGAAATAAGACTTCAAAGAAAGAAAAGACAAATGGAAAACTTTGGACAAGACTTTGACAACAACACCAAAACCAACACCAATCCCAATGATTAGATTTATGATGACCCATTTGGTAATTTGAATGTACAATCATCCATGAGCATGTCAACTTCCTTTCAAAACCCACTTTTTGAACAATTCATACAAAGAGACCAAAAGGGACAAATACTAGCTAAGGATTTATATGCTTCCACTCAAAACCCTAACATAGCTTCATTTGTAGAAGAATTGGTCTTGAACAATCCCGACAGATACCTTGCTATGCTTTTGGACCAAGGGGAAAAACTACCAAAAGGATTTGACATTAATACCATAAGACCTTCTTCGAACAACGCGACACAAACCATGACATCTCATCAAAACACAAACAATTCCCCCAATAGCAATAACATTGTGGTCACCACACAAGTTGCTACTAACACCGATGTGACATCTAGTGGCACCACAAGTCAAAACACCTCCACCTCAACTAATACAACATCTATTGGAGGAACATCTACTATGTCCATTCCTACAACGTCCACATCATCATCAAAAATGATAGGAATAACCATTGGGTCCACATCAACGGGAGCAAATCCCAAAAATCCTATGTTGGGATCTTCATCTATGACAATGGGGGCATCTTCATCACATCCTTATGGTGGAATCTCATTTAATCCCTTTGGAGGAAACCCACAATGAGTCTTCATTCAAGGCCCTCAACACAACATTAATACATCATCGCAATTAAACATCCCACATGAAAAAGGACAAAATATGAAAATCATACATGGACAAGGAATAAATATCAATGCACCACATGGACACTCCTAAGGAACAAACACCAACATGCTACATGGAAAATTCTTTCAACAAGGACAAGGAAGTCAAATGATGCAACTAATGCGTAACTTAGGCAATCAAATGAGCCAGGGATTTCAGATACCTCAAATACAAAAAAACATAGCTAGGCCACATATTCCCAGATACTCGTCCTAGATTCATACTTAACAACAAATTCCCACTCACAACTGGCAATATTAGCAAACACCTAATAAGAACATACTTTACTTTCAAGCAACCAATGATCCCATTGTACACACCTTGTTAGCAAGAGTGGATGACCTTCAAAAATAGATGGAAAATATGAAAACCTTTGACAAGAAGACGCAAATGCCATACGGATTATGTCCATATACTTTTGATACAAATTTGTACATGCCACCATTTCCACATGGTTATGTGGCTCCAAACTTCAACAAATACAAGGGTAAAAAAAATCCACTTGACCACATCAGAGAGTTTGTAACAAGTTGTGTAGATATTGGTCATGAGCACACATATCTAATGTGATTGTTTCCTAAAAGTCTCATAGGACCAGCCTTAAAATGGTACTTTACACTACAACCCGGAATACAGTCATGGAAAGAACTTGCTGAAAAATTCATGAAAAATTACACATACAACATTGAAACAAACACCTCCATCACCAAATTATGCCAGCTCACACAAGAAGATTCGGGTGAAACCTTTTTACCATTCTTTCAAAAATGGAGGGGCCTAGTGAGTCACTATCATATAGACATACCTAAAAAGGAAAAAGTTGACATGTTCGTACAAACATTATTAGGCCCACTGAAAAATGGATTGCATGTTCATTGTTGCACAACTTTTACTGACCTAGTTGAATGGGTTGTCCAAGTTGAGCAAGCCTTCATTATTGAAGGAAGACTAAAATACGATCACAAAAACACAAACGCAAACCCTCCTACTAACAAAAATAAATTTTGGGTTAAGAACAAACATGTCACCAACGGTGGTGTAGTTGATGCTAAGGCTGTCAACGCTATGGGTCCTATGATTACTCTGAAAGGGACACAGATGATGAAACAAACCTATGTTGCTAATGATGTCCAGAAAAATCAGAATAACCAAGGCAATCAAAACAATCAAATTCAAAGGCAGCCTAGACAACCCAAACAATTCCCTAGGGGACGTACATACACTCCTGTGGGTGAGCCTATTGAAGAAGTTCTTAGGAAATGCCTTAAGAATGATGTCATCACACTTGAGGACCCAAAAACATACGAACCTGGATAGTTTAAACCATCTTGGTGGGATGATAATGCATTTTGTGACTATCACCGAGTAAAAGGACACAAAACCTCTTCCTATAGACAATTGAAAAACCTCGTACAAGATCTTATTGAAAGCGTATCATTAAAGTCAGTGGACCACAATTTTCTTCTAATGCAGATCATACAATACACAAGAACCCACTGTAGGAGTATGGTTCTAGGAACCCTTCTACATCAAATACAAATAGCAATAGTTGAGCCAACTATGCCCGTATTGGATATGACTATTCTAGGGGACCTATCATACATCACATTAGAACAAATGATGAACATGTCTGCACATTCACTATTAGAAAGGCCCCTAAATGCAATATCACCACCCACAGCAGAAAGGTCACCATAACCATCCCTCCTCCCCTTAGAGAACCAAAGGTAATAGTCGCTGGCCTGTCTACTTCGTAGTCACAATCAAATCCACAAAACAAGTAATCCCAACCTAAAGGAAACTTTAATATTATTGACCATCTTGGAGAAACACCCACACAAATCTCTATCCTTGAGTTGTTACACATCTCACCTGCCCATAAGGCCATCCTAGATAAAACATTGCAAGAATCCTCTGTTCCCCAACATATTGATGTCAGCCAATTCGAAGCCATGGTAGGATATCTTATGACTCCCCACCATATCACCTTTTTTGACCAAGACCATTTGTCATCCAAATCCAACCATAATGATTCCCTTCATATCAAAGTTCTTGTTCATAAACATAAGGTCAGACGAGTCTTAGTAGATGGTGGAGCGGGATTGAATATATGTTCCTAAAAATTAGTCAAGGCACTAGGATTTTCTGATTCTTACGTAGATTCCACAAGAAGCATTGTTATCAAGGAATATGATGATGAAGAACATTCCTCTCGGGGCGTAATTACACTCCCAATTTGAATCAGGCCAGTCATTGTCAACACCACTTATCAAGTTCTGGATTTCAACCTTCCATACAACATTTTACTCGATCGACCTTGGATCCATGCACTGAAAGTTGTCCCCTCCATGTATCACCAATTTTTGAAGTTTCCTTTTGAAGGAACTAAGATAACTATATATGGAGACCCTGATCCGTTCCAATATTGTACCAACTTACAAGGTGTCTCAGAGTGTCAAGTTCCTATTAATAGGGAAGCTTCGACATCTTTGTCTTCCAAATTCATTGACTCCCCAGCACTCGTGAAGACTTCCGCCTCTTCATCCACCACATCCACTTCTGCTTCTTCGACCACCATGACCACCTCCATAAAACCTACCACTTCATTTATCACCCCAAGCGTCGACCCAAGCTTTTAGATTTAGGACCAAGGATGTGGAGAGTACAAGTTGAATATAGCTTATTGCATAACCAAGATGCCCAAGTCTCCCCAGGTCTATGGCAAACCTTGCTTTAGAATACAAGAAAAAGAAATTTTTAGGGTTCCTCCAAATACAGTTTTTATAAAATGGGGTGAAATGACTCAAGAGAAAATAGATGATATACTATCCTAGATTTATAAAGAACCACAAGACTTGACTCCCTTGCCAGTAGCAATATATGGAAAAGGATACAACATGATAAAAGAAAAAAGCTATGACAAAAAAAGTGGTCTTGGAAAGGATAAGAATGGAAGGTGTGAGCCATTATTAGTTTCAGAAAGTCCAAAACATCTTGGGTTAGGGTTAGGTCCATGAGAATCTGGTGATCCAAGTACCAGTGTGCTTCCATGTGAGTTAGTGTATGCTTCAGACTGTGTTGAGACAACTAAGGACACCTCCTCTAAAACTGACTCTCATGAATGGGAATTTGACTCTCAGCGATCCTTAAGTGACTGATGCTTGGATGAATTATTCCTTGAACTTGGCGAGCCTACATTTGAAGAATGATTCTGGAAAATGTTTAAGATTGATACAACACCAAATGATGCCAAGTCTAGATCGTATTCTATTCCCATTCCTCCTAGCCCTGACATACCTTCCCAGTCATCCCAAACTTATGACCATCATATGGAATCACCTGAACCATCACTTGCCACTAGTGACCTTGCCCTTGATGCTACTCCCTTTGTCCCTTACTTCATTGGTGAGTATGAAACAAGTGAAAGAGAATACTGGATAGAATCTCACATAGAGCCAGATGATGACAAATTCATTTTTAATGTCACAGCATCCATTTACATGTTCTTTGTGTCATCTCCTCAATTTGCAAATGCTGATGATGGAATATCCTTAGTTTACCCTGACCTACTTGACTGGAACTAGCAAGGCCCATCGGTAATGGACAGTTTTCAAAATGATGAGGCTCTAGCAGAATTTATAGGGCTACATGAGGGCATTCCAAATGGAGATCACAAAGCTAGATTTTCCATTAACTTGGATTGTGCTATTTATTTTTGGGAGACTGTGCCATCCTCTAGTTGCAATATTAAAAAGAAAAATAAAACAAAAAATGACACATCTCTAGGTGAAAACTAAAAGGCATCTTCTGACGACAAAATAGTAAAAATAAAGGATGTATCTAAGGGTGAAAACCTCCCTAAGGCGCCCAAGGGTGGAGGACTGGAATTTCTCCCTGTAGATAGAGAAAAATTAGCAATGCTTGTCGAGGACACCATAGCAGTTAATATAGCTACTGTGGAGGACCCCAAAATGGTTCTCTTTGCGACATCATTGACAGAAGTTGAACAACCAAAATTTCAAAAGTTCTTCTTGGAACATAAGATAAACTTCACATGGTCTTATGCCAACATATCAAGATTAGATCCTGAGTTAGTATTACATCACTTGTCATTATTGCTAGATGTCAAGCTAGTAAAACAAAAGATGAGAAAAATGCACCCACAAGTTGCATTGCTAGTTAAAGCTAAACTCAAAAATTTGTTAGATGTAGGTTTCATCAAGTCAATTGACTATACAGAATGGATATCCAACCTCATCCCTATCACCAAGCATACTGAACAGATTCACATATGCATAGACTTCTGAGATCTCAATAAAGCATGCCCTAAAGATGATTTCCCTCTGTCAAACATTGACATCATTGTGGACCTTATAGTTGGATATGAGATGCTATCTCTTATGGATAGCTTTTCTAGTTATAATAAAATTTGTATTGCCCTTGAAGAACAACAAAAAACTTCTTTCACATGCCCTCGAGGTACATACTGTAGGATGATAATGTTGTTTGGTCTTAAAAATGCAGGTGCTACATATCAAAGGGAAATGACAACAATATTCCATGACATGATGCACACGTTAATGGAGGACTATGTGGATGAACTTTTGGAAAATTCATTGGAAAGAAAAGACCATCTTTCAGTATTAAACAATTTTTTTAGGAGGCTGGAAGAGTATAAGGTCCGGTTGAACCTGAAAAAGTGTGTTTTTGGTGTAACATTAGGTAAGTTGTTGGGGTACATAGTCTCCCATAGAGGCATTGAAGTTGACCCCACTAAGGTCAAAGCTATATTGGATATGCCTCCTCCTAAGGGAATTAGTGACCTAAGAATGCTATAAGGTAGGCTTCAATCATTAGATGTTTCATTACTCAACTTGCAGATAAGTGCCAACCATTCCAGTACCTTGTATGCAAAGGGATACCCTTTGTGTGGACAGATAAATGCTAGGAAGCATTCAACCAAATAAAACAATAATTATTGTCACCTCTAGTTCTCATGCCTCCTATTGAAGGAAAACCAATAATTTTGTACATCTCTACAACTACTTCAACACTTGAGGAATTACTAGCGCATAATGAATATGAAGAAAAAGAAATAACTATATATTATATCAGTAGAACACTGGTGCAGTATGAGCTAAATTACACACCCATTGAATGTGCTTGTTTGGTAGTTGTATTTGTGGCCCAAAAATTAAGGCATTACATATTAAACCATAAGACATACTTGGTAGCCAAGATCGATCCCCTGAAGTACCTCTTGAGTTGAGAAGGATTGATAGGATGTTTGGCAAAATGGGTCATGATCCTTAGTGAATATGATATTCAATATGTCAAGCAGAAAGCCATCAAAGGACAAGTAATAGTAGACCAGCTCATAGATGCACCAATACCAGATAATTATCCTCTTACAATAGACTTTCTAGATGAGTCTATATTTCACGCGAAGCCCCAATGGCCTTGGAAATTATACTTTGATGGATCTCATACTAATCATGGCTCAAGAGCTAGAATACTATTCATTACTCCATAAGGAAATTCTATCCCAAGGTCCTTCCACATCGCATTTTTGTGCACTAATAACATGGAAAAGTATGAAGCACTAATTACAAGACTCTGAATGGCTATCAAGTGGAAAATCAGGAATCTGTAGGTCCTTAGTGATTCTCAGTTAGTTATAAACCAAGTCAATGATGAGTATGAAACTCAAGATCAGAAGCTAATGCCTTATAAATAGATGGTTGATAGTTTTCTAACATATTTTCACAAACTATCCTTTGAATTAATTCCAAGAACACAGAACAAGGTTGTTGATGCTATGGCCACAATTGGATCTTTGCTTGATATTCCTAGCAATGTCTCACAATTTATGTTTTTTGTCGAGCAGTTATTGGTTCCCACTTATGATGTCCTCGAATAAAAAATGGTCTGTGAGCTTGTTGGTTCTAATTCCCATTGGTATAAGGACATTTTTTACTACCTTCATTCACAAATCCTTCCCCAAAACCTTTCTAATAACTAAAGAAAGTCCTTAATCCACAAAGTTGCACGTTATACCATCATCAACGACACCCTTTACCGTCGTAGCTTTGACAATACCCTTCTCCGTTGTCTCAACACTAATGAAGCAAAAATGACCTTACAAGAAGTAAATGAGAGTATATGTGGGTCCCATTCAAGTGGCTTGACCTTAGCTAAAAAGATTACAAGACTTGGGTACTATTGGCCAACACTAGAAAAGGATGCACTGGAATTTGTAAGAACATGTCGCCAATGTCAGATTCATAGTGATTTGATTCACACTCTAGCACAAGAGTTGAGGCCGATCACTTCTTCTTGGCATTTTGCACAATGGGGACTTGATCTCATGGGAAAGATTCACCCTACATCCTCCAATGGACATAAATTCATTATTACTACCACTAAGTATTTTACTAAGTGGATCGAAGCCATTCCACTCACTTACATTACCTACAAACAAATCTCTAAATTCATCCTCAATCATATCATTTGTCGATATAACATTCCATAATCCATCATCAAAGATAATGGTCATCCCTTCAAAAATCATGAGGTCCATGAACTATGTCAACATTTCCATATTAGCCACCACTTTTTCATGTCTTATTACCCATAGGGAAATAGTCAAGCTGAGGCATCTAATAAAACCATTATCAAACTCCTCAAAAAGACCATCAATGACGTTGGTCATGACTGACACATCCAAATCAACCCTGCTTTGTGGGCATATTGTACGAGCATCCGTACCCCCACTGGTGCCATTCATTTCACCCTTGTCTTTGGAGCCAAATCCATCTTGCCCATAGAGGTCAAAATTCCATCTTTGTGAGTCTCCATGAAAGGCCTCATCACTGATGAAGAATACAGATAGTCATGACTAGATGAGTTAGAAATTGTAGATGAATGTAGACACAATACATTGAATCATTTACAATCATACGAAAATCATCTTTGTAGAAGTTATAACAAAAGGGTGATGACTCAAAAGTTTGACATTGGCGACCTAGTTCTCATGCAAAATCCAAAGAATTAGTCAAATAGGGAGAAGCCAAGAAAATTTGAGCCCAATTGGCTGGGTCCTTACATCATCATAGCATCATTTGGTTCTAGAGCATACTAGTTAGCTACTCTTGAAGGTGAACAATTGATGGAGCCAATCAATAGTTTACATTTGTGCAAATACTATGCATAGCATCAGAAAGCCTATTCGAAAACTAGTTAAAAATACAAAAAAATGAAAAAAACAAAAAATCGTCACCTTGATGAAAACCTAGCAAATAGGTGTCCTAGTGACACCAGAATAAAATGGTGAATAAAATGAAAAAAATAAAGAGAAATAATTCGTCCAATAGTGAAAACCTGGTAGATAGGCGATTTGGATAAGTACCATGGTGAAAACCTGGGAAACAAGTGCCAATGTGTAGTTAGTCATTGTTGTGCCATCTATTGTCACTCTATCTACCTTTGTCCCTAATAAACATACTCTTTTCTGACATTTGTCATAACATTTCACCCTGACATCATGACATTTCCGTCCATGGCTGACAATGGTTGAAATCAAGTCTTGCATATTGTCCATTGTCCATGTCCACTACCCAGGCTAGTCATACCTTTTCTTTCCATTCCATTTTTCCTAGCTCATACTCAACTTGACTAGGGGAATTTTTTTATCATGAGACTACAGTGGGTATCGCATGTGATCCTGAAAAAAAACCTGAAAATAAAAAAAGGTCCTTAAAAAAGACCTAAAAATAAAAAAATGTCCCCAAAAAAGACCTAAAAATAAAAAAATGTCTTGAAAAAAGACCTAAAAATTGAAAAATTTCTTGAAGAAAACACAAAAATTCCAAAAAAAAGATTCATGTCAGTCAACACAGTCACATCAATTCAAGTCTTGATTAGTGTTTGTCATTGTCAAACTATGTTGTCTCTGCACATTTTCTACATAGGAAAGGCTCATCTTTGAGCCCCCAAGACATTAGGTTAGTCCTATTAGGTTTTTCAAAATAAATCATGACTCAATCTTTGGTCAACAAGATAAAGTTATTGGTCTATCAAACTATGAGTTCTCTAAGTGTATGACGTAGGCAAGGCCATCTATCGATGAGCCCCCAAGGCGACACTAGGTCAGTCCATTAGGGTTCATTGCACGATTTTCTCACACACATGAAATATTATTTAAATTTTTTCATGGTCTTTGTGCAAATTTGAATGAATAATTTACCTAAGCGAATTTCTACAATCTTTCAATCAAGCACGACAATCATCTTGGCATATAAAAATCAGTCAAACTAGTCAAATCTTGCTTACTCTTTAGATGTTTCTTTTTGAAGGGTAGCCCCATAACTTATTCATTTCCTAGGATGTGTCCTTCTTAGGCATCATCATAGTCATCTGAAATTTTGAGGATTCTCACAACATTCAAGATATTTTCCTCTCAACATCGTCATTATTCAGGATGTGTCCTTCCTGAATTCAACATCTTGGCATCAACATCATTCGAGATGTGTCCTTCTCGAATCTTGACAT
Source organism: Sequoia sempervirens (assembly GCA_007258455.2). Taxonomy (NCBI): domain Eukaryota; kingdom Viridiplantae; phylum Streptophyta; class Pinopsida; order Cupressales; family Cupressaceae; genus Sequoia; species Sequoia sempervirens. The sequence goes on from VDFB02000020.1 coordinate 24,221,457, forward strand.
CAACTTGGCATTTTGGCATTGACGTTATTCAGGATGTGTCCTTCTTGAATTTGACATCATGACATCAACATCATTTGGGATGTTTCCTTCCCAAACTTGACATCAATCCGACATCTTGACATCAACATTGTTCATGATGTGTCCTTCCTAAACTTGACATCAATTCGACATCTTAGCATCGACCTTGTTTGGGATGTGTCCTTCCCGAATTTGGTATCATTCTGGCATTGACATCATTTAGAATGTGTCCTTTCTAAATTTGACATGTTGACATCATTTAGGATGTGTCCTTCCTAAACTTGACACTAATTTGGCATCTTAACATCATCAAATCTGGCACTTTGACACCAAGACATTCAACATTTTTGACAAATTTTGACATATTGACATCTAGACACTTGGCAAGCACTTGGCATTTAATTTTATGATTTTTATTGTGCATTTTGATAGTCATGTTGCTAGTTCCTTGAGGATCTCCTAACAATAGGATTTAGAGGAGCAATGAAGTTTCATGATTTTTCTTTCTTTTCTTCATTGTTTGTGGATTGATTATTACAAAATGATTGGGGAAAATATGCTTGTAGTATGAGTCATGATCATCCTTGTCCATGACTATTTATGTCAAGTGATGGTATGAACTTATACACCTTGATTTACATCATATCATGGTGTTTGTGGGCCATCATGATAATCTACCCATTGTCTTACTAACATCCATCTCCTTCTCTCTGGTCACCTCATCCTTCTTCTATCTCTTGATAATATCCTATGACATACAAAAATACATTCGCATACATAATCATATAAGCATTGCATTACATTAGAAATTTGCATTAAATTAGATCCAAATCATAAAACCCCCTAATTACATACATAAATTTTCATAGTATATCATGACATATCATCACACAAATCACATGGCATATAATCCATATACAATATTGTCACCCATTAGTACATCCATAATCATGGGTAGGAAATGAAAAAAAATAAAAACATAAATATTATCATCATCGGTATCATCCATGACATCATCGTAGCATATAATCATAAATAGAACATACCATTTCATCATAAATGCATCCATGGCATAGACATACATATAACATCATCATAGGAATCATAAAATACATAAAATAAATGTCACATAGGTGTTATAGTGCATAATCACATGTCATCTAAATCATCATCATCATCATCATCACATAACACATCATCACATGACATAAAACAAATGGGCCACATCAAAACTACATCGCATATATATATATATATAATCTCAAAAATTAATGTCACAGGATAGAGTCAAAGAGATATCCAAAAAATGGAGCTTGCGGGCTCAATAGTCAATAATGTCATAATACATGAAATTTCAATGTCTCAAGAGGTACTCTCCTCATCCCCTCAAGGAGAAGATCTGGGGGATCACTGCTCTGTCAAGGAAACTGAGGCCATCATGGTCACCGTCACCTATCCTTGAGTGGTTGAGGCATTTGTCATTGTAACCTCTATCTGAGTTGTCTGAGTTATATTTCTAACCTAAGCAATTGAGGTGTCTGTCATTGGTGGCTACCTCTGCACTGACCTCTGTCTTGATCCAATAGACCCATGGCTATGACTTGAATGATGATTCGAGGCATGCTTGTGTGAGTGGTGGGACCTGTGCCCTGATGTGTGCCCTGAGGAGGTAGACCCTCTCACACTAGTGTGGCTCTTGTTGTTGCTCCTATTCCCTGATCTATGGCCGCTGCCTATCCTCATCTATGAGCATGATAGTGTAGGATCTCATCACTTGGGAGGCACTGCCTGCTCATAGAGGGTCTTGTACTAGCCATACCGAGCACTCACCCTGGAAAACTCATAGGCCATATCTCTTGAAGGCCTTGCGCATAGCTCTGCAAACTCCACACACCACTGTGTTGCCTCCTGCCTCTGGATCTCGGCCTGATCCCACTCAACCCTCGCTAGCTCAAGCTCAGCCTATAAAGCCCTAACCTGTACAATTCTCTCATCAAGTCTCCTATGAAGTTCAACAACCTGATAATCTATGGTGGTATCTGATGGCAGTATCGGCCCTGTCATCATCCCATCGTCTCCCTCCACCATACTCCATCGCAGTAGGCAATCTACCTCATCAATGGCCTCATCATCATCATCCTCATCATCCCCTATGTCCTCCTCTCCTCTAATCTCCACCTCTGTATACTCCACCTCCCTCTCCTCCACCTCTCTCTCCTCCACCACCCTCTCCTCCCTCTCCTCCACCTCTCTCTCCTCCATCACCCTCTCTCCTCCAATCTTTGCCTCTACATGCTCCACCTCCCTCTCCCCCTCCCCCTTAGCTGCCTCTGGAATAGGGTCCAGTGGTGCTCTATCCACTCACTACCTCACTCACCTCTCTTGTCTCCCTTTGTCTCCTCCTCTCCTTTGCCTCTCGCCCGCTCCCCCATCATCACCATCATCCCCATCTCTCCCTCTTCCCCTTCCTCCAGCCCTATCCCCATCTCTCCCTCGGCCTCTGCCTATCCCTGTGTCACCAACCCTACCTCCTCGTCTAGCTTGTAGCACATCTGGAATAATGGACCTCCTATCCACTGGTGCTAGTCCATTTGGATCTATGAGGGGAACAAGCCTATGCATATGCCACCATAAATAAAAATCTACAATGGTACCCAGATCTACAATGCCTCCTCTCCATCCCCACTACTACACCACCAGTCCATCTATCTGCTAAGTAGTAAAGGCCATAGATATGCATGGTCCCCATGCTAACTCTCGAGATGACCTCGCATACTCTGTTATCCCGATCAGAATACCCAATTCCTTGCCAAACTTCCTAAGAACCTGCTACGGAAAATACATCTCTACAATCAACTATCTACACCATTTGACCAATCAAATATCGATACTACTAGTAGAAATTGAGATGATCTGCCTCATCCTCCCACTTCCCACAATCCCTGTACGGTCTCTAGATAAATACGGTCATGGTTTCGATCCTGTGTCTCCACCAACCTGTCTCACCATAGTCGCTCTACCGTAGGGCACCGACATAGTAATATACATATGGCATGCCATCTTCCAACTGTGGCCTTTCAATTAGTGGGTGGAAAATGGCAACATGCTCCCATGCCCAAATCATAAGAAGGGTCATCCTACAAGAAATGCTTTGTGCCCTCTTGTACACAACCTCATGCAACTAATGATATAATATGATGAATAAACAAGGTCCCCAAGTATAAATGATCCTATCTCGCCTCATGCCAACAAGTAAATTCCCCCCAACCAATGGGAAACATGTTTCCTCTGTGATTTGGAATAACTACACTAGCAATCAATGTCACTAATAGAGCATCAAATTGTCTGTAGTGCTCTACCATGAACTCCCACTAGATCTCATACCCCTCAATACCCAACCCGACACCCTGATCATGATAGTAACTAATAAATGTTTTATATCCATGCCATGTGACATAAACAGTCCTCTCTCCCTTGATCAGTAGGCGTAGAATCCAATAAACATCCTCGAGGATAACTGTAGCCTCCTTGATCAACAATTGGAAAGAGCAGGTCTTGGAGTGCCACCTCTCGCATAACGTTGTCAAGAGTCCCCTATTTTCCCGCACAACGGGCATATAGGCGACATAGTAGAGACCCAGTCTCATCAATTGTCATTTCTCTCTATCCATCAACTTATCTCTGAATGCATAAGTTGATGGTCTACTCTCCCCAGTATAAATATGAGCTAACTATCTCTGCACATGTCAAAGCACACATTAGCATCTTCTCAAAACTTTTCATTATCACCTAGTCTAAGCCAAAGGAATTTAAAAGTTGAAGCAACACTAAGCTACCATCAGTCAAAGTAAAAAACAAATGCATCACGTTTGCCTCAATTGCATTGCAATTAGGCGTTTACATCATTTTGTACTAAGTTTGTGTCGCTATCTAACGATTATGTCATTCCACTCCTCAATTGTGTTGCTACATTTCACTTGCATCATGATTTCATACACCTGCATCATTTACTTCAAATGCATCGTTCCCATCCTCAAATGCATTGTGATAATTCGAATGTGGCTTTACAATCGTCAAATGTGGCTTAAATTGGTGATTGCGTCACAACTTTAAGTGATTGTGTTGTTGATTTTGGTCCTAACCTAATGACCCCTCGTGTTTGCGTTGAATATGAATGCGATTATGGTTTACGCAAACTCAAATGCATCGCAATGCATGTGTTCCTAGCCCTAGATACCTTAAAAAGGCATGAAAAAATGATAAATTGACAAAGTAGGCTAAGGGTACATACCACCAGCTCTGCGCCCTTTGGTCATCTGTAGGTCCTAAAAATGTACCCATGGTGCTCTATGATCGGGATCACCATCTTCTCTGCTGCTATCCTCTCTTTGAGCTCTCTAAAATTACTATAGTAAATTTGAAAATGAAATGAGTTTTACCCCCAATTTCAATCTATTTATAGGGTAAAAGTGGGATTTTTCACAACTGTTATTATTGAAGGCTCTTTTCACCACCTTTGACTACCCTTTTAGGTACCTTAAACATGTCCAAATTTGAAACCATCTCGCCATTGTTTTTCTAGTCTTTAAATTAACTTTTCGGGACACTTTACAAATTTTCTGTCGCTAAGCCAAAATTTGAAAAATTTCCCGAGGGGGCATCAATACTTTGTACCTTTGCTAGGGCATGACTTTGACCTATTTTTCTTGTCACAATGCAACATGTTGCATTATGACAAAGAGGCGCAAAATGTAGACACAAAAAATTGACCTAGGCTTGCAAGCTCTATTTTTCACTACATTCGTCCTAGCATAATTAAAATATTTAATTATGTTATTCAGTCCATTTTCATCTATTAATTAAATAATTTTTAATTATTTAATTAATTCATGTCTCTTTATTCTTCCTGATTCTTTAAATAAATAAATTTTATTTATTTATTTAAATGTGTCGCTAATTATCTAATGTCTCCTTATAATTAAATAAATTTCTTAATTTATTTAATTATTTTTGTCCACTAATTCTTCTAGATTATTTAAATAAATAAATATTGTTTATTTATTTAAATACATTAATAATTTACATATTCCTCTTCTAATTAAATAATTTTTTTAATTTATTTAGTTTTGGCCACATGCCATTTTCCTCATTTTAAATTAAAAAAAATTACTTATGGTCAAAATTTCTTATTTTGGCAAAAAATGGACATTTATTTCCTACTGTCATATGATTCTCCACTTTTGAATTAAAATGATTTTTAATTCAAAATATGCCTTTTCCATTCAAAAGTCAAATGACCTTTACTAATTTGATTCTCCAACCTTTTTTTGACCATTTTGTCCTTATCTTAACTTTCAATCTTGTCCGTCGATTTGACTCTTAATATCGTCTATTCATTCAAAATTGCCTTTTCTTATAAAATGGAAAATTTGAACTAATTTTGTTCTCTCTCTCTCTCTCTTGAATTTTTCACATGATTTTTTGTCTTTCTTACTTTCATCCATTTTTAAACACACTTAGTGCTTCTCTTAGGCATTTAAAGTCATTTTCATAGTAAAATCCTTTAACACTTGTGTAGGACAGGGCATAGTCTTAGATTGCTCGCATAAATCTAAGGACAAATCATTATTTGTAGTAGGCTAGAAGGTGTAATGGAGGTCAGTCATGGAGATTGAAGATTTGTGGTAACTTTGTTTCATTTATTTTCATGTTTTCTCCTTTGCACTCCATTATTTCTTTGGATTTTAGGATTTATTGTTGATAATCTATTAACCCATAAAATTTACAGAGATACACTACCTATTGAGGTTGATCTCCCATCATTGCGAGTGTCACTATAGACCCTGATCACTGATTAAGAATATAGAGTATCTCGACTGAATGAGCTAGAATTCCTAGACAAACATCATCTGAATGCCCTCAATCACTTGCAAGTATACCAAAACTGACTAAAAAAGAACCATAACAAGAGGATCAAATTTTGGTCTTTCCAAGTGGGGGATCATGTCCTAAAGAAGAATCAAAAGAACCTTCCAGATCAAGACAGTAAAGGAAATTTTGAGCCTAATTGGTTGGGTCCCTTTGTCATCACAACAAGCTATGGATCGAGAGCATATCAATTGTAAACACCTGAAGGTGAACCCTTGTAGGAGCCAACTAACAACTTGCATCTTAAAATTTTGTATGCCTAGTCTTGAAGGGTGTAAATTTGAAAATTTGAAAATAATAATAATCAAAATCAAAATCCAAAAAAATGAGAAAAAGGATTAAAAAAGTAAAAAAAAAATCATCCTCCAGTGAAAACCACTTTGGTGATGCTTTGGGAAAGTACCTTGGTGAAAACTTGGCAAATAGGCACCTCACATAAATAAAGCACCTCCATCTATTATTTGGCTCATCACCATCCATTGCATCCTTCACCTATTGCATGTATGTGTCCTTATCATAGATTGATGTTGTGAAGTATCGTGATCTCTTTCATACTACTTGGCATATTTCAAAGGTCATCATGTCCTATGTTTATCGAAGTAGTATAACATGTCACACTGGGGCCACTTTGTTATGGATCATATCGAGCTCTTGTACATCTTAAAATTTCATCAAAAATCCCAAAAACATTCATAAAATCTCATCAAAAATCCCAAAAACATCCATAAAATCTCATCAAAAATCCCAAAAACATCCATAAAATCTTATCAAAAATCCCAAAACATCCATAAAATCTCATCAAAAATCCCAAAAACATCCATAAAATCTCATCGAAAATCCAAAAAAATCAATAAATCTCATCAAAAATACCAATAACATCCATAAAATCTCATCAAAAATACCAAAAACATTCATAAAACGTTCATCAAAAAATACAAAAATATTCGCAAAATTGTAAAGGAAAAATCCAAAACATCCAAAACTCATCAAAATCCCTAAAAAGGTCAAACATAATCTAAAAAATAGACTCCCCCTTGTTGAATTACATTGTCTCTGAGCTTGAACATAGGCAAGGCCATCATTGATGTGCCCCCAAGACACCCTAGGTCAGTATTTTAGGAGTCTGCCATAATAAACTGACATTCCATCACCAGTGCATTTCTCATATTGTCAATAAGTCAAGTCAGTCAAACTACGCGGTCTCTGCATGTATAATGTAGGCAAGGCTTATCTTTGATCAGCCCCCAAAATCCCTAGGATAGGTCTTTAGGTTAGGTTCTTGGTCAGAAAACTCTCGAAAACCCTGAAACATCCAAATATTTAGAAAACCCCAAAACATCCAAATATTCAGAAAATCCTAAAACATCTAGATAACTTTGAAAATCCTTAAACATTTGTAAAAAACATTTGAAAATCCAAAACATCCAAATATTCAAAAAATCCCAAAATATCCAAATATTTTGAAAACACAAAACAATAGAAAATAGAAAATCCAAAAACATTAGAAAACATTTGAAATCCCTAAATAGCCTCAAACAATCGAAAATCAAAAACATTTGCATAAACTTTCAAAAAGACCAAAAATAACCTCAAAACTTTTAAAAATACCAAAATCCTTAAAATATTCCAAATAATCCAAAACCACCCATCCCATTTCGCTTTCACCTGCAATAACTTTCACTCATAATAAATTGATCATCACCTTCACCCTTTGGAAAAACAAATAGAAAGAAAGTGTAGCAAGTCATAAAGTGAGAACCTAATCATCAAAATCTAAAGTCTAGATCAGAGATGTATAGGAGTAAATTTTTACCCCATGTGCAAATTCCCCTTTTACCCTTCTCCACTTTAGAAAACCAAGTTTGGGGGCTAAATTCCACGTAAGCCCATTGCCTTCATTCCACTTGGAACCTATTTTGCATGTCAATAGAAGTGAAACTGTTGTGGGTGCCTGCACAGTACACAGATGTCCATGTAGCACACTTACGCCTCTAGTAGATTCATGTGGCTAGAGTTGTAGAGGTGTTACACTTCTCATTGGCAGTTGACTTGTAATGCCCCCTTTGGCTGACTAGCCCAAATATGGTTTTTTTCTTCATTCTCTCCTTAAAATTCACTCCTTCAACAAGCATTTGAGCTCTACACATCTTTTGCATCTTCTAAGCTTTCAACTGAACTCCTTCACATTCTCTTGCATTCACTTCAAACATTTCAAGCAACACTTTTGCACTCCATAGCAGCAACTTCATCACTCCACCACTTCAGTAGAGCAAGTGTGGGACAACACCATTGCAGCAGAGGCTTGAGTACTCTCATTTTCTCCCCCATTAGCCTTGAGTGCTTTTGGTGGAGGTGGCAATATTTCCACTCCTCTCCTCTATCACTTGGTTGAGTAGCACTTTTACTATTTTGTAGTGTTTATTGTTCTTTGCTTCACTTCCTTTCTTTATCATACTATTTCTCCATTGTTGCAAACTTGATTTTCCATGGAGGTGGGAACACCAACGCTGGGGTCTGACTGAGGTAGACGCCTTAACAGCCCCAAGAAAATTTCCCTCTTCTTTGTGTGTAGGTGGATGTGCTATTGGGAGCTAGCTAGAAAACAAATTTCTTTGTGAGATTATTCTTGCCACCCTAACTCTTTTTTTTCTACTTTATCATATTAGAGTATACTTTTTTTACTTCATAACGTTGTTTTGGCCCCTTGGAAGTAGTTAGATGGGTTGTTAGTTAGATTTCTAGCATTCAAAATTATCTCTTTAGTCCTCTGGTCATATAGATGCCAACACACTTGCGAGATGCCAATGTGCCACACTTTCATCCTCAAGTAGAGAGCTTCCTAAGGCATAATGTTTAACCCGAAAACGAGCTCACCTAGCCCCTTTCTAAGTTTTGGGTCTATAGAATACTCGAAGGGCCTTACAGTCCTCATTATTCTTGTCTCACATTTCCTAACATTCCTTTTAGATAAGGTAAGATAGGACAACCTTTTGATCTTGTCCCTTCATGACCTGGGACCTTACACATCGTTAGTCCCCCTACCTTACATTTTGGTGAACCTGACATGAACCAATGTTTATTCATCTGTTGGTATTGAGGCTTTTCTTGTGTACTTCATGACCATTGTATTTTTGAGTGTTGTGAAGGTTTATGAGCATCACAACCTAGTCCACAACTTCCAGGCATATTATCGAGAGAAGTATACGACACCTTCCGATGGAAAGGATGAAGGTCTACTAGTTTCTCTATAGGCCTTTTCTTTGGTCTTGTTGTTGATCTAGCCACACAGGAGCAGTTGTTAAGGAATGAGATTGGATTCTTTGATGAGATTGATCATGTCCCCACTCCTCCTACATCTCCTACACCATGATTAGTAGATGAGCATGAGGTCATTCAGATTCCTTTAAAATATGTCTCCACCCTTGCTAAGGGATTGGGAAACTTAGAAAATCACTTGGAAAGAAACCCGAAGATGGCCAAGGCTGCTTGCATCATTAGCAAGTTAAAACATATGATCGGTAAATATCGAATAGGCATAGAACTTTTAACTAGCCCCATCAGTCTTGTTGAAGCATGTGCTCCTTTGAACAATCTTAGCTTTGTACAAGGAGTCACTTTTGAAGAGTGTGAAGGACAATTAGGAGTATCAATGCCCCCCACATTTGTTTACATGGCTGATGCAGTCCCTTCTATCAGCATTCCTTCTGTCTCTGAACAACCCAAAAATATCAAAGAAAACAAGGTCCCCTTGGGCTTTAGCTTCACCACCCTATCACCTCTGGTGGTGGAGGTTTTGGTGGGATGAGTGGTGGAGGCTTTAGTAGTGGTGGTGGATTCGGCAAAAAAGGTGGTGCTGGCAGAGGTGGTTCTGGTGGAGGTCATGGTGGTGGCTTTGGTGGTGGTTCTAGCGGAGGTCACACTAGTGGTAGCTTTGTAGGTGGCTTCAATAGTGGCTTTGGAGGATGATCCTCTAGCCCTTTATCTTCTAATGACCATATTTTGAACACTTCTTTGGAATATGGGTAAGATGCAGAGCCAGTTGGCAATTCTTTCCCAAGCCTCTATCCAACCTATCTTTCATCCCTTCTTTTGGCATAGCCCATTGTCAATTTCAATTCTAAACACTCCCTTCCCTCAAGGAATGGAGATTCCTAAATTTGAGAAGTATTGTAGAAAAGGAGACCCACAAATGCATGTGTCTACCTTTAATGCCTTGTGCACAGACTTCTTCCATCACAATGCATTGATGGCCAAACTGTTTCCCTGATTTATCAAGGACATAGCACTAGAGTGGTACTGTTCCTTTCCTGACAATTCCATTTTCTCATTTGACCAACTTATGCATCAATTCTTTAGACAATTTCAAGAAAACATCGGGCTAAAGATGACCTTTTCAAATCCTGTCTGATGTAAACAAGGTGACAATGAAAAGATCACTGATTCCATAGCACACTATCAAGTGCTCCTTTCACAAATCTCGTATCAATTGCCTAATTTTGATGTACAAAAGGTATTCATAGGGAATTTACAAAGGCCTTGGCAAGAGAAGTTCACCCTTATAAAGTACTCTTATTTCATGCATTTGTGTGTAGCTCTATGAGAATACCAATAGATTATTGTTCAGTTCAGGGGATTCTTCTTGCGCTCCTGTTTTGAGGGAAAATCCATTGTATCAATATATGGGAAAGGTAATAATGTTGTGAATGTAGTAGTCACTACTAATGACAATGGCCTCAAACCTAACTAAAAGTTCACAAAGCTATTTGAATCTTATTCTTCTATCTTACAAAAGTTGTTGAAGGATAAGATTGTAACCTTGCTAAGTCTTAAGCCTCTTAAGGAGGCTTACCCTAATTGGTATGATGGAATCATTTATTGTCAGTACCATTGAGTTAATGGATATGATACCCAATGTTGTATGTTGCTACATCATGAGATATAGGACTACATCAAGGATGGTACCATTCATCTTGATGTGAGTAAACAAAATGCTAATAAATTGGTGGTGAAAGCTAATAGTGAATTGCATATATACACGAACCCATTTCCATCACATTCTTCTAACATGATTATCGATCCCACTAATTTTTTTACTCAGCCTACAACCTATGTTAGCATGGTCACAGTGACTTCTACCACTCTACCTGCACCCGGTTCACCAAAAATAATGTTCACATTGAAAGACTTTCCCTTAAACAACAAGCCCTCTCCCCTCTACATTGTTGCTCGCCTCAATGGTAACATTGTGATAGGGGTCTTGATAGACCCCGTGAGCCATGTGAATGTCATTATGGAAGAAACATTGGTATTGAATTCATTACAAAGGGAATAATATGAAGAAACAAAATCTACCATCTGTACACACGACAATATTTTTCTCAAACCCTACGGCTCAATAACTTTGTCTGTCCTAGTTGGACCTAGGGCTATTGACATAGTTTTTGATGTTATTCTAGAGTCAAATTTATTTAGGATGAAGCTAGGCATACCTTGGCTAGCTTCCATGAATGGAATCACCTCCATTGTTCACAAATGTTTAAAATTTTCCCATGAAGGTATCATGCATGTAGTGCATGACATTGGATATCAGCCTTGGTGTCCCACGGTGGATATTCATTGAATAACTTTTGGCCCACCCCAGTCAGTTCGCTCCCTCCAAGAATAGACCTAATTTACAAGAATTATGTAAAGTATAAGACTGGGCACAAGGGACAACCAAAACTGACCCTTCTTATGATATAGCAATCAATCACCTCCTCTTCCCGAGAGGAGAAAGAGAAGCCTGCACCAAATTCCCCCTCTTCCCAGAAAGGAAAGGAGAAGTCCACATTGGCTCCCTCTCCTTCCTGTGAAGGAAAAGAGAAGACTACCTCTTCCCAAACTACCTCGTCCTCTCCCCTTTGTTGGGAGGATTATTGGATGATTCATCCTAGTGGCTATCCACTAAGTCCAATGATTCCTCCTTAGCGTAGTCCCAAGCTCAGGATCACAGATCTCCCTAATGAATACTTTGGATCGTGGTACTACTTATATGAAAAAATGAATGGTTCCTAAAGGGAATTCAATCTACAACATCCTACCACTCCTGCTTCCAAAGCAGTAAGTAGGAAGAGGCTCATTGTCAAGGCTCTTGAGCTGACTATTCCTACTACTTCTCAACCGACTCCTCTTGCTTCTATACAAGAGTATGTTCCTCCATCAAAGATAGTTGTAGTGGATGTTCCTCTGGTTGAGTAGGATCCTTCTTTTCCTTTGCAAACTTTGGCCTCTAGTTCAAAGAGTTGTAGAAACCACCTTGCATGTGAGAACAAGCATCGACAAAAGGTTATTTTGGCCGAGAAGGCTGCCTCACAGAGGAAAGAAGAAGAGACGATCGCCCCTACTTTAGGGCCTCTTGCAATGTCCTCTTTTCTCCTTCCATCTACTTCTCTTTATTCTAGTTTTGTATCGCTTCCAACTTTTGTTGTGAGTGTGAATGTGCCTAACCCCAAGGGGGTGCAGGTGTTCATCACCCCTTCCATGGAGCCGCCTTTGTTAATGTCCATTCTGGATGTCTAGCCTTTCCCAAGACACATAGACATGATGAAAACTTCAGTGGTGTCCACTACTGTCTTATCTACCTCCTCTTCCTCTACACCTCTCGCCTCGTCTATGGGGAGATTGCCTCCCTCAAAAAAGCAAAAGGTGGAGAGAAGTTCCTCCTATAATGGGGAATGTAAGAGGAGCCCACCTTCTCCAAAAGGTGGTCCCATGTTGACTTTATTCTATCCTAGTGACAAAACATGTCCCAGCCTCCCCTGAGTTCGTCATCACTTCTAAATCATTCAACGAGCCTAGTGGTGAATCTCAAGCACCGCCTACTCTTTCCATTGAGGTTAAACATGGCACTCCCATAAGACACATGTTTAACCCTATGGATGAATTTCCATCCTTGTCAGCGATCTTCATGAAATCACTGACCTTAGCTTCACAAGAGCTCGGTGGAGAGGACCTTGCGAGTCCCTCTTCCTTGGCCCTTGTTGCAAGAGGGTTAGACGCTCCTCCCCTTAATGTTGAACCACTGTAGGCTCATCCTCCTTTTTCCTATGACGATCTAGAGTGGGAAGCGGATGAACTCTTGGTCAATCATTGTTAAGGGAGGCTCTCTTCTTGATCTTTAGATTAGATGTGTGTGTGTTGTGATGTGTTTCCCCTATGATCATGTTATGTGTGCCTGGATGACCCTTGTCACCCATGTTGGTGCTTGGATACAGACGCGGTTTTTGTGTCATAAAACTTCCTCTATTTGTATCATCATTCTTCCATGTATGTGCTTAATTTTTGGTAAATTAGGGATGATGCAAAGTGTTGGGGGCATTTATGCTTCCCTTCCATGTTGACCCAATTTTTTATTTTTATTTTTTCTTCTCGTGCATTCCTCACATGGTCTGATATAGTAGGGGTTGATGATAGTTTATTTATATACTATTATTATGCTTTATAAATATTTATGAGTAGTTCTAACATCAAAATATCAGGCTACCCCTGTTCCCTTTGTTTGTGTTTTTCTCTTTTTTTTTTCTCTTTATCTTTCTCTCTTCTTTGCTCGAATTGTCCCTTTCATGTGTGACAATTTCACCTCTTCAACACTTTGAATTTTAGAAAATGCATTCATTAAAACTGAATATTTTCCTGAAGATCATTACAAACATTCCTTTTTCGAAGAAAGCATTCAAAAAAAGGGATCCTTTTGAAATAATTTAAAAACCCTCCTTCAAAGTGTGAATCTCTTTGATTTTCCCCTCAGGTGGGGGAAGATTCTTCCTTTCAAATTCCTTGATAAAGTGATTCTTTGATGACGAATTAATTTGAGAAAGACATGACTCTATTTTATACTTTCGAAAAGTGTGTCCCTTGAGTGGACCCCTTCAAAAGTTTTCCAACTTGATAGTTTGCATGATTGTTCGCTTACTCACCTAGGTGGCCACTTCTTGACATGTTCTATCTGAGGATAAATGTGTCGCCGCTTCTAACTCTATGGAGTCCACTTTCTTGGGTTTCCACCATGTGAGATATCTTGGGGGATACCTTCATATGGGTCTAAGAACCTGTAGGGCGCTTCCTTTGAGCTTCCTCCATGTGAGAGATCTTGGGGTTCACTCCCCTATAGGTGTATGGGTCTATAGGGCACTTTCCTTGGGTATTATTCACTAGTAGAATTTGGCAAATAAATGACTACATGACTAAAAAATTTAGTCACATGACTAACACTAGTAGTATTTGGAAAATAAATGACTAATTTGGTCATTGGGTAAAATCACAACTAAATGACTAATATTAGACAAATAAAAATGACTAAATAAATAACTAAATAAATGTTCTCATTATTAAAATCTTTGCCATAATTTTTATTTTAATAAACATACTCTAAAACCTTCATCAAAACCTTATTTTCAATCGTACCCGCCATAATTAATAATAAAATATTACAAATAAAATTACTAATAAATATTTTTTGTGGAATAAATATTTTATTTTGTGGTGTCATCATATGAACACCAAAGATTCTTCTAAATTGATGAAAAACCACCAAATTATAAAAAATAATGGAAACCATAAGATAACCTAAAAAACTAAAATCCAAAAACCTTGAAAAATAAAAAAATAAGCAAAAGGAAGAGAAAAAACAAAAAAAAAAGAATAAACAACCAAATAATCTAAGAGGAGAAAGGAACAATTTTTTTTTATAAGCATAATTTTCATTTTAATAAACATACTCTAAAACCTCCATGAAGACCTTATTTTCAATGTAGCCCACCAAAATGGAGCAATGAGTCAAAACTTGTAGCCTGCCAAATGGAGAAATGAGTCGAAACCTTATTTTCAAGGTAGCCTACAAAAATGGAGAAGTAAAACACACCTAATATTTGATTGCAACCTTCGCCCATTTTTTTGCATCAAACACAATTTGTACAGAATCTTGTGGTAAGTCACTTTCCATGGTTTCAGTTAATTTTACTTTTCAAATTTGTGTGCGTTCAAGCCATATGATCCATATGATCCGTTCTTTTTAATAATTTTACTAGTTGCTTGTTGACTAATAGTGATTATCTTCTTTTTTAGGCTAATTATGGAAAAGTGGATCCATCTTGTGTTGCAGAAGTTAAGGATTTATATAGAGAACTTGGAATCAAGGTCTATTTATTCTTTTCTTTTCCATTATGAGATGTTAAAAGTGATCTTTTCTTTTCAAATTTTGCACTATCAAATTGCATAGTTCACAGGAGAACTTTCTTTTATCTATAAAAATGATATTAAGGGACATGTAGATTGAGTTGTCTATACAAATTTCAGAATTTGAACTCTTAAAATTAGCTTCCACTTTCTCAGGGGGCATGCAAATCACTTTTGAAGTTGAGTGTAAAAAATAGAGTATCATGTAAAGAAAAAGGATGAACAATAATAAAGTGAAAAGTGGCTCTTCTTATATCAACCATGTAGAGTACAATGAAAGGAGTGCATGGATGGTAGGGGTTTAATGTTTGCAGTGCAGTGGAACAATAGTTTAGTTGTATAGTAGATGTCATCCTACTTTTTTGAGAACTCTTATTGAATTCCCAAAAATAGGAGTTCCCAAATGATGCCAACAACAAGAGCTGATTCATAGGCCCTATGAAAATCTCTAACTTTTTGGCTCCCCTTTGATACTTTTCTTCATACTTACAGATTAGATCTCCATGATTAATATGGAATGGAAGGGTTGAAAGGGAACATGTTAGTCTTTTCCATTTATTGGGCAATAAAGAGTTTGAAGTGACTGAAAGAATCAAATGTAGCTCTTTAATCTAGATGCTTTATTCTCATTCGATTATTAATATGTCCAGGTATAAACCATGATGACTTAAATCAAAACTAGAAGAAATCTCATGCAAACTACAAGAAGAGATCAGTGATTAGATGAGTCATGGAAATGAAACTAACTCCATAATCCACAACAAACAAAATATGCAATGCAAATGAGAATACAGGCCTTCAAAGGAGTTGTCATGGATAAAGAATCATCCTCCCTTATATATTGTGAGAATGCCTGAAAGCTCTTCATTTATCCACAATATCCACATGCTATGAGCTTTGATACAAAGATTTTGCATAGTTCTCAATTTATTCAATTTGGTGCTATTATTTTTATCCTGTGATTTAGGCTTCAAACCAACCCCTCTCATTAGTATTTGTATTCTAGAACTGTCTAGAAGAGGGTAACCAAAATCAATACCAGAGTATCTGAAAGTTGAAGATCCTTTCCCTCAAATTGAAGCTTTGTTCTCGACAAACCAGAGCTAAGACAAGCCAAGAACTAGTGGCAGGGAAGTTGAATGAAAACTAAGAACATCTAAAATCCTTCCTAAGAAAATTTCCCTTTTCACTATAATTATCGATTCTAGTGTCTCCTTGTTCATTTTTTCTAGCATCTCCTCATTTTTCATTTCTTGATAGAGAGTTTCTGAAAGATGTGCAAGATGTTCTTCAATCTCAACAATCAATGTTGAGATAAAATGGAAGCATTGCTCTTGCAAATAAGGTGCTAAATCATTTATCCTTGAAGGAGATTTATGTGCATGAAAAAAACTTAGGAGGTCTTCTAGAATATTCTTGGACCCCTCATCTATGGTATCTTTTATTTGACTAACCTCAGTTCCAAAATAAGCATTAAGGCAACCAAACCATTCTTCATCATTTTTCATCATAAATCTGAAACTCAACCCAAGTAAATTGACACTTTTTAGGTCCCCTCTCTTGACAAGCCAACCCTCACTAGTAGTTAATTTTTGCAAATGGGTTTCAATGTCTTTGTAACTTGACAAAGATGTAAGTATGGCTTCAAGGAATTTACCAACCTTAACTCTAGTTGACCTCCACCCTCATGCTCTTGTTTCAATTTAGTTTCTTCCCAACCCTAAAAATCACAGACTAATAAATGGTAAGCCTTGAAATCATGGAACAAAAAACTACAAGAGATAGAGCAAGCATACAACATTAAAATTGTGACTTGCAGTAGTAAAAGAAAAGAAGCAGTAGGTAGTTTGATAGATAATCAAAAAAATGGCATTTTATGAGGCTGCCTTAAGGAAGAAAATTAAAAATTAAATAAAATCATGCTTCAAATTCCATTTAAATGTTTAGTTGTACAGTAGATGTCATCAATCTTTTTTTGAGAACTCTTACTGAATTCCCAAAAATAGGAGTTCCCAAATGACACCAACAATGAGAGCTGATTCATAGGCCATATGAAAATCTATAACTTTTTGGCTCCCCTTTGATACTTTTCTACATAATTACATATTACATCTGCATGATTAATATGGACTGGAAGGGTTGAAAGGGCACATGTTAGTCTTTTCCATTTATTGGGCAATAAAGAGTTTGAAGTGACTGAAAGAATCAAATGTAGCTCTTTACTCTAGATGCTTTACTCTCATTCGGTTATTAATATATCTAGATATAAACCATGATGAATTAAATAAAAACTAGAAGAAATCTCATGAAAAGTACAAGAAGAGATCAATGATTAGATGAATCATGGAAATGAAACCAACTCCATAAGCCAAAACAAAAAAATTATGCAATGCAAATGAGAATACATGCCTTCAAAGGAGTTTCCATGGATAAAGTATCATCCTCCCTTCGATCTCTTGTGAGAATGCCTGAAAGCTCTTCAATTATCCACAATATCCACATGCTATGAGCTCCCATACAAATATTGTGCATAGTTCTTGTCAGTTTATTCAATTTGGTGCTATTATTTTTATCCTATGATTTAGGCTTCAAACCAACCCCTCTCATTAGTATTTTTCTTCCATAACTATCTAGAAGAGGGTAAACAAAATCAATACTGGAATATCTGAAAATTGATGATCCTTTCCCTCAAATTGAAGCTTTGTTCTCAACAAACGAAAGCTGAGATGAGCCAAGAACTAGTGGAAGGGAAGTTGAATGAAAATGAGAGCAACTAAAATCTTTCCTACGAAAAGTTCCCTTTCCACTATAACTACTAGTTCCAGTGTCTCCTTGTTCATTTTTTCTGGCATCTCCTCATTTTTCATTTCTTGATAGAGAGCTTCTATAAGATGTGAAAGATTTTCTTCAATCTCAATAATCAATGTTGAGATAAAATGGAAGCATTTCCCTTGCAAATAAGGTGCTAAATCATTTATCCTTGAAGGAGATTTATGTGAATGAAGAAAACTTAGGAGGTCTTCTATAATATTCTTGGACCACTCATCTATGGTATCTTTTATTTGACTAACCTCAATTCCAAAATAAGCGTTAAGGCAACCAAACCATTCTTCATCATTTGTCATCATAAATCTAAAACTCAACCCAAGTAAATTGACACTTTTTAGGCCCCCTCTCTTGACAAGCCATCCCTCACTAGTAGTTAATTTGTGCAAATTGGTTTCAATATCTTTGTGACTTTCCAGAGATGTAACTATGGCTTCAAGGCATTTACCAACCTTAACTCTCTCACACAGATCTGCAAATCCATTAGCTATTATTTGTTTAAAACATCCCAACATGAATACAAGTGTACTTAGAAGATTGGGATTGCTTTTTTGATCATCATGATTTGGTTTAAAGCCAGGAAATTGAAGCAAAATGGTGATAAAGAACAATAGGGCATGGGCTGAAAATGTGTCAGGCTATTTTGGGAAAAAATGTGCCTTAAACATTAGAGATCTTAAAATTTGGGAAAAGATTTTGAGAGGTTCCTTGCAAAATCCATTTTGTGCACATTTTGCAATCAATCATTTCATTCCATGAGATGACATCTCTTTGAGGAATTCTATCAAAAAATTTGCGTGTTTTGTCTATGATTCCACATCTTTCATATATTGTCTACCAAAGCATATCCAACTATAACATCTAGGTATCTTTTTAATTCCTCTATCTTTCATCAATTTCTTTACTATTTGAACCTCATACAGATATTTTAGAGAAGAATAAGTTGCAGCATTTCTAGGATCCAACTAAAAATATGAATCGTTGATCAACCATGCACACCTAATAATCAACTATATATGTAAATTATAATGCAATAAGGGTTACTAATGTGTGAAGTATGAGCAGCCCTCATCCACTAAACTTGCATGACTGCATGCACCTAGAACCCAAGCAAAGCTTACAATGTTAGGATGTGTTCCAGAGTGCTTCATTAATTCAAATATTTTGAGAGGTTCCTTGTAAAATCCATTTTGTGCACATTCTGCAATCAATCATTTCATTCCATGAGATGATATATCTTTGAGGCATTCTATCAAACAATTTAGGTGTTTTGTCTATGATTCCACATCTTGCATATATTTTCTACTAGAGCATATCCAACTATAACATTCAGGTATCTTTTTAATTCCTCTATCTTTTATCAATCTCTTTACTTTTTGAACCTCGTACAGATGTTTTAGAGAAGAACATAAGTTGCAACATTTTTAGGATCCAACTAAAAATATGAATGGTTGATCAACCATGCACACCTAATGATCAACTATATATGTAAATTTTAATGCAATAATGGTTACTGATGTGTGAATTATATACAACCCTCATCCACTAAACCTACATGACTGCACGCACCTAGAACCCAAAAAAAGTTTACAATGTTAGGATGTGTTCCAGAGTTCTTCATTAATTCAAATATTTTGAGAGGTTCCTTGCAAAATCCATTTTCTACACATTTTGCAATCAATCATTTCAATCCATGAGATGACATCTCTTTTAGGAATTTTGTCAAATAATTTAGATGTTTTGTCTACGATTGCACATCTTGCATATATTGTCTACTTAAGCTAGTTTTTCCTATAGTTGTTATTTGGTGTTTTCAATGTTGTAGGGTCAGATTTTTTTGTATGCCTGAATGTCTTTTTTTGTAAAATCAAGTTTATACTATGCTCCCCCAAGTTTCAAGGACGGGGACAACAAGGGACGACGGGATGTGTTTTTGGTATGGGGTGTACTTTTGGGTCATTTTTTAGGGGATGGCTATAAAAAATAGGGTAATTTTTAAAAATATAGAGAAATTTCAAATATTCATATCAGAACATTGATAAAGCATTCATCATAGGCATTGTAGAAGATTAATACATAACATTAGACTTGAATTGAGATTTCACATAAGAATTGACAAAGAAAGTAAAAAAATTCAAATTCTTTTATTGTCAATGTGCATACATATTAAATAACAATGATAACAAAATTCCCAAAGGCTTCAAGTTTCAACTATAAAATGACAAAAACGTAGAAAATATATGGTTGTCCCTAATTAGCAAATGCAACTAGTAGGTCTGTATGAAAATTGGAGCTCAAGTTTGTGTCACTGTCAGATGCAAAGGTAGGGGGAAGTTTCTAGATCCCCCAAGTCCCTACAACATTTCTGAGACTGGGATGGGCGTACCAAGGTAGGGGATGGGTCCCTATGGAGCATAGAGTTTATATGGTTTAGGGTTTCAACATGGGGTTTTACCTAACCACAAAAAACCTCTGTGGTTGGGACAGAGGTATACACCCCTCTTGCTAATTACACCTTATCATCTACTAGAGACCTCTGGGTGACTCCTGGCAATGGTACTATGATGGATTGAGGGGGAAAATAGTAATAGAGGTTGTTGTGATAGTAAAGTGGAGGTTGGTATGTACACTATTTAAGTCTTGTAAGATTCTATCCTAGAATCTAGAGGCACCAATTAGGAAAACCCTAGTCCAAGCCTTCATAAAAGAGTTTGCAATACCAATACATAAATGTAAAAATGTATTTGATTTTGACTTGTATATTTGAATAGCTCTATTTCTTCTAAAATTAAACATTTAAAAACTAGTGCAAGAGCACCGAGGTATTTGTGAAATGTTGATTCATGGAGATCTTAGGTTAGTTTGAGTTTTGATTCTAGAAGTCATTAATAAGGTCATGATTGACCAATTCATATTCTAAGCATGTGCAGGAATAATGAAGAGTGTTGGAGGTGATGTAGAGTTGTGAGAGGTTGGTAATATCATTTTTCAATAAACCCTACCCCAAGCTAGTGTAAAGTGAAGGTTTTTAGTTACAGAGGTTAGATGAGAGTTTTCCCATCTAAAAATTGTTGATTGATTGTTGAGTGGTTCATTGTGAGATAAAGTCAAAAATCTGGGCTTGCAAACCTACTAGATGAGTTGAAGAGTTTTTGCAAAGGAGTGCTTTGGAAGAGTTTTGTGAATCAGTTGGTTGTTTGAATCAGCTTGTTTTGTGATGATTTGTTCAAATCCAAATTGCTTTGCATCAAAAAAATTCCATCATATTGAAGCTTGATGGGAAGAAGGGTTCATTGAGAGAACTCAAGGGGTGTTACTTGCTAGGAGGAGAGAGGTTTTGGAGTACTTGTTGGCTTGAACAAGTGACTGAGCTCACCTTCCTTGTATTGAAGAGGATGTATTAGGTATGTATTTTCTCAATTAGGATTAAATTATAACTGATGGTTTTGTGATGAGATGGTGTTGATGAAAAATCATATAATTGTGATAGTTGAAATTATTTTGGTGGTCATATGACATTATTTTTTAGAACATTTATAAAGAAAGTATAGATTAAAGTTTGTTGTGTAGAAGCAGTGAGTAGGCTACATTCCTCTGCTTGCCTCAAATCTTGATTTGGGTGATGAGGACAAAGGTATAATTCCTTATGTTACCTCACACTTATCCCAGTCATGTAATCACCTTGATGACTATTACCTCACCCGTGTTCCAGTCATGTATTTACCTTGATGACTGACTAACTTGTTTTTAGGGCTTACAACTTACAAGAAAAATGAAGGCCCTTTGACCTTTTAGATCATTTGTGATAATTTAATTACATAAACAAAAAAACATGGAAGGATTTAAGTACTTAGGGTTTTGTTGAAGATACCATTGTACTATTTGAAGATTTTGGTATGTACCTATTTTAAGCCAAATGTTATGCTTTTGGCCTTGAGATTGAGTGGGACTCTCAAAACTTACATTTTTCGGTCCTAACAATATACTTTTAGTATGATATGGTTAAGATGGTTTGATTGAGAATTTGAGAACAACAAAGGATAAGCCTCAATATTTTGTGTCATTTAAAGATTAGAATAAAGATTATTGGCAAGACAACTAAAGACCTTAGATTTGCACCAATTATATATCAGCTAGAGACTTGACCTATACCTTATGTAACTCTCCATGACTGTAAATATGATCTTCAAATTAGAAATATATACATTCTACGCAAGATTTACTGGTTTAGTAGATACTTAGGGAATGTGTAACCATGATAGTGAATACCTTGAACTAGTTAGCTCTATCTACTAGTTACTTTTGATCAACTAAGGACATTTATTTTTCAATTTTAAATAAAATTTCAATATTGAACTTCAAAATTTAGACAATTGCCCCTTGCACTACACATAAATGGAGGCACCCTTTTAACACATTTCTTTGATTATGATTTCATCTCCTTTCACATTTGAGTATACTAACTTATTTTGAAAAACAAATTGATTGTAGTGTTCTATCCCATGGATCAGTTCTTGTTTTTGTGTTGAACAAGAATCAAACACTAAGCCTCAGTGTCATGTTGGATTGTCAGAAAGCTACAATGTCAAAATTACTTCTTTAGAGTCTTAATTCTATTCTATCTTTGCAACTCTGTTCTTTCCAAATTTATTTTTACATGCTAACAGTGACCATGAAAAAATTATTGCAAGAGTGGGAGGTTATTCTTACCTAGATGAGCCACTTTGGTGGGCAAGCATGATTACAAGTAAGTGCTTATTACTTATTAAATTAGGTTTAGGTGACAACTGGAGAATATTACTGTTTGAAAATTGACATAAATTACTTGCATTCAAACTATTAATTTCCTTATTTACAATCTTTTTTGAGATTATAGTTGTATGGCTGGAGAGTTTATATATTCATTGTTTTCAAAATTCACAATTTATCTACAATGACTTCGCTACCAGTACTTAACAACTATTTCAAAATCAAAATTTTCACTAAAAATTACATTTACCTCCTTTTATGAATAACTACTAACTACCATGCAAACCAAAAACTCCTTTTCACTTACCATAGTTTTGTAAAACCCCAAAAAACTTAAATTCATGGTAGAGGATTATGTTAACTATAGAGTTGCAGATGAGCTACTCACCATAGTTTCCATCGAGGTCTTTTTCTTCTTCCTCTTCCTCTTCCTCTGAGGTCGCTACTCCAACTTCTCTAGCTGCTCCAAATTCAGCCGCTTCGCTTCATCCTTTTCCTTCTTTACCACTATCTCAACCTCTATTAATTCCACAATTAATTTTAGAGCCTCCCACCCACGTGTTGCTTCCCCTCTCCATCTGGATTTACATTTTCCTTTTGTCCATTTCACAAAGGGTACATATTTGAATGTTTCTTCATCCTCTTCACTTTCAATTCCCTATCGATATCCATCCCAACTCCCAGAATCATCCATTCCAAGAGTGAGTCCAAGTTGTTCAAATAATCCTTATGCACTAGTGTCTTCATTACCTTTTTGACAAGTTCAATCGGCTCTTCCAAATCTAAGCCCCAAGCCATTAGGAGTGAATAAATGTCCAAATTATTTTTGTACCTGTGCATGAGCTGGATGAATCCTCTTCCCAGAATTAGTTGCATTGACTGCACTAATTGTTCATCATTGTATAGGAAACACCCCATTAGTCTCTTTACCGATGGTTCGCCATAAAAGTGTGAGAGTTGTTTCTTCGTTTTAAGCATGAAACCAACCTCCATCACCTCTACAATGACAGAGCCACCACCTCCTGTACACCATTTTCAAACCTATTTTTCGCCATAGTAGAGGATCATTGAGTAAGTAATGCCTCGAGAATATAATGAAATAATTGTTGAATAATGAGGTGTTTTCTTAGTTTAATACTCTGTAAAACTTTAATATTGTTGATCTAAGTAAGCTTTTTCTTTGTTACATATATTCTTTGTGGGTGATTATCTTGATTAATCCATTTTACTGTTGTAGAATGTAGATAGAAGTTGATAGAAGAACTAGATAGGATATTAGAAAAATTACACAAATTGTAACATGGAGAAACCCTTTCGGGAAAAAATTCCACCAAGAATTATTCTATTATTCAATCTTTGAAATACAATAGCTCCAATTCTTTCTTGAGAATGATTCTTCTATCTTTACGAATCTTCTTCACACCTGCAATAACAATTATGAAAAATCTCTTCAACTTGAATGAGATATGGAGGCAATAAGCAATCTTGTAATCTCCA
The DNA here is from genome assembly GCA_007258455.2 of Sequoia sempervirens. Lineage (NCBI taxonomy): Eukaryota > Viridiplantae > Streptophyta > Pinopsida > Cupressales > Cupressaceae > Sequoia > Sequoia sempervirens. The sequence goes on from VDFB02000020.1 coordinate 24,245,688, forward strand.
AAAGATGAAAATTACAATACTCAAGCCCAAGCCTTAGAAAAGGTACGCCATATTGCTTCAAATTGATTTATTCTATGAAAACTAAAGCTTACAACATGTGCTTCATCCATTTGGGTGTCCTAAATTGAAGCTACAACTCATCCTTCACTTTGGTGATAATTCCAAAGCTCCTCCTTAAAGATGGAACCCAAAAGTAATCCTACTTAACTAAGCCTTCAAAAATATCTTATCTTGCAAGAGAAGCAAATCCAAGAAAGAATCTTGGGCACCCAAGTTGGCTCCAAGTGATTTCTTGTTAACTGAAACATTTACTCAACACCATTCATGCAAGAATGGTCATCCCCTATTAACTGGAGGTAGTCCCTATTATCTGTAATACAACTCAAGTTATTAGCCATGTATTCCAAGTTAACTAAAGTCAACTAGCATACCACTAAAACTAACTGATGACAACTCAACTAAACTCAACTGATCTAAACTAAACTGAACTAAACTTCATGCATTCAAACATCAAACCCTAACTCCTAGGATCTTTACATTCATTCAGAAGTGTTATCTCTTACTCCAAATAGTTAACTGAACTTAAGGTGAGTGTCACCTTACCATGTGGGTGCCCCATGTGCCCCTATTATTTAGGATCTCACAATGGATTCCCTCACATGCTCCTAACATTTAGAATTAATTACAAATGTCAATGATCATGATTATTTCATCAAATATTAATCTTATCCTAATCTTAGTGTTGTTGAACACATTCCAAGAATCTAGGAGATACATGAAATAATTAATGTTTAGGATTTGCAATTAAATGGCATCCTATTTCCAACATTCTCCCACTTGACATTATACATTGCAATTATTTGAAACAAGGAATAATAAATTTAAATCAAGTACAAGACTCAAGGCCAATGGCATTTCTACACCATGAGAACTTATCTATAAGAACTGGCTTCAGAAGATAATCTACATCATTAATCAAAGTGTCAACTTTTTCAATTAATACTTTCCCACTCTCAACCATTTCTTGCACAAAGTGATACTGAAAATCTACATGTCTAGTACAAGCATGATACATAGGATTTTTGGCTAAACAAATAGCACTCTGACTATCACATTCAAGCCTAACTTGCTTGCAATTAAAACCAATACCTAACCCAAGTCTCTGTAACCAAAATTCCTCTTTAGAGGCATGTGTGGCAGCCATGTACTCTACTTCTGTGGTGGAAAAAGCAACCGTGGGTTACCTCTTACTCATCCAACTAACCACAACTCCAAACAAAGTGTACACATAACCACTTGTTGACCTCTGATTGTCTAGATCTCTTGCCCAACTTGAATCAACAAACCTCTATATGTCCAATGATCTATTCATAATATCAATATTATTACAGCCATAATAAACTAAACAGTAATCTAAAGTCCCTCATAAATATATAAACACCCTTTTGACATAAGTCCAATGTTCTTTACCAAGGTTAGACGTAAACCTACTAAGAACTCCCACTACTTGTGCTATATCTAGTCTCGTACAAACCATTGCATACATTAAACTACCAATTGCACTAGCATATGAAATTTCAGACATTTCCTCAAAATCAAAATCAGATTCAGGACTCATATCTAAACTTAACTTTGTGCCAACTGGTAAAGGAATATTAATTGGTTTACTATCCTGCATGTTAAACCTTTTCAAAATAGTATCAGCATAATTGCTCTGACTTAAGAAAAGCTTTATGTTACCTCTATCTCTACTGATCTCCATACCGAGGATATATTTTGCAGCCCCTAGATCTTTCATCTCAAATGTGCTTGAGAGTTATGCTTTCAATTCTCTGATCATTACCTTGTTGTTACCAATAAACAACATGTCATCAACATACAAGATAATAATTAAAAGTTGATCATCAATAAATTTTATGTAAACACAATGATATTCCTCACTCCTAACAACCAATTTTCAATGTGAAAACATCAAACTTCCAATACCATATTTTGGCTGATTGTTTCAATCTATATAAAGATCTCTTTAACCTGCAAACCAATTCTTCTTTTCCTTTTACAAAAAAACCTTCAAGTTGCTTCATATAAATCTCCTCATCAAGATTCCCAAGCAAAAAAGTAGTTTTCACATCCATTTGCTCAATTTCAAAATCATAAGAAATAATAATAGATAAAAAGAATCTAATTGAAGTTAATTTAGCAACAAGAGAGAAGATTTCATTAAAGTCAACTCCCTCTCTCTAGGAGTAGTCCTTGGCTACTAATCTAGCCTTTTACCTTTAGAGATTACCATTTACACTAATCTTCTTTTTAAAGATCCATTTACAACCAATGGCCTTTCTATCTTTGGGAAAACTGTCAAGATCCCATGTGTCACAAGTATCCAAGGATTCCATTTCCTCATGCATAGCTTGTGACCAAAGCTTGTTCTCATATGAGGACAAAGCTTCCCTACAAGAATTGGGTTCATCATTAGTACTCATTAAAGAAAAAATACAATGGAAATTAGCTAGGTTATACCTATCAACAGGATAATGTTGTCTTGTGGATCTCCTAAAAAGGGTTTCTACTTGTTCCTCAATATGCTCATCTTAAGCATCTATTTCAAAAGAACTCTATGAACTCTCCTCTTCTAATCCATCCAATTGTTCTTCAACATGTGCATCTTGTTGCTTCTCAGTATTTGTCTCAAAATGCACTATTCGAGAAATATCCTTCTCCTTTGGTTGTTCTTCTCCTGAATAAGCTCTAAATTCCCTGAAAATAACATCTCGAGATAAAGAAACTTTTCTTGTTAGTGGATTCCAAATCTTATAACCTTTTACATTTTCACCATAACCTATGCATATGCATTTTTGTGCTTTAGGATCTAATTTAGATAGCTTTTCTTGAGGCACGTGAACAAAATCCTCACAACCAAAGATCCTTAAATGTGCAACACTAGGTTTCTTACCTAACCACATCTCATAAGGAGTTTTATCTTGAATAGATGAACTAGGGGATATATTGATTAAATAACAAGTACATACCGCTTCAACCCATAGGGACTATTCAAGCTTAGCACTACTTAACATATTCCTAGCTCTTTCCATTAAGGTTTGGTTCATCCTTTCTTCTACTCTATTTTGTTGAGGTGTATATGGAGTAGTTTTTTGTCTCACTATTCTTCCATGCTTACAATAATCATCAAATTCCTTAGAACAATACTCACCACCATTATCTAATCTCAACACTTTTATCTTATGATCTGATTGTTTCTCAACCAAAGCCTTAAATTCCTTAAACTTATTAAACACATCAAATCTGTTATACATAAAATATATCCAAGTGTACCTTGAGACATCATCAATAAATGTAACATAGTATCTAGATTTTCCAATAGAGTCAATATCCACAGGACCCATTACATCTAAGTGAATAATCTCTAATAATCTTTTAGCTCTATTTGTACCACTAGGAAAGTTAGATCTAGATTGCTTTCCAAGCACACAGTGCTTACAAAAGTCATTTTTTCCAATATTATAATTAGGAATATTGTCAACCAAATTTTTATTAAGAATGGTCATAAGACCTTTTTCACCTATTAGAACTATAAAAATCTGGTGTTTTTACATAAGTTTTCACTCATAAATTTCCTGATTTGGTCCGACCATATGCATTTTTCATCTATAGTTTGCCATATTGTCCCATTGAATCAATTGAGTCATGCATTTTTTACATTTTGGTTCCTATCGGCGTGAGAACGACATTGTCTCCCCGACCCATTGTGCTTTTTTTGCTTGCATAAGTCTGTGTTGCCTATTGGCAAGACTTATTATTTGTCACAGTGAATGGATTTTCCTGCAGGTGGTTTTCGACATGACATATCTTGTGTTTTGGCGATAGATAAGTTCCATACCGGCATAGGTTTCATATTCGAGTGGAGGTCATGGCGAGATATAAATGTCTTGTTGAATGGCATATGCTCGGGTTCTATCGGTGAAGGTTTGGGGCATCGATATATATCATGGAAAATCTGTTGATTCTTGCCGACAATTTCTTGTGTTGTGCTTTCGGCGAGGGGTTGCCTTTGTCTTGGCAAACAGATGTGAGCCCGGGATGCTTTGGTATGACCTGGTGTTGTCTCCGACAGGTTTCCCCGATAGTTACAAGTTATAAGGACAAATATGGGACAAAGGTTTTCTATTAGTATAAGAATATTGATGTCTTGGCGATATATTGGCTTGAGGCTTTCGGCAGAACGAGGTCAACTTGCTATAGAGTCTCACCGATGTTGTGTGGTCACAGTGAGAATTAAAGAACCAGATGAATATCCTCTGACCTCGGTGTAACAAGCGAGGTGCTATGGTGACCTATGAGTGGTGGGGGCCTTTCGATGTAACTGGGAGAATTCTATGTAATGTTTCCTCGAGTTTGAAGTGTCTTGGCGAAGATAAGTGGAGGATGGCTGTTGGCGAGAGAATCTTTAGGTCACAGTGACGTGAGGTTATGTGGGGGACTCTTGGTGAAGCTTAATACAATCTGTGTAACCTCTCCCTGACACCTATGTGTTATAGTGAAGCAGAGTGAGAACAAATGAATACTATATGACTTTGGTATGACTAACGGGTTGTTACAGTGACATGTAGGGGGTAAAGTGAATTTTGATAAGACATTTTGTTATCTCTGTGACTTCTCACCGACAGCACGGGGCTATAGTGAAAAGAAAAAGAACAAAAGGATGCCTCTTGTCTTCAGAATAACATTTGGGTGGTCACAACAACATGAAGCTATATGAGGATCTTCGGCTTGAAATAATGATCTCGGTATATGGTCTCCCTGAGAGTGATAGGCTATGGCGACATTTCTTGTTTTCGGCGAAAGCATAACACGCGCACAGTGAACATGGGATGATAGCGTTTGAATTGCCTTCGGTAGGACGATATGGTTATCTCGCTGACTGCTCATTGGTGAAAACAAAATTTCAGAGTGCTTGGCCGACATGATTTTGTTTGGATGACCGTTGCTTGCTAGCTTGATTGGAGCCCGAATTTCGTGCTAGGCCGACATGAGTTGTTAATTTGATATTTTCTTCATGCTTGTGTATAAATAGGATTTTTGCAATTGTAATAACCACGAGTTACCAGTTATCAGTTATTCAATACAATAGGCAAATTGCATGGATACAAAACAGTAAATTTACCAAATCAGAGGCTATGATGCATGTTCTAAAAATGGAGGTATTTATGAATGTCAATTGATGTTGCTGCACATGTCTGGTATCAGTTATCTATTGAATCTAATAAAAGGATTGCTAAGTTGTCGCCAAGATGGTTTCTTTCTTAATTTTTAAATTGATATGACAAGTTTGTATTCAATTTATTAGTGCACATTTGCTGCATTTGTGTGATCGATTGATTGGCTCTTTCAAGTAAAGACTAAATCCTTTTACTCAATCACAGTAATCAGTGAGATTCGATTGAATTATTCAAGTAGAACTTAGTAATCACATTCTTGCATGTTTATACAAGTTATAAGCATAATAAATGCCAGATAATTTGAATTTTCTCAGAGAAGTGTTGCTCATTTTGATTTCATTTGACTCTGCATACCCAACAAGGCACTGGTCTCTACATTTCATCATTTTTGAATTCATTTAATCTCTTTACATCTTTTATTTGAGTATTCTAGGATTTAGATCAGAAGATTGTTGTTGCTATTTAGATCAAGTTGGATTTCATTTGTTCACTCCGATCTGCCATTGTGAACAAATTGTTTTAAGAAGATAATCACAAGTTAAGTCTGCGCAATTCAAAGAGGTACACCCACCCAAGTTTAGCAGCACCTAAAGAGTAGAAGGTTGAATTTGTTTAACCTTGTCTATTACCCTAAAGCGTATCAAGAGATTGGAATCCTCTTGAGGCATTCGGCCTTCGTTTTTGAGAGCTAACAAATTGATGACTCTGTTGGGGAACAATCAGAATCAAGGCCTTAATCATAGAGTCAGAAATCTTGAATAGACTCTGCTAGGAACAAGAAATATTGAACATTTTTCTCATTTTTGATTAAAGTGAGTGGCGACTCTGATAGAAATTTTTGCAGTTATTCATCATGAATGGAAGAAGGTCTCAGTACAGGGGAGGTCATTCTAGAGCTCCTACTGATAACAATAAGTGGACCCACAAGGATGACAATGTAGACAAAGGAAAAGGGAAATGTGAGGACATGCATCTGATAGGTAAAGATAAAGCATCAAAAGTCCATTGTGAAACATATGATCGCTATGATACTTGGAGGGATAATTCAAGTGCAGAACTATGTACCCCTAAGGAGCAAATAAATCCATTTTATAATCCTCAGAAACAGGCTGAGCTTGAAGCTAGGAAACAGGCTGAGTCTGAGGCTAGAATTGAGCCTGAACGACTCAGAATTCAAAATGAATATGATCAAAGGATGCAGGGTAATCACGAAATTCCTAAAGGGAACCATGAGCTCTCAATTTTTGATGAAGTAAAAGCACAGTTGGAACTACAAGAGAAAAAGATAAAGGAGCTAGAAGCCAAATTACAGAAAGCTCAAATTGCTAATCAGACGGCTGGTGGCCCAAAGTATGTTCCACCTCACAAGCAAGGTGACCATGGTGTAGGGCCTTCCAACCAGCAAAACACTTCTCAAAATCAGATAGGGAATCACTAGAAGCGGACAAATCATCCACATCACATTCCTGCACAACATATAGGTATGTATCCACCTCCTGGTCAGCATTATATCCCACCTCATAATGCACAATATAATAATCGCATGCCTCAGTATCAGCATCCGCTTATTCCTCCCCCTCACCAGCATGCAACCACGATCAGACAGTTTGATTTAGCTAGTTTTCAGTTGTATCCTTACCCTATGGATGGCAGTTTGAGGAATATGGTGCCCAAATTTACAGGGAGTAATGCAATCACAGTTGAAGAACATTTAAGGAGTTTTAATGTTTTCATTCAAGACATAGATATGCCTTATGATGATTTACACATGAAGCTATTCATGATGTCACTTCTTGAAGATGCCAGGGATTAGTTCAGTAGCCTGCCAAAATTCTCAATTAATTCCCTCCAAGCATTTCAAGACAAACTCTTAGAACAATATGGGAATCAAAATACTCCAGATGCAGCTCTTCATGAATTAATGAGAATTCAAAAAAATCAGAATGATTCAATTTATGATTTCAACAGAAAATTCAACAAGTTGCATACTAAAGTACCTCCTAGATCAAGGTTGCTAGATTCTGTTGCACTGAGTATCTATTTAAATGCATTTGGTCCTAAGATAGGGTATGAACTAAGATGTAGATCCCCGAGAGATCTAGCTGAAGCATAGAAGATTGCTTTGACAATTGAAAACAACAAGAAGGTTGCTGGTATAACTAATAAAAGAGACAACTTGAGTCCTCCTCAACAAAGCAATAATTATCAGTACAGACAAGAGAATACATACATAAATGAAAACATAAATGAAAGGCTAAGGTTGCATGATATGCCTTACAATACAGACTAGAAAGATGGGAAACATTTATCAGCCAAGTCAAGAGGCAAAAAGACTCCTGATCCATTGAGCAAGAAGTGAACTTACATGGTGAGTAATAATTATTTTTGTGAAGCTTGTAATCAGCCACATTCTCCAGACTATTGTGTTGTAGCTCAAAGGATGCAAGAAGAAGGAATGCTGAGGGAAAATAATGGAGAAGATCACACTGTATATTTGACTTCAAATGTTTTTCACCATACTGAGGAAAGAAACTCATCTTCAGAGGATGAAGGCTATGAATATGATGTCTCCAATCAGAAGTATAATGTCCATATGGTTGAACAATAGATTTTTTATGATTCTGATGAAGATTACATAGAGCCACATCATGTTGCAGTGCCTGCTCAATGCAATGTGAGGAGACTTACTAAGGATGAAATAGAAAGGATCACTGTTGCTGCAGTTGAGAAAGCCAAAAGTCAATACTGGTTGAGAAACAAAAAAGCAAATGAGCAAGATGGGGTTCCTAAGGGAATTTTTATAAAAGATCAAAAGGAAACACAGGAAAATGTAAAGAATCCAGAAAACAAGCAGCATGATAAAATTGAACAGAAACTAGGCCAAAAAGAGGAAGTAAAGGAATTAAATAGAGAAATACAGATGCTTGACCAGTCTAGTAAAAAAGAAAAATAAGAAAACAAAGGAGAAGCGCCAGAATTAAAGAAGACTGTCAAGGTGGAGATTTCCTCTTTTGATTTCACTCAGGCATTGTCCTAGGTAAAAATGTATGTTCCACTACTTGAGATGATGAAAATTAAAGAGTATAGGGATACTGCTGTTCAATTGATAACAAATGGAGAACATGTGAATGCTGAAAATAAAATAACTGTTAAAGCAATCAATAGGCAGGAGAAGATAAATAATTTTGAAGTCTGCTTGAGTGATATGTTATCAACTCCTCCTCAAGTTGATCCCTTTTTTACTACGTTGCTTGTTAATAACAAATTGTTAAGGAACTGCATGATAGATTCTAGTGTTGCTATAAACATCATGCCTGTTGGAGTCATGAAACAACTTGGTATGTGGGTTGATATCACTGGAGGCAAGTGTTATGCAATGGACAACAAACCTATTCCTGTGGTTGGTATTATGAAAGATGTTGAAGTCAAATTGGCTACTTATCCACAAGTGGCTTATAATATAGATATAACAGTTATTGATACTCCTCCTCAATTTGGGATGCTTTTGTCAAGGCAGTGGACTGCAGCTATAGGTGGAAATGTTTAATTTGATTTATCTTATGCTATAATACCAGTGAATGGCCAGGAAGTCAAATTGTACAGGGAGCCAAGAATGAGCTAGCTTGTTGAATGTGTACCACAGGATCAAATTAATTATTTTTGTGATGTTGATCTGGGGAGTTTTAAAGTAGAACCAGCTCAGCTAGAATTAAATAGTAGTGATCCAATTGAAAAACATGCTACACAAAATTGTGATGGTATATGGAAGATGTACTTTGATGGAGCTTGCAGTCAAGAAGGTAATGGAGCTGGGATTGTATTTGTTTCGCCTGGAGATATTACTTTTAAATATTCTTTTCTATTAGCATTTGAATGCATAGACAATGTGGTAGAGTATGATGCTTTATTGACAGGCTTAAACATAGCTGTGAAACACAAGATTAAGTTGCTGGCTATTTTGGGTGATTATGAGTTGGTTGTTTCACAAATTAAATCAAAACATGTAGCAAAACACAAAAGATTAAAACAATACAGGAATGCTATATGGGATACAATTGAATTGTTTGATGCATTTTCAATTGAGTGGATTGACAGATCAAAGAACATAATGGATGATTTTTTAGCAAATGTGGCATTGAAAAGAGATGATATCACATTGGCTGGGGTATCACAGATAGTTCAAGACAAGGCCTGCTGTTCCTGATAACATTTATAGTTGGCAGGTCTTCAATGATGATACTGACCTTTTGAAATTCCTCAATTATATAGATCAATATGAAGCCCAGGAGATTGATTTCAATGCCTTTGTTGAGGAAATAGATGGGAAACAAACTATGTTTGGCAAGGAGATCTTATAGCTCAAAACAAACAATTTTCCTAAAGGATTAGTGGCACTAGAAAGGGTGTATGATGGAAGTGATCGGTCCCTTATGAAGCAAACACTAGTCAGAAAGGAAGTTGTTGAAGAGATTAACTTGGGGACTGAAATAGCAACAAGAAAGGTATACATTGGAAAGAAGATCAACCCTACAATTAGAATAATGCTGATTGAGTTATTAAGAAAATATAAACATGTTTTTTGCTTGGTCTTATGAGGATTTGAAAGCATACAAGGAAGATTTATTTCAGCATGAAATACCATTGAAACCAAACGCCAAGCCTTTTAGACAAAAGCAAAGACCTATAAATCCAACATTAGAGCCTAAAATGCAAGAAGAATTGACAAAGCTCAGAGACGGAGGAATTATCAAACCAATCAGACATTCAACGTGGGTTTCAAATCTGGTTCCTATGAGAAAGAAGAATGGTGATATCAGATTATGTGTGGACTTTAGAAATCTAAACATGGCATCTCTCAAGGATAATTATCCTCTACCCAACATGGAAGCAATATTGCATAAGGTGATAGGCTGTGAGCTGTTATCTATGATGGATGGGTTTTCTGGATACAATCAGGTCAAAGTCAAGGAATTTGAGCAATACAAAACAACATTCACAACTCCTTGGGGAACATATGTATACATAAGAATACCATTTGGTCTCACCAATGCTGGAGCGACTTTCCAAAGAGCCATGGATGTAGCATTTGCTAATCTGATTAATATCATCATGGTGGTGTACCAGGATGACTTGACTGCTTATTCAAAGAAGGCTGAAGATCATGTGCAGCATCTTGAAAAGGTATTTATTAAAGCTCTTGAATACAGTATTAGTTTAAATCCAAAGAAGTGTCATTTTGCAGTCATAGAGGGTAAGCTCTTGGGGCATATTGTTTCAAAGGACAAAATTAGAATAGATCCTGAAAGAGTTGAAGCTATTGATAAAATTCCTATTCCCAAAACTGTCAAGGCTATACAGTCATTCTTTGGACAAATTAATTTTGTTAGAATATTTTTTTCTAATTTTGTTGAGATCATCAAGCCCATATCTAAGATGTTGAAGAAAGGACAAAAAGTTGATTGGAATGTTGAAGCTTTGGATGCTTTTATGTCTATCAAAAAGGCTATCAAAGAGGCTCCTGTTCTTAAGTCTCCAGATTTTACAAAGCCTTCTCAAATTTTTTCATTTGCCTCAATGCATACTATTGCTATTGTTATGCTACAAAAGAACAAAGGTGGTTATGAACAGCCAGTGTCTTTCTTTAGTAAATCATTACAAGGGTTTGAATTGAGGTATGACATAATGGAAAAGTAGGCCTTTGCACTAGTGAAGGCTACTAAGGCATTCAAACCATATCTTGTTGGAGCAAAAGTAATTGCTTATGTCCCTCATGCTGCTGTCAAAGACATTTTAACACAATCTAAAGTCACAGGGAAAAGATGCAGATGGATCAACAAGATTCAAGAATTTGACATGGAAATATAGATCACTAAGTTGGTAAGAGGCCAAGGCTTGGCTAAGCCGATGGCAGAAACTAATATTGAGGCAAATCTAATCTGTAATGTTGAAGAAGGGGTTGTAGTTGCAAGCATTGAACATACTCCTTGGTATACTCATGTTATGCATTATCTTAAATTTATGAAATGTCCAGATGGATTAAGTGATAGTCAAAGGAGAACTTTGAAGTTGCAGGTGTCCAAATATGTTTTTATGGAAGGCGATCTATTTTGGAAAAACAAGGATGGCATATTGTTGTTATGTTTGGATGAGTCACAGACTAAGCATGTTTTGAAGGAAATGCATGAAGGATTTTGTCGAGGCCATTATTCAGCAAAGACAACTGCACACAAAATTCTCAGGGCTAAGTATTATTGGCCAAAGGTTTTTAATGATTCCTTTACACATGTGAGAAAATGTGAGGCTTGCCAAAAGTTTTTTTGGAAAATTGAAGTATCAGGGTGCTTTGCCACTTCAACGTCTACAGGTTGATGCCCCTTTTCATCAATGGGGAATTGATTTCATTGGAGAGATACAGGAGAAGTCAAGTGGAGGACATAGGTGGACACTAGTTGCCACTGATTATTTTAAAAAATGGGTAGAGGCAATCCTAACCAAGCAGGCTACAAGTAAAGTTGTAACAAATTTCTTGATGGACAACATTATCACCAGATTTGGTACACCATTAAGGATAATCATAGATACTGGGATGTGCTTCAGGTCAAATGAATTCAAAAGCTTTTGTGATAAGTATGGCATTACTATTTCTTATATGGCTCCTTATCATCCACAAGCCAGTGGTCAAGCAGAGTCCAGCAATAAGAGTCTCATGAAGATTATAAAGAGGATGCTAGGATAGAACAAGAAAGCATGGGATTCAAAGTTAAAATTGGCTGTGTGGGCTGATAGGATCACTGTGAAAAAGGCAATTGGAAAATCTCCATTTGAATTAGTGTATGGAGCACAAGCTAGGATGCCTCTGCAGAATTTGTTACTAGTCTACAAGTTTGTCTTACAGGAAGATTTGGAAGTTCTTGAACCCATGGAAAACAGAATGGAGCAACTTGTTGAACTTGATGAAGTAAGGAGGGGGGCCCAGAATCAAAATATGAAGTTATAGGAACAGATGAAGTATCTATTTGATAAGAAGGCAAAGAATAGAAAATTTGAAGAAAATGATTTGGTGTTGATGTGGAATGCAAGGTGTCAGGAGAAGGGAAAGCATGGTAAATTTGAAGCTCTTTGGTTGGGACCTTTTGTTGTTACTGGTAAGAAGGGTGAAAACTCATATTATCTACAGAACATGGCTGGTGAAGATCAAGAATTGCCTGTTCATGGGAAATTCTTGAAGCCTTTTTTCTCTTGATCAACACAGGGGATTGAGGGTTGCCAGTGCATGGACAACTCTTGTGTATCCTCTTTAAAATTATTTTCCATTCATAGTAGTTTAGGTTCTCATCCATCTCCATTTCACTCTCATTTTCCATTTTCCTCCATTTTGTATTCATTTTGCATCCATTTCACTTTCCATTCATTTCATTTGCTTCATTCCATTGCTTCTCACTAGTTCATCATTTTGTTTCTGGTCTGCTCACCCAAAGATTTGGATCCTTGCAATGATTTGACTATCATTCATCCCCAGACAGAGCCACTATTAGAACTATAAAAATCTGTTGTTTTTACATAAGTTTTCACTCATAAATTTCCTAATTTGGTTCGACCATATGCATTTTTCATCTATAGTTTGCCATATTGTCCCATTGAATCAATTGAGTTATGCATTTTTTACATTCTGGTTCCTATCGGAGTGAGAACACCATTGTCTCCCTGAACCATTGTGCTTTTTCTGCTTGCATAAGTATGTGTTGCCTACCGGCAAGACTTATTATTTATCACAGTGAATGGATTTTCCTGCAGGTGGTTTTCGGCATGACATATCTTGTGTTTCGGTGACAGATAAGTTACATATCGACATAGGTTTCATATTCAGGTGGAGGTCATGGCAAGATATAAATGTCTTGTCGAATGGTGTGTGCTCGGGTTCTATCAATGAAGGTTTGGGGCATCGATATATATCATGGTGAATCTGTTGAGTCTTGCCGACAGTTTCTTGTGTTGTGCTTTCGGCAAGGGGTTGGCTTTGTCTTAGCGAACAGATGTGAGCCCGGGATGCTTTAGTATGACATGGTGTTGTCTCCGACAGGTTTCCCTGATAGTTACAAGCTATAACGACAAACATGGGACAAAGGTTTTCTATCGGTATAAGAATATTGATGTCTTGGCGATATATTGGCTCGAGGCTTTCGGCATAATGAGGTCAACTTGCTATAGAGTCTCACTGATGTTGTGTGGTCACAGCGAGAATTAAAGAACCAGATGAATATCCTCTGACCTCGGTGTAACAAGCAAGGTGCTATGGCGACCTATGAGTGGTGGGGGCCTTTCGATGTAAATGAGAGAATTCTATGTAACGTCTCCTTGAGTTTGAAGTGTCTTGGCGAAGATAAGTGGAGGATGGATGTCGGCGAGAGAATCTTTAGGTCACAGCGACATGAGGTTATGTGGGGGACTCTCGGTGAAGCTTAAGAAAATCTGTGTAACCTCTCCCTGACACCTATGTGTTATAGCGAAGCAGAGTGAGAACAAATGAATACTATATGACTTCGGTATGACTAACAGGTTGTGACAGCAACATGCAGGGGGTAAAGTGAATTTCGATAACACATTTTGTTATCTCTGTGACTTCTCACTGATAGCACAGGGCTATAGCAAAACAAAAAAGAACAAAATGATGCCTCTTGTCTACAGAATAACATTTGGGTGGTCACAACGACATGAGGCTATATGAGGATCTTTGGCTTGACATAGTGATCTCGGTATATGGTTTCCCCGAGAGTGATAGGCTATGGCGACACTTCTTATTTTTGGCGAAAGCATAACACGCGCACAGTGAACACGGGATGATAGTGTTTGAATTTCCTTCAACAGGACGATATGGTTGTCTTGCCGACTGCTCACTAGTGAAAACATAATTTCAGAGTGCCTGGTTGACATGAATCTGTTTGGATGACCGTTGCTTGCTAGCTCGATTGGAGCTCGAATTTCGTGCTAGGCCGACATGAGTTATTAATTTGATATTTTCTTCATGCTTGCGTATAAATAGGATTTTTGCAATTGTAATAACCACGAGTTACCAGTTATCAGTTATTCGATACAGTAGGAAAATTGTAAAACATTAAATTTACCAAATCAGAGGCTATGATGCATGTTCTAAAAATGGAGGTATTTATGAACGTCAATTGATGTTGTTGCACATGTCTGGTATTAGTTATCTGTTGAATCTAATAAAAGGATTGCTAAGTTGTCTCCAAGATGGTTTCTTTCTGATTGTTTAATTTGATATGACAAGTTTGTATTCAATTTATCAGTGCACATTTGTTGCATTTGTGTGATCGATTGATTGGCTCTTTCAAGTAAAGACTAAATCATTTTAGTCAATCATAGTAATCAGTGAGATTCGATTGAATTATTCAAGTAGAACTTAGTAATCACATTCTTGCAAGTTTATACAAGTTATAAGCATAATATATGCCAGATAATTTGAATTTTCTCAGAGAAGTGTTGCTCATCTTGATTTTGTTTGACTCCGCATACCCAACAAGGCACTGGTCTCAACATTTCATCATTTTTGAATTCACTTAATATCTTTACATCTGTTATTTGAGTATTCTAGGATTTAGATTAGAAGATTGCTATTGCTATTTAGATCAAGTTGGATTTCGTTTGTTCACTCTGATCTACCATTGTGAACAAATTGTTTTAAGAAGATAATCACAAGGTAAGTCTACACAATTCAAAGAGGTACACCCGCCCAGGTTTAGCAGCACCTAAAGAGTAGAAGGTTGAATTTGTTTAACCTTGTCTATTACCCTAAAGTGTATCAAGAGATTGGCATCCTCTTGACGAATTCGGCCTGTGTTTTTGAGAGCTAACATCACCTATATGGCCCAATCTATGGTGCCTTAGCATACATGCATTTTCAGCTTTAGTTACATTTGATAAAATATTTACATTGGAGGTATTCAGCTTAAACAAAGTCCCAATCTAAGATCCTTTAACAACCACCATATTACCTTCCACCAATCTGCAACCACATTTGTCAAATGTCACATGCATTCCAAAATCATTGAACTTAGAGACATAAAGCAAATTTCTTGCAAGTCTTGGAATATGTGAAACATCATTAAGGGTCTTAATACTACCATCACTGAAGCACAATTTTACCTCTCCTTTTCCAACAACCTTTGTTGTGTTATTGTCTCCAAAGAAGACATCTCCTCCATCATATGTAGTATACTTTGAGAACCACTCCTTTCTAGGAGTCATATGATAGGAGAAACTTGAATCAATAATCCAAGAGTTATCAACAATAGTATTAGAAGAAATGACTAATGCATCATTACTGTCATCAGATTTTTCTGTAGAAGCATCAATACTCTTCTTCTTGCTCTTACAATCCTTTTTAATATGTCCAGGTTTTCCACAATTCCAGTACTTTACCTTACTCTTGCTAGGGGTTTTTGACCATCCTTTAAACTAACCCTTTCCTTTCTTTTTTGCCTTAGATTCCTTCTCTTTAGGTCTACCTCTTACAAACAAGGCATCTTGGGAGCTAGTTTTAGACTTCCTCCTCATATCCTCTGATAAGAGAGTAGGAATGATGTTGTCCATCTTTGGATCTACACCATTACCACTAATTGCAAGTATTAGATTTTCCCAAGAATCTAGTAAAGAGCAAAGTAATAAAGTGTGTTTCTCCTCATCCTCAATCTTTACATCTACAGATGCTAACTAACTAAGAATTAAATTGAAAGCATTTAAATGTTGTGCTACTGAATCACCATCTTTTCATTTTCAATGAATATAACTACCTTTTGAGATACAACTTATTTGTTAGACTCTTTGTTTGATAAATATCTCCTATTCTTTTCCACAATTTATATGCACTAGTTTCCATTGAAACATTTAAAAGAACATCGACAAGACATAATCTAATTGTTCCCTTTCCTTTTTATCTAACTTAGCCCAATCTTCATCTGAAATAGTTGTAGGTGTCTTTGTCTCATTATTAACTACCAACCACTGATCTATTTCTTCAAGAAGAGCTTCCATTTTTAATCTCCACATTTCATAGTTAGAACCATTGAACCTTTCAATATCTAACCTTGAATTCATTGTAACAAAAACTTAATTCCAAAATCAGAAAATTACTAAAATAATAAAAGCTCCCACTAAGCCAATAAATCCTTCAAACTTTAAGAGAAAGGCGTCCCAATACTCTACCCAACCTCAGCTCTAATACAAAATGGTGAATAATGAGGTGTTTTCTTAGCTTAATACTCTATAAAAATTTAATATTGCTGATCTAAGTAAGCTTTTTCTTCGTTACATATATTCTTTGTGGGTGATTATCTTGATTAATATATTTTACTATTGTAGAATGTAGACATAAATTGATAGAAGAACTAGACAGGATATTAGAAAGATTACACAAGATGTAATGTGGAGAAACCCTTTCGAGAAAAAACTCCACTAAGAATTATTCTATTATTCAATCTCTGAAATACAATAGCTCCAATTCTTGCTTGAGAATGCTTCTTCTATCTTTACCAAACTTCTTCACACCTACAATAACAATTATGAAAACTCTCTTCAACCTGAATGAGATATAGAGGCAATAAGAAATCTTGTAATCTCCAAAAGATGACAATTACAATGCTCAAGCCCAAGCCCTAGAAAAGGTATGCCATATTGCTTCAACTTTAGTTCTTCTATGAAAACTAAAGCTTACAACATGTGCTTCATCCATTTGGGCATCCCAAATTGAAGCTACAACTCATCCTTCACTTTGGTGATAATTCCAAAGCTCCTCCTCAAAGATGGTGCCCAAAAGTAATCCTACTTAATTGAGCCTTCAGAAATATCTTATCATGTAAGAAAGGTAAATACAAGAAAGCATCTTGGGCACCCAAGTTGGCTCCAAGTGATTTCTTGTTAACTGAAACATTTACTCAACACCATTCATGCAAGAATGGTCATTCCCTATTAACTGGAGGTAGTCCCTATTATTTTTCATACAAATCAAGTTATTAGCCATACATTCCAAGTTAACTAAAGTATACTAGCATACAACTGAAACTAACTGAAGAAAATTGAACCATAATTGAGCTAAAATAAACTAAACTAAACTAAACTAAATTGAACTAATCTAAACTAAACTAAACTAAACTTCATGCATGCAAAAATCAAACCCTAACTCCTAGGATCTTTACATTCATTTAGAAGTGTTATCTCTTACTCTGAACAGTTAATTGAACTTAAGGTGAGTGTCACCTTACCATGTGGGTGCCCCATGTGCCCCTATTATTTAGGAACTCACAATGGATGCCTTCACATGCTCTTAACATTTATAATTAATTATAAATGTCAATAATCATGGTTATTTCATCAAATATTAATCTCATCCTAATCTTAGTGTTGTTGAACACATTCCAAGAATCTAGGAGATACATGAAATAATTAATGTTTAGGATTTGTAATTAAATGGCATCATATTTCCAACAATAATGAAATGAAATAATTTAATAACTTCATTCACATTCCTTTCCATAAATGCTCAACATACGTCAGTCATCACCTCCACTTGACTCCACACACTTCTCTCATTCACTTCAAGAATTAAAAACTACAAGTACTCCATTTTAGAGCTCCCTAAATGCAGCACCCATTTTAGTCTTGTCATCGGGGGAGAACATTAATTTCAAATATCTTGATGATGCCTTAGGATGTCACATTAGTTAGAATAATCATTATTATCGTATGAGTGAGACTGTGATTCTTATTCCACTGATAGCCACCTTCTCCACCAATGAACAACTTTCCTTAGGTCTATAGGTGGGATGCCAGATAACTTCACCCCGATGCACCCCAAATCCACCAATATACATTATGCACTTGATAATACATGCTTATATTAGGCCATCGGGGGAATGCAAACATTTGTTCCATCGATGTTCATGTGTCACAACGATGTGCTTACTTTTGTTGAATCTGTCGGTCTATCGGGGAGAGTGCCTTAGGAGTTTTCCTAATAGGGTATTGTTACACTGACACTAGGTTATGAGCTACTTTCATCGAGCCATCAACGAGGCTATAATGGGGGTTCTGCCAATGAGGCATTGTTAGGCCGGTAGTGCTAATTTTTATTTAGGGATGGGGAAAGATTTATAGAGCCTCATACTATTATGGTCTCATGCTTACTATTATGCTTTTGATATATTTTTTCCAAGGCAGTGAACTGTTTAACAAAATGCTTTAGTAGACACATATGGAAAATGTGGTAGCATAGACAAGGTAGTGAATTGTTAGAAAAATTGCCTTAAAGAAATGTGGTCTCATAGAATGCCATGACAAGAAAATGCAATTGGTAGCTACTCCTAGTTATTAGTTATGTAATGTGAATTAATTGCATAACTACTTAGGTTGACTTTGTAAAAAATATATTATTGTAATTGAAATTTGTTCATCTATCAACATCTAGTTATTAGTTAGTTTTGCAATGTGAAGTAATGCTTTGAGTTTGAAAGGTGTGCAATGCAATGTAATCAAAGATATGAATATAAACTACATAAATCTATTTTTTACAATTCATTAGTTAAACTCTTTATTTTATTTTCTCTCTATATATCTAGTCTATGGAAATGCTTTTCAATTTTTTAAAAAAAGTTTTTATTTCTTGTTCTACAATTTTTTATGTTTTTTTTATAAATCCATTTTTTTTTTGGATTTTTGAATGCATGGGGTTATGTTAGTAGTTCTCTCATACTGTGTACATGGTAATGTATTGTTTATATTTGTGGCCTTTGTATTTGATTAGCATGAAGCTAATAGTAACAATTTAATGGGTTTTTAGTAAATTAGATTGATCATTGCAATTATTTTTGAAATTTCCCTTTTGCAATTATTTTAACACACACATGCAAGTACTATTTATGTAAGTAATGGTTATTTTATTATGAAAACAAGGGTAATCATTACCTATGTAATATAATGTGTTATTTTTATTTTTTTTAATGCAGAAATGTATTGATAAACACAAAGAAGGATAAAGTTAGGGAGTCAACTTGAAGAAAAAATAGATGGAGTTGTTCATCTGAAAGAGAAAGAGGGAACCTTCACACGATGGCCACTAAAATATTTGTAGAGAATCACATAGTTGAAAATGACATAGTTAATTAATGTTAGACATCTTGGCTCATTGCTTTATGCAGTATTTTGAATGTGTTGTTTAAGGATCTTAATTATCATGGTGTATTTGAAAGAGTTGGAAACTCTTAGACAACTTTGACATCTTGTAACTTGAAATATATATATATATATATATATATATATATATTTAAATTAAAAATTTTATTGCACATTACCTTTATTTATCATGATGTTGAATCAATCTTTTAATTCTAGCTTGTTGTAGCTTGTTCGTATATGTAATATTTTTATTTGCTTTTATGTTTTAGTTCAAGTTTAATATTATGTTTTTTTGTATTATAAAATTTATGGTACTTAATAAATTATTCATTTTATGACTATATTTACTACCAATTAATGGAAACCAGTAAATAAAAATGACTAAATTAATGACTAAATATATGACTAAAGTAATGAGTAAATTAATGAATAAAGTAATGACTAATATATGACTAAATATATGACTAAATTAATGACTAAAGTAATGACTAAATTAATGAATAAATTAATGACTAAATATATGACTAAATAAATGACTAAATTAATGACTAAATCAATGACCAAATCAATGACTAAATAAATGACTAAAATAGTTTAGTCATAAATTTAGTGGTGTTATAAATGACTACAAATAAACTACTAAAATAGTCATACGACTAAAATTAATGACTAAAAAATATGACTAAATAAATGACTAAATCAATGACCAAATCAATGACCAAATTAATGATTAAAATCAATGACTAAAATTGTTTAGTCATAAATTTAGTGGTATTATAAATGACTACAAATAAACCACTAATAGTCACGTGACTAAATTTAGTCATTTATATGCAATTTTTAGTAATTTATTTAGGCATATATTGTTGTTTGTGTACTAGTGCCTCATGTGAGAGATCTTAGAGGATATCCTCCTTGTAGGTATGCGGGTCTGTAAGGCACATCCTTGGCTTCTTCCATGTGAGAGATCTTGGGGGATGCCTCCTTGTAGATTTGTAGCTCTGTAAGGCATTTTTTGTGTTTCCTTCATGTGAGAGATCTTGGAGGATACCTTCCTTATAGGTTTGAGAGCCTGTGAGAAGTTTTCTTCCCAGGGCTTCTACTATGTGAGAGATTTTGGGGATTGCCTCCTTGTCGGTTTGCAGGCTGTAAGATGCTTTCATTCTTCAACTTCATAGTTCTGAGAAGCTATGAAGTCATTTGCTTGCCCTACACCTTTAAATTCATCAGATTGTGGTCTACTTCCTCGACGGTTCAGGTATACATTTCTAACTCTATTACTTATTTGATCTACTTTATCGAGCACTCATTAATATTCATGTTTTCTAAAGTGGGGGAAAAATGTATAGGAACAAATTTGTACCCCATGTGCAAATTCCCCTTTTCCCTTCTCCACTTTAGAAAACCAAGTTTGGAGGCTAAATTCCACCTAAGCCCACTGCCTTTGTTCCACTTGGCACCTATTTTGTGTGTAAGTAGAAGTGAAACTATTGTAGACACCCGCATGACACATAAACATCTGCATGGTGTGCTTACATCTTGAGTAGATTCTTGTGGTTGGAGCTACAAAGGCATTACACTTCTCATTGGCAGTCAACTTGTAATGCCCCCTTCGGCCGATTGACCCAAATATGGCTATTTTCTTCATTCTCTCCTTCAAATTCATTCCTTCAACAAGCATTTGATCTCTACACATGCTTTTGCATCTTCTAAGCTTTCACCTCAACTCATTCACATTCTCTTGCATTCACTTCAAGCATTTCAAGCAACACTTTGCACTCCATAGCAACAACTTCAACACTCCACCACTTTGGTAGAGAAAGTGTGGGACAACACCATTGCAAAAAAGGCTTGAGTAATCTCATTTTCTTCTTCATTAGCCTTGAGTTATTTTGGTGGAGGTGGCAATCTTTCAATTCCTATCCTCTATCACTTGGTTGTGTAGAACTTTTACTATTTTGTAGTGTTTAGTGTTTTTTTCTTCACTTCCTTTCTTTATCATACTATTTGTCCATCATTGCAAACTTGGTTGTCCATGGAGGTGGGAACACCAAAGTAGGGGTCTAACTGAGGAAGACCCCTTAATAGCCCCAACCAAATTTCCCTCTTCTCTATGTGTAGGTGGATGTGCTATTGGGAGCTAGCTAGCAAACAAATTTCTTTGTGAGATTATTCTTGCCACCATAACTCTTGTTTTTCTACTTTATCATATTAGAGCATCCTTTGTTTACTTCATAACATTGTTTTGGCCCTTTGGAAGTAGTTAGCTAAGATGTTAGTCATTTTTCTAGTGTTCGACCTTATCTCTTTAGTCCTCTAGTCGTACGGATGTTAGAGCACTTGTGAGATGCCAGCACATCATACTCTCATCTTGGGACTGCACTTTCATCCTCAAGTAGAGAGTTTCCTAAGGTGTAGTGTTGAACCCAAAAATTGGCTCGCCTAGCCCCTTTCTAAGTTTGGGGTCTGTAGAATACTCGAAGGGTCATACAATCCTCATTATTATAGTCCCATATTTCCTAACATCCCTTTTAGCTAAGGTAAGATAGGGAAGCCTTTTGGTCTTGGCCCTCCATGACCTGGGGCCTTGCACGTGGTCGGTCCCCCTACCTTACAATAGGTAAATGCATAAGTGAAGTTTATATCAATGGCTTATAAAAAATCTCATCATCATCCTAACATCAAACAACCATCTGATCAACATTTCCTAGGATGTATCCTTCCTACAATGGACATCAATATTAGAAATCACCTTAGCCAAAATAAATGGGAAAGAGATATAGATAACACTGACTATTTGTCTTTGATATTTTCTTATGATTTATCTTAATGACCCATTATGAGGACCTCTTGATGATGTCTATCAAAATGATTTAGAGAGAAAGGAATGGGGTATCAATCATGATCTTTCATTTGTTGTGATTGTGGATACTCTTATAAAATAATCTTGGCACATACTTTCTTAGTTGTGTGTAGGGAAGTTGTTTGGAGTATGTTGTTGACTATTGTGTATGTTTTGTTCCAATGGATTCTAGGCTTCTAACTTAAATTCCAATGAGGTTTCTATATGTCAATATGTGAACAAGAAATATCATATCTATTTGCAAACTCAAAGTCCATTACACTTGATACAACATTGTCCTGGTTATCAATACCTTGATAAACAATAAGCAATGACAGAAAATCCCAATCCCAAAATGTGAGAAACTTATCATCCTACATTCATCCTCATCATACATGTCTCATCACCATCTCTAATAAATTCTTGATGGATCATAGAATTTTTGGATCTTTGAAGCAATCATCAAAATCAATGGTCATTCATTCTTTATTCTACTATCTTCTCTCCATGCTAACCTAGTATCATGACAGTCAACAAAAACATCATCAATGCATTCATCCTACATTCACAAATCATCAACATACATGCATTTCATAATCATAGCATATCACATCATGCATCCTGTATTATCATTTAGGTTGTGTCTAATAATATAGATTTGTTATTCTAAACATCTTAAATTGTTGCATCACATATCATAAGCATACATCACATATCAAATCATGAAGCATAAACATCTACATACACATGCATACATCACATCATAAATTGCATGGAAAATAGAAAAAAAAAATGCATCCATAACATCTGCATCTCATATCATATCCCATAGCATATCATGAAAAGATATTGAAAAAGAACATAAAATTGCATCTCTCTCATTCCATCTCATGTATCATTGCATAACACATAGGCATCAAAAGAAAAATTTCATCCATACATGATAAAATATAAGCATCTCATATCATATGCATCCATACATCATAAACACACAATTAGATGAACACATCATATAGAATCTATATCTGTATCATATATATATATCAAAAAATGAATGTCATGGTACAAAATTTGGATCAATGTATGTATATCGATCATAAATACAATATCCACGAGGCTATCAAAAATGAGCCCATGAATGTATATCTATATCAAAGAATGGGGCAACAAAATCAAAAAGTGTATGTACACTCAAAGTTAGCCTTGATGGTTGCTACCCTCTCCGACCTACCTCTCTGTCCAATCCTCAGCGTTTGGTCGTGCATCACTCTACTACAAATAATCAGGTTGCTTCAATGGGCTTGGTACATCAAGGTGGTAATGCATCCTATAATATGTTGCCTTGGTCACAACCTCCCTGTACAATCTAGAGTTTATAGTCCTACCCCAGGTAGATAATGTAAGGGCCTCTAATTGCTACCGCCAACCAATCTCCTAGTCCCTCTCAGCAGTCACAACATGTACCTATTGTCTCATATGATCTCTCTCATTTTTTATGGCCACCACCTATTGTCTAGCCTAGTCCTACTCAATAGTAATAACCAAAATCTGGTGGTAGGCTTGATCCTACTCACCTGTGATAACTTTCACTTACTATTGTAGTTGCTAGATCTGTATATCTCTAGGATCTAGTAGTGGTGGTGGATGAACACTAGGCTGCTACTAAATAATGGGCTACTGTTGTACATGTTTCTATTATGCAAGAGGTTGTTGGGGAGGCTACTAACCAACTGGTTGAGCCCCCATAATGTTTCCATCTTGGCCATCCTGGCCACCCTATCTATGTTCTTGTCCCTATCCTCTACCCCTGGCTCCTCTCCCTTTGGGCCTCCTTCTGGGAGGAGCACCCATTAGATCTATCAAATTCCATGAAGGAGTAAACCATGCATCATAAGTCAATGTAGTTTGTACTACCACCTAACCTTAGTCATAGGCCCATGGCTAAGCCACCAACTGTCTAAATCCCTATACCACCTTTGGAGTTGGAATGGTGGGTCCCCAAGTGGGAACCTCTCACGTTGACTATGTGAAAATGGCCTTGTATGCATCATCTAACATGTTATGTTTCTCCCCCAACTATCATGCCACTCTATCTGGCAGGTATTGCTTGATAATTGTATGCTCCCAGCCTTACATGTACTGGGAATACCTAGAAAAAAATAAGTATTGTACATCATCATACCAGGCTAGCATTTGTACCCATGGGTGCCATCTGAAAACTATCATATCATCAAGCACACACTGCTAGTATGGTAGTCCAATCTATCTAGTATGTTGTAGAGTAATTGTACCCCTGTACCACTAAATCATGAGATCATCTAGCTCAATGTTTGCCATCTTTACAATCAATCATAGCACAACAATATGCTTCCATGCCAAAATTTGAAGCAAGGTCACCCCTACACCAATGGCTCTACCGTCACAATGTACAAAGTTGTGCATGTCATGATATAGTGATGCTAGCATCATTGTCCCCCATACAAAAAGAGTTCTCTTGTGCAACATCATGTGCCATGCCAAGCCCCATCCTAGGTTGAACCCTTTCCTATGTCAACCAGAAATGACCAATCCTAAAATGATGGTTGTAATGATCAATTAGAATGTTGACATGTGACCTTTGTATGACACAAGGTCAATCTAAGAAGTGACTAGGGCGATGGAATCCATCTCCATCACCTCATGACAAGCATCGTATCTAGTGTCAACATCAAAAATCACTCACTCGCTGTGTATCAACAAGCATAGAATCCACCATATGCCTCCAAGGTCACCATCTCCTTGCGAGTGGGAAGATGAAAAGAAGAAGTCTCACTATGATATCTCTCACACAAAGCACTCATCATAGCTAAATGAGTTTGAATGATGGGCGCACAAGCAACATACCAAAGGTCAATCTCTCCTAGGTGCTCCTAATGTAACTCTGATAAACCATCCAATCTATCCAAAAATGTGAGCATGTGCTCACATGACATCAATGGAGGAATGACCTCTTGCACTCACAAAGTGCACGATGCCAAAAAATTGAAGAAATTTGACTCATTTTGGAATTTACAACTCAAAAAATCACAATATTGTCAATATATTTCAAATTTCATATTACGATGCCTGAAGGCATTTCAAATTTTGAATCACAAAGTGCGTCACTATTTAAACTTTGGAAACCCTAACCCTAATTTCCAAATCTAGAAGTGCATCGCTATATACACGTGTCACAATTTAAAATTATAAATCTGAATTTTAAATCATGAAGTCTGTCGCCATATAAATATGTGTTGCTAAAAATCATTTTAGCATCACCAATTCTCAAATGGATGTCGCTACCGCTAAAGTTTAAAACTTAACATGCAATAAATGCATCAAAAAGTCAAATTTCAAATTAAGTTTTGAGATACATATGGGTGGTCCTATGCTTGGAAGCCTCTAGTACTCTCGAACTCAATCAGAAATGTGTTTAAGGAGCTCTTGTTGCACCATTTCATCAAAGGGTCATAGTTCAAAACAACAAGAATCTCCAAGCTATGAATGCACAAATAAATTGAAAGTGGTCCTTGGCATATTTATGCTATAAAATTAAAGATTTTTTCCCTAATTTCACCTTCAAGTTAGGGTTTATCATCATTTTCACCAATTTTTCCTATCTAGAACTTATTCTACATTGTTTTTTCCATTTTTGGCATAATTCTTGCATCCCAAAGCCTTTCTAGACCCTTGGGGCAACTCTTCACCTTTATTTAGAAATCAACCCAAAATACAAAATTTCTACTCGATTTCTCTAGGGGGCAAGGAATCAGCTTTATCCTTGCACTAGGGCATCGAAAAAATAAAATAAAAGAAAATTGATTTAAGCAGCAATTCTTATCCAAGGAGTGTTATTTTTTGAACTGCAGTAGCAGGTACCTTGCTTTAAAGAGGGGCAAAATGTAGATACTAAAAATTTTCCTAAATGATATCATACACTCGAATCAAGTTTACTAACATCATTTCCTCTTTAAACCCATCCTCTTTTCGCTTAATGAATTGAATTACCCTACCTAATTAATTATTTGCATTATTTCTTTCCATTAACCTAATTCATCAAATTAGGTTACTCACCCCTTTCACACTAACATTTCATCCTATTAAATTAAATA
The DNA here is from genome assembly GCA_007258455.2 of Sequoia sempervirens. Taxonomy (NCBI): domain Eukaryota; kingdom Viridiplantae; phylum Streptophyta; class Pinopsida; order Cupressales; family Cupressaceae; genus Sequoia; species Sequoia sempervirens. Next base: position 24,272,081 of record VDFB02000020.1, read on the forward strand.
AAACAAAATATTTAAATTAATTCCCTAAGACTTCTAATTTAATTAAATAACCCTATGTTATTTAATTAAATGTCATTTCATCTCTCCCCCATTCATTAAATCATTTAATTTAATGAATATCATTTTAATTCTTCAAATCCCCTAATTGCATGATTAAACCTTATTTAATTAACAATTAAACTAATCTTCCTCTAAAAGGGAATATTTCCATGGAGTATTCCTTATCCTTTTTTTTGCACAATTAAAACTTTCTTTTAATTTGTAAAATATCTTCTTCCTCACCCATGAGAATATTCCAAAGAATATTCTCTCTCCTCTAGTCATCTCACTTGGCTTCTTGAACAAGATAAACCTTTAAACTCTTGAGCAAGTCACCTGGTGACCTGTGTGCGTAGTTCAAAATTGTGTTTGTTTGGAACAAATATGAGCCCTTGATTAATTCTCATCTTGCATTCTCACCTGTTGATGAGAATCCATGATCAATGCCTCCTATTTCCTCCATCCTTGACTATTGATTAGCTTTTTTAAATCTCAACCCTTCATTTTTCATTTGCTCTCCTATAAATAGAACACTATTTGGATACAAATGGATCCATCTTTCAATTGCAAAATTATGATGTTGAATTCACTCACACTTACACTCACTTTTAGCTTATTCAGTTCATTTTTAGTTGCATTATAGCTTAAGACATCCATTAATGGCTTCCATGCATCCATCTTAGCTTGTTTATAAATTAGGGTTTCCATCTTTTAGCTTAGATTAGCTTAGAAATTGAATAGCTAGATCAATTTTAGCATAAAATCATGTTAATTTAGCTTGCATCATGTTTAAGTTAGCATAAATCAGGTTTTCATCTATTTATCACAATGGTTTCATTGATTCTCTTCCATAGAATCAATTGAAACAAGCTCACAAATCACAGGATTGGGAAAGGGTCATTGTTCCACATCAACACGACACCAATTCCAAAAAAGGATCAGTTTCAAATGGGTTAGAGTAGGAATTTAACTGTTTTCATAGTTTGTAATTTTTAGTTTCAATAAATGCTTAGTTTAACTTTCAATTTGAATGATCTTATTTGATATTGAGTTTGAGTGGTTAAATTATTCTTTAATTCATCATGGATCAAGTGTAATCGACCTGCACTAACAATCCTCAGTCCACAATAACTAATCATCATCCTTAGCAATCAGTCTCTATCGTAGTGTCCCCATCATAGCCATCTGCCACTCCCATGACTAAAGGATCTTCAGGTCCTCTTGCATCATTTCACACACTAACATCAACCTTTTCATCCAAAACATGAACCTACTTCTAGCCTAACTTTCCCACCCTTGCAGTTTCTATGAAACTGTGCTTCCATTTTGGCATAGGCACTATTTTATACAATGCAAGTGTCAATTTTGCACCCAAGCATCGCTTTATGAAAATGCATCAATTTCTCACCTAGGTGTGTCAATTTTCGTTGTAGGTGCAGAATTATGCATGTGCCATTTCCCTTTTCCCCAATTCCCCTTGGGTGCGTTAAATGCATGCACGTCAAATGTGGGCATCGTGTTTTTTAACATGGGTGTTGAACTTGATTGTAGGCATCGTGAAAATGCAAGCGTGATTTGTTTTGATGTAGGCACTGCAATAGTGCCCTTAGGCGCCATTTCATGAAATGATGTATTCATTTCCCAAACTTCACCTACTAATTAGGCATACCTTGGACTCCCTAACCTAGCCTAAACCTAAGTGATATACTACATTTTTGTTCGCTTACATCCTTCGATTGTGATCCATAAACTTTAATGAGCACTTACTCAACTAAGTTTACTAAGTTATATTTGAAAAATAACTTACTGAAGTCCAAATCTAAACCAGGATCTTTAATCAATGATTCAAACCCAATGTGCAAATTTAAATCATTAATTTGTTGAGCTCTTTTTACTTAACTAGTTATAACTAGTTAAATGTGGAATAAAGAGCTATAACAATTAAGTAAAAACACATAAGCACAATGAAGTACAAGCCAAGAGAAATTTGGTAACAGAGTTCACTAGACTCTGGCTACGTCTCCAGATTCACTTGGAAATGAATCAATTTATTCCTTCTCCTGAAAGACGTGGGGACCTTCTCACAAGTGCTACAAAAGAACTTCCCTCTCCTTATGAAAGGATTCAAGAAAACAACTCTCATCTATGACCCTACTCCCATTTTCAGAAGGATGATCTCTTTACAGCATAAGCTTTAAAAAGATTGTACAAATCTTCTCCAAGTTTTAAAAATCCTCTCAATAGGATACTTGGTTGAAAAGAAGAAAAATGAGATCTCCAAGAACTTGAATTCTTGAGAACTTATTCAAGAATGATCAACACTCTCCTCATACCCCCTTTTATACATGATTCTTGCCTATTTGGACTATAACCAAATGATTTTTACAAATCACACATATCTCCCATTTTTACATAAAAAAAAAGTAATATCCCCTTTTAAATAAAACAACCCCTAAAAACATATTTTAAATTGTTTTAAGCCCTTGATTTATAACATTTTCAAGCTTTGATTGTTAGGGGATTTGTTTGTTTTTATTTAAAACTTAACACATAACCATTTAATGGTTATTTAGTTAAGCTTCGAGCTTAACTCTTTGGTATATACAACTAGTGCCATGCATATTTTAAATGTGTCGCGTGGTGCAATGGTGGCCAAATGTTTTAACAACCCAGTAGTTCCAAGTTCAACTCCCGACAACATTCTTTTCCAACCGATTCTAAGTTGTTTCAAAACAAAACAAAATTTCCTGCTATATATCGTAAGTGCTTCATGCGCGGGTGTAGTGGTAGGGTATCCATATTGTTCAGAGGAGGTTGTGGGGTCGAGTCCCTACAACCACATTTTTTGTTCAACCAACTCATATGCACCAAACAATGGAGGAGGAAGATGTGACACGTGGTGTGCGGACACGGTACCACGTGTCATGTTGTGATTCATCAAAGAAACCTAGTTAGTCATCCAATCATCATCCAGTCACATTGCACATTAGTGTCCACGTCATTTTCCAACTCACTGTATGGATTCCATATGTCATCCTGCAATTTTTCCATGCCAGTGTATGGTCCACATCAACTACCACATTAGTCGAGACATGTCACCTACCACGTCACTATATGGCTACCATGTGTCAATCTATGATTGGTTCATATAGATGACATCATATGCACTATCAACTGCCATGTGTCGTGCCAGAATTTGTCCATGTCAACATGTTGATGTCATCGTGACATCATCATCTATACCCAAGTCTAGTCAATTGCAACTTTGACTGATGATATCTTCTGCGTACGTGCTTCATTTTTTATGAAATGAGTGTTGTTAGGATCATCTCGTCGAGCTCTTCATCTTGATGTCATTTTCACAAAATTTTGAGATAGTCAATTTTTTCACCTTTCTAGTGGCCTCAGGTGCCTATTTGACCTGAACTTTGACTTACGATATCTTTCACATATGAGCTTGGATTTCACTGAAATGAACATCGTTGGGTTCATGTCATCGAGCTCTTTGATTTGACATTGCTTCTAACTGATTATGAGTCAATCATTTTTTTGCCTTTTGACGGGCTCTTGGTCCAAGTTTGACTTAACTTTCACCTGCCATAACTTGGGCATACAGATTCCTTTTGAGCCCATTCAATTTGTGTTGGAATTAGGATTCCAAGCTATATGCCATGGTTTCAATTTCCCAAGCATTCGAGACAATTGATTTTTCAAGGTTCAAAGATCCTCCTGGATCAGATCACTAATACTCTCAAACTCGCTTCACATGATGTGTATGCCAAGGAATTGTTGCCATTGCTCTGCTCTACCACTGAAGCTTCACTCCACCAATCAAATGTTAAAAAATTACTTTTTGGGCCTCTCAAATCCTATTTCTAGGTTGTTTAACCATAATCACATCCCCAACCCTAATTTCTACTATACTAGGCACATCAAATATCCCATTCTCCCTCCCCGTTATGCCTAATTTCTTCATTTCTTCTCTATTTTTCTTCTACGCCATCTCACGCCATTTTAACCCACCTTCTTTGAGACCCTAACCAAAAATATTTTTTCCAAAATATTTTGGTCAACCTCTTGAGGGGGCATCACCTCCTAACTTTTCAATCCACTGAGGTAAAATTTTAAACTTCAAACTTCTTTGATGCAGTATCACTTTGGACACTGCATCAAAGAGAGACAAAATGTAGTCACCCTAAATATGACATGACTTCCTCTTAATTAATTAAATAGCTTTATTTAATTAATTTACCCATTCCTCATCTTGTAATTAATAAAATATTTTATTTAATTAATTATATCACTTTCTAAGATTCAATTAAAATAAAAAATAGATGGTTAAACATTTGAAATCTTCCATGTCATACTCTTCTCCTTTTTGTTCCACACTTGTGCCTCCCTCAGAAAACTGCTCCAATGGCTTGCGTAATAGTTCTTACGTTCATAGTTGAAATGATGGCATTGACCTTTGGAGTAAGGATTTGAGTTGTTGAATGAAATTTTCCTATGCTCTACAGGGCACTGCTAGGGCATTGGAATCATAATGTGTAAACCCTCCCTATGTTGTCAACATTCAAACCATGGGCACCCTAGTTGCCAATGGTCAAGGCATGATCCATCCAACACAAATTATGATTGTGGTATTCCTCCAGACTCACACCTGGACTCTCATTGCACAACGATATCATTATGAGGTACTTGATATGAAGAATGACATTTTGAATCATGACCATCAGGGAAGGGTGGAGTGTCTAATCCTCTATATATCTCCCAAAGCTTAGTCCAAAGGATGTGAGGAAAATCACAATGTTCAATAGATCTCAAAATATAACAATCAACTTGCATAGCAATGATCTCCAAGACAATGTATCTGCTGCAACTCCAAGAAAATTCATGAATACCTTCACTTGGATGGGGAGCTATACCATAGAGATGAGGCAATAGATCAAGTGATTGGAGATGGTGGAGGATCCCATCCCACCATTGTTGATAGTTACCCTTATGCAACATAGTCAAAGAATAATATGCAAGCCCCATAATGAAATTTCTCCAAAAAATACAAAGACAAATGACCTTCAACAACAAATAGAAGCTTCCAAAGATGATGTACAAATGAAGTGATGCAACCCAAATCAAAAAATATTTTCTCAAGCTTTAGGATATCCAAGTTTTTGAGCAAATGCACTAAACTAAAAAAAAAATCTGTGCAAGAGTACCTGGAACTAAAACTGATCAAGGGGTTTGGACTAATGAAAAAATCTCTGAAAAATATTCCTGATGCCATTGGAATCATCAAAATCCGATGAACTATTGTGAAGATATGATCCTTTAAGTCTAGATTAGGGTTTTGTCTTCAGTTGGATGTAGAATTTTCTACAAGAAAAATTTCATAGAACTGATCTCACCACTAGAAAGTGTTCAAAATTACCTTTCTGACAGTATCTCATTTGCTAAATTTTGATATCGTAGTGAAAAGTTATGATAAAACAAAAAAAATGCCTAGATTTGGCACCTAGCAGGCTAACTAGGAGCAAAAAATAAGCCCCTCTGAGCTGGCACTTGGTTGTTGATGTGACCATGATGCGTGCATAGGCAAAAAAAAAGCACTTGATTTGGCAGACCCCTTGGTCATTGATGGGACCAAGGTCTTCGATGGTGGAGTAGGTAGATGGTTCAGCAGTGATAGGGCCAAAAGTGGGAGCTCAGTTAGTGGGAGCAACAAAATGATCAGCGATAGAGAGTTGAAGCCAGTGGCAAGGACAAGCACCTACAAATGGAAGCACAGGAAATAAACGGGCCGATGGTGATGGCCAACTGAAGACAATGGTGGCTAGGAATAAAACGATTGACAAACAAGCCGGTGGATGGGGGGTAGCTGATGATGTGACTAGTCAATGAAGTTCCCTCTATCAAATGTGATGGTGGGTCCCTCCTTGCAATAAATATTCCGACCAACACTCTTCTATAGACATTTTCAACAATACAAATCTTTATTTGGTTTTTAATATTGCTGTTATAGCAATTAAAAATCAAAAAAATTATGTCGACCATAAAAAAATGCTCGTTGATTTATAAAAAACAAATCTTTTATAAATGTCGATGGAGAATAAGACCACAGATTTAAGAAAAATAGATGCCGACCAAATAATTTAAATGGAGGTCGATGAATTTTTTTTTTTTGCAGATTATATAGAATTTCCCAAAGATATATATATATATATTTTCCAAACAAATAGAAATATAGGCCCGATTTTTTTGAAACAAAAAATGACCTACTTCTAAAACATTTTTGCCTTAGAGGACAATTGACAAGATTTATTTTTTACTACAAATTTGTATGGATCGTACCAGTTGATTTTGCAAACCCAAATACTTATGATGGCTCCCGGGTTGATGTATTCGATTTTGATGAATGGGTAGGAAATCATAGGGTTTTGAGGCCTTCTGAAGACAATGGTGAGCTTGGATCTGACTCTATCTACTTTAGAAATCAGCTTGGTCTCCGAGTGGAAACAAGTAGCCTTCAATGGAAACCTTCAAGCCTATGATGAATCTCTCTAGCCCAACTTTCTTGATCATGTGATGAATTCTCAATGGAATGTATTTGATACCATGTTAGAATTCAACATGCTCTGATACCATGTTGAAATGGTGGATGTTGAATCATCCAATGAAGCTACACACACTTCAAATGATCTTGCCAAGAGAAATTACACCACACAAAAAGTGTTGCAACTAAGGGTTGAAAAGAGAGATTGCTATTGATCTACAACATTAGATCATAGATTGATATTTGATTGATATGATATGTTACAAATGAACAAGATGCCCGATTATATAGGAAAAAAAGAAAACCTAAGATGCATGAGATGTTGCCATGTGTCATGGTCTAACAACATGTGACAACATGTGAACCCTATCTAGGAAATTATTAAATGTTGAGATAAGTTCTAGAAGGAAAACTCATCTTCTAGAAGGAATCTTATCCCTACAAACAAGGAAGGGGACATTACCCCATTATTAAATGATTTATTAAAAATGCAACCTAGGACTAGATGATGTATAACCTAAGTTAACTTATGCTAGTGTAATAAATAATTAATTACACTAACACAATTTGGCCAAGGATCGGGAGGATTTTTCGCAAGATTATTCCCTTGTTTGCAAATTCACAAAGGTATGAACAAAATTATGTGATCTTCACACATGGATTTTTGAGCAATGGAAAGAATTTATGGAAGGATAAATTTGGATTTACCCCTATGCTAAGGGGTTCTTTCTACTAGAATTTGACTCAAAGGAGGATAGGAAGCTAGTGTTGGAAAACAAACCGTGGATCTTCCAAGGTGATTTTTTTAGCATGAAACCATGGTTCCTTGCCTTTGATCCATACATAGATGTCTTCACTACAACTTATTTTTGGGCTCAAATTTCATATCTTCTTCTACAATTTTGGGAACTTGATTGTCTACGAGCCATTGGGAATGCCTTAGGGAAGTATCATTGCACTTCCAAGGAAACAATTGATTATCAAAACTCTACTCATGCTAGAATATGCATTGAAATGGAGTTATCCAATGGCCTCCCTATTGAGATCATGTTGAAGGTGGGAAATAGATGTTGGTAATAACCTGTGGACTATGAGAAAATTTCCTTCAGATGCAAGCACTATTTTTCAATGGATCATCACACTTCCCACTGTAAAAAACAATTAGCTAGGAGGAATCTAGTCTCCTTTGGGAAACCTTCCTAGTGGGTTTGGGTTGGGACTTAGCATTATGTCATTCCTCCCAACTCCCCTCAAGCCCCAAATCAACCCCAAGTGCCTCTAGTGGATAATAAGGCTTGCACCACCCCCTCTCTTGGTGTATGTTCTTTGACTCTGACTAATGTTCATCTCAACAATGGGTTTGTGATGGATTCCTCATTGGCTCTAGGTTGTGAAGGTGGTATGGATGTTGAGGGACATCAATCAAAGGATGTTTCCCTAGCTTTCTCCCCTATGCCAATGGAGAATTTTGTGATTACAAGCTTTGTAGATGTTCCAAAAGTGGTGCATTGTCATCCAAAAGATGATGGATGGACAAAGGTAAAGAGGAAATGATGGTGCATTGTCATCAATACCAAATGACCTTGAAGTCCCCCAAGAAAAAAGGAAATGTGGAATCTTTGTTGCAAAGTGTCCATATTTGTTGCAAATCATCCATCATTGGTGCAAAGTTCCTAGAATTGTCTAAAGTGTCCAAGACCCCCCGTTAAAAAATGGCATGTGTCCAAATTGGCCGCAAAGCATCTTAGAGAAACTTTAGTGTTATTTAATTAATAAATTTAGGATTTATTTTATGCATTTGGTTATTTTAGGTTCCTCCTTGAGCTCAAAATCATCTCAGAGGGAGATAGTTTTGTTTCTTTTGAGAGTCCATCATAGACTTTCAGAGGAGAAGTTCAACATTCTACAGGACATAAGATTGTTCTAGGTATACCTCATTCCACCTATGAGGTATCACAATGCTATGTTGATGGCCCTAAAAGAAAGGTGGGATGTAAATTTTTGTGCCTTCCACCTTCCTACAGGCGAGATGATTGTCACCCTCCAGGACATACATTGCATCCTTTGGATACCTATTTAGGGAAAGGTTGTACACTTAGAAAATGAACAATCATACATGTAGATGTGAGACTATATTCTATACTTAGAGTGGCCCATTTGATTGTCCTCCACTAGTCCTTGCATTGAGCTTAGATGGCTACGACATGCATGGACACCACTACTTTGGTGGATCATGATTATTACTACAACACTTGCACTAGTACCCAATAGACGAGGCACCCACTTAGATGATGGAATTGTTCACATCATTCTAGAGATGGAGGAGCATAGGACCATTTATGTTTGGTGTTGTAGTATGCTTGCTCATTTATATTATGATTTGGGATGGTTTATATACCAAGAGCTAGACAACATAGTACATTATACACTCTTGTAGGTATGGTGCTTTGACCACATCACATGTACTAGACCCATTGGATTTCCTACCATAGCGGTCATGGGTTACCCATAGGCCTTTAGGTATGCACTGAGGTGAGCATGGAAAGAGGGATATTTTTGCATTGGCATATTAAATTTGATCAATTAGGTGAGGTTCATATCTTCTAGAGACCATATCTTAGGATTCCATAGTGGAAAAATGACAAACATGAGCTAATCAGGCAGTAGCAGGACCAATTTGTTGTATGGAGACACAATTACATAGTAAGACCATTCTACTATGATCATGTCATGTTCCATCTTGGACATATTCAGGCACCACCACAGGATCAACCCAGATACCTACGATCAGCATGGAGTGCTCCTAGACCCGGGGACACTCGTCATCTTACAATTGAGAATGTTTACATTAGTGTTTTAGAGGATGAGGACCACAATGTGCCCCCAATATTTGATGTTGATGATGTAGGAACCACTCAAGCCTATGACTAGTGGTGGGTTGGAGCAAAACCAACCCATGTCTTTCCCATGAACTACCCCACAAGCCACACTAGACCTCTTCTAGGTCATAGAGAGGATAGGGATGATGAGCATGTTGATGGAGATACATATGATGATGAAAATGTGTCTAACATATTTCTAGGTATAGATGAGGATGAGGAGGAGGAGGATCCCTAGTCTATGAGTGAGGATAATGATGAGACAAGGGACTAGGATCTAGTTTCCCCCAAGAAGAGAGATGCACCTCCTACCGGGGTCACTAGAGCACATGCGACAGCCACATCAGAGATCTGCACTCATGAGTGTGGAGAGGCTAGTGGTAGTAGGCCATCCACACTTCCTGCATAGAGGGGGACCACCATTGTATAATCATATCCTAACTGTAGACAATGAAAAATTTCCTAAGCCTGTGAGTGTCATTTTTCTTCATCCTCGTCCTTCGATAATTGAATAATTCTAGTTATTCAATTATGTTTGATCATATTCCTTTATTAATTAAATAATTTTTAATAATTATTTAATTAATTCACTTTCTAATCTTTATTCTACCCTGATTGATTAAATAAACTAATTGTGTCACTAATTTCTCCCTCTTCTTCAATAGTTAAATGGTATTTAATTCTTTATCACCTTCATCATGGTGAATAATTGCCGATGGTGTTTATGGCTGTGGTCCTATTCTTCACTGGTGAGCAGTGTCAATTTTAATTGCTGTTTCATTTCCTCTCTTTGGATCGTAATTCGATTAATCATCATGTTTTATTTCCACCTCCCCTGATAGTCGTCTAAATTATTTGGGGTCTAATTTTCATCTCTCCATTTAATTAAATTGATAAAATTTAATTCATTATCTTTGTCATTTTCTATTAAATTATTTAGATAAAATTATTTATTTGCCACTTGTCATTTTCCTCCATTTTGAATAAATTATTTAAAATAAATTATTTATGCACCTTCACTTGGTCAAAGATGCTCTGTCATAATCCCCTGTCATAACATTCATTTATGTCATAGCCTGTATGTCTTGCATGTCTGTCATAGCTGTTAGTAATCATAGCCATCAACGTCATAGATTTTCCATGCATGGCATATTTTTGGTGCATCAATTTTGGACCGTTGATCTTGGCATCTTTTCTCAGACTTAATCTCAACCATCCATTTCACAACTTCTCTCTCATGCATTTCCATCCATTGATCTTGGAATCCTTCTAGAGGATTAATCTCAGCTATCCAATTGAAAGGTTGTCTATAAAAGCAACCATCCTTCTCCATTTTCATTTTAATAGCTAATTGTCTCCAACTTTCTTGCTACCATTTGTAGTTTTTGCACAAGTATTTCAACAAATCTAAGGGAAAAGTTGCATAACAAGAAGGAGAGCAAGAGAAGAAATCAACTACAATATGGGGGAGTGCTTTATTTTGTTTAATTTCATTTTGATATCTCCATTTTGTTTGTATTATTATCTTGTTGATGTGGTTTAATAGCTTAGTAGTGTTGGCTGTCACTTTTTCTATGCTATTTTATTTCTAACCCCATCTCACATTGGTGAACCCGACGTGAAGTAGAGAAATTTGTGTGTTCTTGTTTATTTTTGTTGTTTTGCAGGTTACAACCAAGAATTCATATGAAATCCCATCATCTTCTTTTGAGCATAGAAAAACAGGCACATAGAATCTTTAAAAATGATTATCTGGGTTTTGTAGGCCTTGTTCTTAACTTTATGAAACTTCAAACAGTTTAAAATTTTGTTAAGATTTGAGAAAGTTGTGGCTGTTTTAGTATTTGTTGTTTTTTAATCTAGCTTTTAAAACCTGCATTTTCTTTTGCCTCTAACATTTTTTTGTGTAGAATATTGGAAAAATACTTTATGGGTTTTGAAGGTTTGATTTTCAACTTTCTATGGATTCAAACGATTTAAAATTTTGTTAAGTTTTGAGAAATTTATCGCTGTTTTAATTTGCTATTGTCATTAAACTTTTCCTTTGAGTTACTAATCTTTTGTTTTCAACATGTGGCACAGCTTGGAGGGAGTCTAAAAATTGTTTCTATAGAAACAAAAATCAAGCTATTTCATTTCTTTAGGCATAATAAATTTTGTTTTCTCTCAACAACAAAAAATTGCATTTACACTCATGAGGATAAAATGAACCACAATTTGCATGTCACTTATTTGGTCTTAAAATGAACAACAAATTGCATTTACACTCATGAGGATAAAATGAACCACAATTTTCATGTCACTCATTTGGTCTTAAAATGAACAGCAAATTGCATATTTCATTCATAGGGGTTAAAACGAACAACAAATCTACATGAATCACTCATTGGGCCTAAAATTTACAATTACAACTTGCATTTTCATGTTATTGGGCTAAAATGAATACAAGCATGCATTGAAACTCATATGGTTAAAATGAACTTGCATTCTTATGTCATGAGTTTAAAATGAACTTTTTTTTTATATTTCAAGTTAAAATTTTAAAAAGAACAAAGTGTCTTGTGTGTCCTCCTCACATTATCATTTGGTAATTAAAATTTACAAGTGTCTTCAAATTTTGTCACCTTGATGCAATAATCGAAGTATCCTCTCCCCTTGCGCATTCATGCAATCTTGGGTGTAAGAGAAACAATTATTTCCTTTAGAACTTGTTTTGTGCAGGTGAATACTCACCCAGGGCAGTTCAAACTGTAGCACCTTGAACCTAGGGACTTCTGACGGTATATAAAAGTGGATTCTTGGGAAATCCCAAAGATCCGCAGCGTATAGTTCGATGAGATGGATCAGGGGACTCTCTTGGTGAGATTCCTGCAATTTTTTTTGGTGGCCATTTCAACGTTGCTTGGTATGAGTGCAGGGCCTGATGTGCAGAAGGTCTCCTCGGCTCATGAGTGGGATGGCGGTTCTTGGGGAGGCTGCCCAAAGAGATTTGGGTGATGCGAATGGCGACAGGTATGGAGGCGGTGCTGACTTCCCAAGTTATCCGCTCTCAGAGAAGTTTCCTTTTAGTCAGACATATCGGTGCCGACCTATCCGGTACGACCTGTGCCTTTCTTGTGCCGGATTATGCTTGTCTGTGTGTGTTTGCGCGCGAAACGCCGATAGCAGCTAAGTGTGCGGACGCAAAACGTACACAACATTCACAAATATGGACACAAACAATCAACCTCAGACAACTCAAACTTTTCAATAAAACAACAAAACAACAGTCTCAGCCTACTATCAAACATCTTCTTCCAAAAGTCTTCTGTCAAAACCAAATCATAAAATTGCTCAAATCTCTCATTCCTTGTACACTTTAGCTTGCATCTTACCATAAGGTCATCTTTGCAAACATTTAGCTTCATCCTTAGGCTTCACCATTTGCATTTTCAGTCATAAACCAAAAACTTAAGTCCTCATCTCATTTTGCATATTTTGGATTAGGAAAACTTTACCTCACTTTGCAAAATCTTGACTTTCAAAATTAAGGTATCACTGGACTTAGACATCATTATCTCCTTTAGTCATTTTCCTTTTGTGAGATCCTTCTAACTCAAAAGTCTAGTTAGGAAGACTCACTTGTCATTTTTTCCTTCAAACAAGTCCTTTGATATTCCAAAATTGAGACATATAACAAGCATAGGGTGGTTAGGAAACCTTCTTCCAAATCATTTTAGACCTTTTCATTTTCATACCTTAGACATTCAAATCATTTTAGTCCTCACCTTGCATATCTTTAAAATCCAAAATATTGTCATCATAGTCCTCATTTGGCATCTAGACTTTGCATTGGTCATTTCCTTAACCAACATTTTCACATTAGTCCTCATTGTCACCTTGGCATTTGACATCCTTTCTTGACAATTTATCACCTTGCATTAATCATTTTCCTTAGGCAAACGTCATTATCACCTTGCATTGACATCCTCCAAAAATACAAAAAAAATTAGTGTCATAACTTGTCATCTTATTCTTCATTGTCCTTTGGCATTAGTCATTTTCTTTAGACAACATTGTCATATTGCATCCCTTATTGTCAAAAAATCAAAAAACATAGTCTTGCATTGTCATTCTTTATCCAAAAAATCCAAAAACATAGTCTTGCACTGTCATCCTTTATGCAAGAAATCCAAGAACATAGTCTTGCATTGTCATCCTTTATCCAAAAAATCCAAAAACATAGTCTTCCATTGTCATCCATTATCACACCAAAGGACAAAAAAAAGACATGGACTAGTGTCATTCTTGAATTTTCATCATCTTCATTTGAGAAATTTTCTTGATGGTCGAAACAAGACTTGAAAGAAAGAAAAAAAAATGGCAGACTTTGGACAAGACTTTGACAACACCAACACCAACACCAACACCAATCCCAACATTGACAATAACACTTATGAAAAAAATGAACACTGGACTTTTTCTGACCCATTTCACAACATGAACACACAATCTTCCATGAGCATGCCATCTATATCATAAAACCTTTTTGAACCATTCATACAAAGAGACCAAAATGTACAATTCTATGCTAAAGACTTGGAAGCTGTAGCGCAAAATCCTAACGTAGCTTCCTTTGTGAAAAACTTAGTCCTACATGACCCTCAAAGATATCTAGCCATGCTCTTGGACCAAAGGGTTAAACTACCACATGGCTTTGACTTTAATACTTTGAGACCAACGTCACCTATGTACCCCTCCTACCAACAACCCATTAGCCCAAGTCCTCAATCCATCAACCCTCACTGTCAAGAATCACTTAATGAAAATCCTACCATTAATCTCCAACGCATGTCAAGTTATTACCCGTATCCTAACCTTGATAAGGGAAACCAACTGCCCACTAGTCCATTCCAAATCTCCACGTCATATTCTAGTTCTTCACCTGTCAATCTCATCCAAGTCTGGATGTCTTATCGACCGTCTACCAACTCATGTCAAGTCTCCACATCATACCTTATTAATCCAATCCAAGTCTCCATGTCCTATCCTAGTCCTTCATCCATTAATAATTTTTAATTCACTCCCTCACAAGCCACAATTAGTCATGAAAATTTTATCATTGTCCAAAGTCAAATCCCATTGTCTA